>CM068349.1:2197770-2222770 GCA_034769755.1 Odontamblyopus lacepedii
GCCCCTGACACTCGCCCCAGTGCATTGTGGGACGGGTCAAATGCAGCTGATACATTTCTTCATGAGGACAATAAAGTGCAGCTCAAACTTTTCTTTCTCACTTCCTCCTTTCTCATCTCCTTTCTCCTGTGTCACCTCTTTTCTCTCTCCTCCTCATCTTCCTCGTCTCTTTCTTGTGTGTGTGTTTGCCTCCATGCAGCAGTCAGTCTCGTCTGTCCCGACCAGCTCTCCTTCCCTCTCTCCCTCTCTCCCTCCCTCCCTGTCTCCTTCCCTCCTTCTATCCCTCCCTCCCTATCTCCTTCCCTCTCTCCCTCCCTCTCCTCTCTCCGGCTGCTCATCTCTCTTAATCTCTCGCTAATTCGCACGTCCCGGTGTGAGCGGGGCAGACGCGCCGTGGCGTCCGCTGGCGTAAACAGACGGAGGGATGGAGGGAGGTGTGTAGGGAGGGCGGGATGGAGGGATGGAGTGAGTGCTTCTGTGTTGTGGGAAGAGAGGAGCACATGCCGTCTGCTCCGCTGCAGCGCTCAGAGGACGGGCTAACCTGTCTGTGCACTCCTCTTCCTCCTCTTTCTCTCTGTCTTGCATCTGTCTATAGTCCTCAGCCCTCCCCTTTTTCTCTTTATCTTTCTTTTTCTATCTCTCTCGCCCTCCTCTCTCCCGTGCTTCTCCGCATATTCAGCTTTCTCTCTCCCTTCTCTCTCTTCTGTGCATAATCAGCAGTCTTTCTACCTCTCTTTCCTTTCTCTCTATCTCCTTCTCTCTCCTGTCCCTCCCTCTTGCCTGTCCTCTTTCTCTCTCTCTCCTGCACACACCCCTCCCCTCTCTCTCCTCTCTCCTCTGTCCTCTCCTCCTCTCTTCACTCCTCCGGTCGCCTCAGTTGGACTAACACACTCGGCTCTGGCTCACACTTCTTCTGTATGACTGTCTCAAAGGTAAGACTGCTTCACACTGCTGCTGCTGCTGCTGCTGCTGCTGCTGCTGCTGCTGCTGCTGCTGCTGCTGCTGCTGTTGGAACATGTGCACAAAGTGTTTTTCCTCATGATGTGGTTGTGTCCTCGGCTGCGGAGAACCGTGTGTCCTCTGAGCAGCGCGGGGCTGTTCTCCGGTGCTGTGGTGTCGGCTGTGAGTGTGGGCGAGGTACAAATGCTAAAGTTACAGGCGCAGATGCTCAGAGCTGCTGTGAGCGACCGGGACACAGATAATGACAGTGCAGAGGAGCTGCTGTTGTGTGCAGCAGAGTTAAACTGACTTGAATTAAGCAGATTCATCTTAAAAGATCAATTTTAAGATTTTTTTTTACTTAATAAGATGAGATTTTTTTACTTGTTTCAAGATATTCCATCCTGATTTATCTTATCTCGATATTACAACTTATTCTAAGCACTTTTTATATTAACTCAGTCCAGGTTAAGCCTCTTTAACTTCCTTCTCAAACCAATAAGGTGAAAAATCTTGCCATAAATACTTGAAACTCGTGTTTTCTGCTTAGAACAAGATTCGTGTTTCGTCTTGTTTTAAGAAAACTTGGTAAGTGAAAATTTCTTACTGCACTGGCAGAAAATTTCACTTAAAATAGGGCATTTTTACCTCAAAATAGAGAGGCCTTTTTTGCAGGCCGGTACAATGTGCAGGAGAAGGAGGTGGATGAATATTAAAAAATATAAATAAATATATACAATGCATTCAGATAAGATATAATAAAATAAAAGTTGAATAGTTGCAAAACATAAATCTGAACACACAGTGACACTTGCTTCACATCAGTCTCCGTATGACGAGTCCAACATAAAATCTTGGTCAGATCAGAGAACAATTCTTGCCTAAAATTTCCCTTTTTTTATCAGTTTTGGTTTTGAAGTTTGCAGTTTCATTTCCTGGTTGGACACTGTGGAAAAAGCTCGGCCAAAACTGAAGATATGAACAGTTAAAATGCAGCGAGATCATTTTACTTGACAAGTTCTCTTCAAATAAACGACCTCCAGACGAGAATGAATCAGTGTCTTAAGTGTTCGTGGGCTGGAAATAAATAATAACAATTTATGGGCACTAAGTCTGAGATAAACAGACTGGAGAATCAAGCAAATCACTGAATCTAAAAACAAGTGAAGTGTTGCAGGGAAAACTCTGGTGAATGGACTGGAGCTCCTTTTAAACATTTACTGCCAACAGTAAATTTAAGATTTTCTGACCAGTGTTAATATTATACAACCAATAAAGAACCAGGAAGTAAATAATAAATCTGAAAACAAGATGAATAATTTGATATATTGGAAAAAAACAATATGTAGGTAAGTTAAAATGACTTAAAGAAGAAGTTTTTTTCTTCTTAATTCAAGCAACATTCGATTTTCTTTCTTATTTTAAATGCAAAAAGTTGTCGCTCTTCTTATTTTGAGTGTAGCACAGATGGATTTTCATATTTGAAGTACAAAAAGTCTTGTTCCACTTGCAGATCGTTTTACTCGTCAAGCGAAATTTACTCAAATCATGATCAAACTTTCTTAATCAGCTCTAACTTCCTGTGAAACTCCTCTTAATGCACCTGCAGTAAATCAGAACATATTCGTGCATTTGCATTTTACCTGTTTATGCTTTGACTTTTCACTTCTGACCATATCAGACGCCCCAGTGGGAAAGAAGCACTCCAGGAGATTCAGTCATTGTGTCCTTAGGGAAGACACTTCATCACCTGGCAGATGGGGCAGAGTGAGAAGCCTGTTGTGCCAGGCTGCCCCGGGGCAGCTGTGACTGCAACAGTGACTTACCCCAGAACAAAGCAGAGGAAAGAGCTGTGGGCGTCCTGACAGGAGAGACACTAGTACAAACTGCACTACAAAAAGGATTTTCTGGCAGAGTTAATCTGACTTGAATTAAGCAGATTCATCTTAAAAGATCAATTTTAAGATTTTTTTATTTAATAAGATGAGATTTTTTTAACTTGTTTCAAGATATTCCATCCTGATTTATCTTATCTCGATATTACAACTTATTCTAAGCACTTTTTATATTAACTCAGTCCAGGTTAAGCCTCTTTAACTTCCTTCTCAAACCAATAAGGGGAAAAATCTTGCCATAAATACTTGAAACTCGTGTTTTCTGCTTAGAACAAGATTCATATTTCGTCTTGTTTTAAGAAAACTTGGTGAGTGAAAATTTCTTACTGCACTGGCAGAAAAATGTTTTATTATTTTACCTCAAAATTGGTATTTTTTTCTTATTTTCATAGGCCTTTTTGCCGTGTGTGTATCAGTGCAGTACAGAATGACTTAATGTTCACAAAGTAAATAATTATCTATAATATAATAAAAAGTCAGATTTAGTCAAGTGGAATTTGAGCAAAGTCATGAACCAAAAATGTCCAGTCCCTAAAGGAGGAGAGACACTGATGAAAAGGAGCAGGAAAACCACTAAACACAGGCCCAGAGGAGTGGTTACAGTGTGGGGACAGGAGGGGGGGCGGGCAGGGTGGAGGGGGCAGGGTGGAGGGGGCAGGATGGAGGGTAGAGGGTGCAGGATGGAGGGGGTAGGATGGAGGGGGTAGGATGGAGGGGGCAGAATTGGAGGGTGGAGGATGGAGGGTGCAGGGGGCAGGATGGAGGGGGCAGGGTGGAGGGGGCAGGGTGGAGGGTAGAGGGTGCAGGATGGAGGGGGTAGGATGGAGGGGGCAGAATTGGAGGGTGGAGGATGGAGGGTGCAGGGGGCAGGATGGAGGGGGCAGGGTGGAGGGGGCAGGATGGAGGGGGTAGGATGGAGGGGGCAGAATTGGAGGGTGGAGGATGGAGGGTGCAGGGTGGAGGGGGCAGAATTGGAGGGGGCAGAATTGGAGGGTGGAGGATGGAGGGGGCACGGTAGAGGGGGCACGGTAGAGGGGGCAGGGTAGAGGGGCAGGATGGAGGGTGGAGGGTGCAGGGTGGGGTCCGGTGGTTTGGGTTTGAGGCGTTTTGAGCCTTCAGAGCACATGTGCCGCACTCCTGTAGGAACATCACAATAATGTACATGATATAAAACAGAGTCTGTTGTGTCGCCTCATGTTTATCCCACAGTTCATGGTTAATTCTCCTTTGAAAACAATAAAACTCACTTTTCTGAACATAAACAAGACTAAGTGACATTTAAAGGACGAGTCTTTGCGTCGGCTCCAGACCACAGGTTTTACAGACGTCTGTTTGTGGAGCTCTGATTTAAAAGAACGAAGGCGCTGATTCACAATTAGAAATGACCAATAAAATGTCATTAACAGCACAGCTTAAACTTTATGGCCTTATTTCTGTGGATAACAAGTGTAAAAGTACAAATGAAGTTTCAAATAGTAGTTGTTGGCTGCGGAGGTGGTAACAACTACTATTAGAGTCATGTTCCTTCAAAATATTTGTATTTATTTATTAAAGGGACGGTGCAGATTAAGAGACGAGATAATGTAAGAAACAAACATGGACTTGTGAATCTGCAGGATTTTACCAACGCTCATTTCCCTCCTCAGTCCTGCTGCACCGAGGCCACATGAGCCACTTCAGAAAACACGACAAAAACCTACAACACACATCACTCACTCTAAAACACACTCATACGGCGTTAGGATTCAAATACAGGTCAAATATAAAACTCACATTACTCACACATATTATTCAAGTGCAAAGTGCAGTAATGATCCAAGGAATGACTCAGGAAAACAGTTCCTTTTGCTCGTTTACATGTAGATAGATCGTGATAATCACACGTTCTGATTGGTCTGTATCTCTGAGTGGGCGTGTTTACCTGGGGCACAGAGGCGGGTCCTAAACTGCTGAAATCCAGTGTTCCGATTGGCCGATCTCTCTCTCTTTCTTTCTTTAGTTTCTTTCTTTCTTTCTTTAGTGTATTTGACAGGACCGTGTGCATCAACATTAATCACAAAAGAAAATCCGCCTAGTGCCAGATTTTAGCTTCACAACTCATTTACCGTCTGTGTCCCTGAACTAACGAGACACAAACACGGATTAAACACAGAACAAAGCAGGAAATACAAAAGTTCAACATTTCATAATAAAACAGTAAAAATGAGCAGAGTAAAAGTGCCTCTGAACACTGTCCCCTGGAAAAGGACAAAGGGAAAACCAACGTTTAGCGCTGACGGATCTGTGGATTTAAAAGATGTTTTTTTTGTTTCTGTACAGAATGTTTTTAAGTTTTGGCATAATTTAAATTCTGCTGGAAGTTTATTCCAGTCTGTAATTGTTTTAAATGAGAATGATGATCGTCCTGGAGCTGTTTTTCTTTTTTGCCCAGTTGTCGTTGAGCGCATCGTTCGACTCATTTGTTCAGATGTTGGAGTAATAAACTTTTCGAGAGGCGGAGGTGCCGTATTATGAGTTATTTTGAAGAGCAGATGAAAATTTGCATATTTGATAGTTTAACATGTTGTACTTTCTAATTAATTCTACTGTACGATCTGTGTGAGTGGGCGTGGCCTCTGTGGGGCTGTTTACCTGTGGGAGAGCAGAGATTAGCCCCACAGACGCTTCAATCCTCTTATCGGCCATTAGCACGTCTACACACACACACACACACACACGCACACACAAACGCACACACACGCACACACACGCACACACACGCACACACACGCACACACACACACGCACACACACGCACACGCACACGCACGCACACGCACGTGCACGCGCACGCACACGCACGCACACGCACGTGCACGCGCACGCACACGCACACGCACACACGCACACACGGTAAGAACTGTGGTGTGTGAAGAACACATGTAGTGGATCATATAGTCATCAATACGTAACTAAAGAACGAAGTCACATTGTAATTTTAGTGTTTCAGTTATTCATTTTTTAATATTTCTTTAGACATAACAGGAGGACACAGGTTTCCTCTGAAACACTGAACCTCCTGACACCACACACACACTGACCCACTTCCACTGCACCTGCACAGAACACACACAAACACCACAGGACTCCACAGTTTGGGATCGAAATGATATCGAACATATTCTCACTACTTCACTGTTTTCTAATATATACAGATCTGTGCAGAAGTTTAGGCAGGTCTGATAAAACGCTGTAAACAAAGAAGGTTTTCGAAAATATAAATAATGATGGTTTGTTTTGATCAGTTTACAAAAGTTATTCAGAACTCTCTTGAGCGTAAAGAAGAAGAAGAAGTTGTGTAAACCCAGAAGAACTGAGGCTCTTCTGAAGGCAAAGCTCACACCAAACACTGATCTGATTTACATTTACATTTACAGGGAGAACATGTTTGTGCAGATCTAAACCACAGGGTTAGCAGATTTCACACACAATAAAGCTCTGCGCAGAGACATTATATCACATACATAACTGCCGTCTTGTGATTTGATTCATTTGCTAATGTGCTGATTTCCTCTGGATGTTTCCGGTGTGTGGGTGGAGAGGTCTGGCTCAGTGCTTCTCTGCTCTAATGATGTGTCTGCACGCTGTGTTCACATTATACAACCTGATGATGTAAGGACTTCAGGTGAAGAGCAGGGGCCACTTCGAAGGGACATTTTGGACGTGTCTGTTCTGTTGGGAAAACTCCAACTCTTTGTATTTTTTCTCGTGGCTTTCTGTCTCCAGACGTGTGTGACTGGGCTGCACAGTGTATCATTATCCCCATTATGCAACTTTTACTAAAAGCTGATTGTGCCATAAATATTGCGACGCTTCACGATGTGACGTTCGAGGGGCAGAGATGGTTTCCTTTATGTTGTGACTTAGCAAAAAGTGTTTTTTAGTCATTTAGTCCCAGTGACGCCTCATGATCATTAGATGTCCAGTATTAGACATTGAATATTACATTTTTGTGATGAGGTATTACACACCTTCTCCAATAGAAAGAAAGTGAAGAAAAGGCTGTTCGTATTAAGGAAAATTCATTCTTTTAACATCAGGAATGAGTTTTATTGAATCTGTTCTTGCATTTTGTGTTGTCTGTTGGTTCAGTGCCCTGTCAGTCCCAACAGAAGGTGATTTGCAAGGCCCAAATAACGGAGCCCTGACCACCTGTTCTTTGAGGAGTTTAACCTCATCCCCTTATCAAACCATGTATGTTTGTATCCGTGTCTGTGCTGGTATGTTGTTATATGAATTGTATGGGCAGGTTTCCTTCCTTCTGGGCAGAGTCTGAGTCTGAGAATGCCCCAGATCAGAACTCAGAGAGCTCAGGCTTTATTTCTGAGGCCATAACTAAGATGAATGCTCTTATAGCTTGGATCAGTCATGGTGAAAAGTGGTTACATCTCTTGTTCTCCGAGCTCCTCCCACTGTCTCTCAGGGAGGCCCGGCCACTTTGTGGGGGAAACTCATTTCTTCGCTTGTATCTGGATCTGGTCCTCTCGGTCGTTCCCCAGAGTCAGGACCACAGGTGAAGGAGGAAAGTGACTGAGGTAAATCCAGAGCTTTGCCTTTGGGCTCAGCTCCTACAGCGACCGCATCACTGCCGACGCTGCACCGATCCACCTGTCAACCTCACGCTCCATCCTCCCCTCAGAACATGACCCCGAGATACTGAACTGCTCCACCTGAGGCGGGACTTAAGGTTAAAGTTATTTAATTGTATTGTGTGTCTGTATTTCTGACACTGCTGCACAACACTTTCCATCTGGGACAAGAAGTAAGTTGAAAGTTGAATACTTTACGCAGACCTGAGTTTGGTCACTGGTCTTTCCAAGTTTAGCTAAGTGTGAGTGACAGGTGGATGAGCCAATCAGGGACATGCCTGGTTTGAACTGTATCAAAACAAATACGGCTATTCACGAGGTGAAAACCCAAAGCCTTTCTGGACTTGCCAGGTAACGTTTCATGTGGACAGGCCCAGTAAAAACATTCTCTCTCCACGTCAGTGCGGTCTGGGCCTCTAGAGAATGTGACGTGTGAGTCTGACCTCCACACAAGGGCAGAGGCACCAGAGACTACTGATCATGGAGACATTTAAGAAACGTAGAGCAAAATGTGACCGAGACCTTTAAAGACAGAACTAGAGCAGCAGTAGTGGTGGTGGTGGTAGTAGTAGCAGTAGCAGTAGTAACAGTCCACAGGAGTGACCTTGTAGGAGCAGGACACACAGAGGTGCTGATGATGCTAAACTGGGCTGTGCTCTCAGTGTAACAGGATCATGTGATCAGAGAGGGACAGGAGCAGCCTCCCTGTTCTCTCATAAACTCACTCATGTGATTTTCTGCTGCCTCAGAATGTTTCTGACTAGTTTAACCGACTGAACCAATCTGTTTACACTGGCTGACCCGCCTCTGTTATTAGTGGTAGAAGGAGAAGCAGTATTAGCAGAGGTAATAGCAGCAGAAGTAGTAGTAGTAGTAATAGTAGTAATAGTAGTAGTAGCAGCAGCAGTAGTAGTGGTGGTGGTGGACGTAGGGTGACCAGATTTTCAGAATCAAAAACTGGGACATTCCCGGTTTGCAGTGGCTGGTAATGATAAAAATATGAAACAAGTGCGTAAATAAGGAATATTGTTCTGTAATCGGCCCATTCGTGACTTATTTACAACAAAGATGAGTCAGTATAGTCACATTTTCTTTGTGTTTTGGTCATTTTTAAACAGCTTTTCTATATTTTATTTAACGAATCACAATTTCTGCCGCTCTTTACTGTTGGCAGGGATCGAATTGGTCAAAAATTGGGACACCGGGGACATTTCTTGCATGTTGTAATAATGAATCACGTGTAATATTTATTGTATATTGTATATTATTGTCTATCCCCCGTACACACCCACTGCTCTGCTGGTATTGTGCACTTTTTGTATATGCAGTACAGCAGTGTGTGGCCAAGATGATGTCAGACTATTTCTGTCCTGAAGTGACGTGATTTTCGTGAACGAGTCGACTCTTTTAAACAGATCCTTAACAAGATTAGAACCCGATCTTAAAAAAAACAAGTTAGTCTTATAAATTCTTCATATTTTTGTGCAACATTTTATTTGGATTCTGCGTCATTTCGAAGAGTAAACACACTTCACTGTCAGTCTGACTCATTTTAAACACATCTGAGCCTCTCTCTCTCTCTATCAGCCTTTTGAACGGCTCTTTGAAATGAACTGATCCAAAAGACTCGGATCCCATAAAAGAGCCGAGAGTCCCGTCAGTGTCCTGCGCATGTGCCAGTGTGCGGAGAACGAGTCTGTGTGAAACTGCACAGATGGACACGTGAGGACGGTCTGAGGAGCCGCGTTCTAAAAGTGGACTCTTCTCCTGGACCTGTGCTGTAAAGCCGTGTATTTGTGTTATTCACGTGTGTGGAAATGTCGTGTATTTGTGTATTCTTGTGTGTGCAGTCTTGTGTATACTCGTGTACTTGTATGACTGTATGTATGTGCCAGGGTGAGAGTGAGTGGGAGATATGTTGGCAGACACGACGAGCGGAGGAGTGGAAGCTACTACTACTACTACTAACATGAGACTTCCTTCATGTACTAGGATTGCACTACATTATATTATTACCAGAGTTTTCCCTCTTAACTAGTACTAATACTATGAAATGCTCCCACTAATACCACACTACCAAACTCCTACTACTGTTTTTATAGATCCACTGAGAGGAAAACTGTGCCTCAGCTCTGGCAGGAAGCTGTAACTAAAGAAATAACAGCTACTACTACGGCTACTACTATTACAGATATTACTACTGTAGTGCCCTGGAAATTAAAGTGCAGTATTTCTGTATGTGTACTGGCCTCGTAGAACCCCGTTTCTACTATCCAGGAGTTAAACACCTCCACACAAAAGTCACTGACGCCAGGATGGGTTTGGACTGTCTTTATATGGCAGGTGTGAAACTGTAACAATATAACACAATATACAGCAGTTTGAATGCAAAGAAATAGAGCAAACCATGTGTTATAATGCTAATGCTAACTCAAAAGCAGTCCAACATGTTAGCGTGTAAATTAACTTGTAAATTGTTCCTTTTTATAAAAATGAAATGAACAAACACGTCTTATTTAAGAACAGCCTTAAATGATATTATTCATTTATACTCACAGGGAATGCCGTCCATGAACTCAACACAATGTAATAACACATGTACGCAGCTTATACCCTACTGTGTGCACTACCGCACATGACCTACAGGGGCAACTTCCTGTTTTCAATTAAAGGGCCAGCAGCAGGTCAAACCAAAATATAATAGGCAAAACAGACAGGTCAGAACAGTATGTAATATAATATTAAATTCATATTTCATTTAAAGAGCAAAAAACATGTTCCATTTGATATAAATACATACGTCACTGATAATATTTTACTCTTTTACTTCACTGTCGCTTTAAGAACAGGAGACTCAAGGGCTTATGGGAAATGCGCATTTGTTATTGAGGCAGAAAACAAAAAAAAAAAGCTTGTTAAAAAAATAATAATTAAATGAAATTAAATGTTGTCCAAAGCTCAGATGAACGCGATGTTGTTCATCTCGGGGTGTAACATTACTACAACCACTAAGACTATTACTGCTGTCACTAAAACTATTACTACACTATTATTACTACTGTTACTACCTTTACGTGTGGAAAAAAGTACATAGTCATACTTATCTACAGTGCCAGTCAAAGGTTTGGACACACGTTTCATTTTAGACTTAGACAAACTTTACTGATCCACAAGGGAAATTATTTGCACACAGAAGCTCACACATCACAATATAATATAACAAAATATAAACAGTAATAATAAATAAAAGACAGCAGGTCAAATAAGACATAATTATATAAATGTCCATGTACAAGTCAAAATAAAATAGAAAAATAAGTTCTTAAAAATGTCTGCTACATACAAGAGGTCATAGGAAGACAGTTGTATTGTATTTTTTTCGTGTATTTTTCTATAATTATTTCCACTGTAGATTCTCTAGACTGTCAGTTTCTCATGTGGAATGCAGCAAACACTAAATAAACTCTAAATAACTTGATTCCGGCTTTATATTTTAGATAAATCTGTTGAAAATAGACATTCCTCCAGTGTAAAGCTCGTTACAATAAGGCCGAGGGGTTTGCAGTGGTGTCAGCAAAGCAAAGCAAACACCGTAAAATACCAAATAAGACCCGGGATGTTTATTCGTTTTCACTTAACCAGGCAGAAATTTCAGGCAGGAGATTAAATCCTTCCTCACAAAAATCCTGCTCGGCAAAACTAGGAAAATGTGATCCTCAAATTCTCACCAGGACGACTATAATTTACATTTTTTACGGCGCATCTCGGAGGAGGTGTCGCCGTTATACGATGGTGATTCCTTCGCCTTCCTTGTCGGCACGATTCCTGTCGCCTTTGCCACAACTTTCCTCTCACGCCGCCGCAGCTGCGATGACACTGCAGCTTCCTCCGAAATGCCAAACTGAAGTAAATCACCAAAACTCCTAAAAACTTCCATTTCCCGCCTGCCTTGAAATAGGGATTTTACAGCAACGTCATCTGGTCCCCCACTTTTTCAGTGAAGGTGAGTGTGATCGGCCGCAGCACAGAGACTATAGCCCAGAGGTGTCAAACATGCGGCCCGGGGGCCGGATGCGGCCCTCCAAGACCTTTAATCTGGCCCTTGGCTGAGTATCTATTATTTCTATTATTCTAATATTTTAATTTTTCTGATTTTTTTCTGCGTTGCTTAGCATAGCAGCGTCTCCAGTGCTTCTGCACGGCGCCTCCCAGAGCAGCACAAATGAAGACTTTCCTCTTTCTAAACGCTCTCAAAGAACGATCGTTTTGACTCTTGATCGTGCCGCCCTCATCAGCAAAATGTCAAAAATGAGTGCAGGATTTTCCAAGAAAAATGGAGTAATTCCTATTCCTATTTGATGGAGGTGAATGGAAAACCTGTGTGCGGTGCTCAAGGAATATAATCTTAAACACCACTATGAGACACGGCAAAAAATACAATAATTTGAACAGAGAATTGATAAGACAGAAAATAAACAAATTATTGCTGAAGAAACAGCCGTCTGTTTTCACCCAGAGCCAAGAGGTTAGTGATGCTGCTGTGAAAGCTACCGAAGCATAATATTATAATATTTTGTAAAATAAAATAAAATAAAAAAGATTTCTGTAACAGAGTTGTGTTTCTCTGGAAAAATATTTGGACTTATTGCTATTTTTAGGGTATATATGCCATGAGTTTTCGGATCCGGCCCCTTTGGGATCGAAGTAGGTTGTATACGGCCCCCGGACCAAAATGAGTTTGACGCCCCTGCTATAGCCCGTCCATTCTGTCACACAAACACCTCTGTCGGCTGTAAACACCGCGCTCTCTGTGGTGTCTCTTACTAATCATCAAATCTTGGTTAAATACAGCACAAAAAGGGGAAATAGGAGTTTGAACGGCCTCGTCGGCAGCAGCCAGAGCGACTGCTGGGCTCCTCGGCATAGGCGACTTTCTATACAGACGAGGCGAGTTAATTAGACTCTGTGTTTATTTGGAAGCAGCCGTTATTTATCTAAATCTACACCTGCACCCGGCGTTTAAAGGGACCCAGCAGTTCACTGAAACCCGGCTATTATTTGGTATTTTACAGTAACATATAAAAAAAATGTAAACAGTTTTTTCACAACATAATTCCATATATGATCCTTTATATATTTAAGTGTGGATCTTAAAACAGTGTGCGGGCGTGTCCAGACTTTTCTACTGGCCGTGAGAATGACAGAAGTGAATGTGAGAATTCACTTTATACAAACTGGCCACAGAGAAATGACCGAGGCTCAGACGTGTTTAAAATGGTTCAAATTGTCAGTGTGTTTACCCGACCAAATATGCACCATCCAAATACTCCACTGATGATGTATGAGGCCAAATCTGTGTCTTTACGCACAAAGGCCTCGCTCATGTGGCCTGAGCCACTTCTGTGGGTTTAGAGGGTTAGGGTTAGGATTGTTTTTTTCCTGATCTACTCACAGCATTCACATCTATTTACAGGTCTCTGTACAAATATACAAATATGATGGCAGTCCCGGCTCATGTGCAGAAGGTGCTGTTCACGTTCGGTTGTGTGCACAGAGCTGATTGTCCAGTAGCCGTGAGTAAAGCTGAGCAGAGAAGGATCTGAGTGCAGCAGCTCGTGTGCAGTCACAGGGACGGGGCTCCAGGTCTGAGAGGCGCAGGAAGAGAACACAGTCTGTCCAAAGACACTTTCCCTGATGGTGTTAGTCCAGTGGTTCTTAACCTGGGTTCGATCGAACCCCAGGGGTTCGGTGAGTCAATCTCAGGGGTTCGGCAGGGGTCAGACACACATCCAACTCATGATTCTTGATGATTCATGATGTTTGGCCATTATTGGCTGCAGGAAATTTTGTGCGCGCAATAATCTTGTGACTGTCGTGATGGTGTTGTGTAATTTCTTTCTTAATATTTTCCCTTCATACTAACTATGTCGAGCAAAAAAAGAAAGTGGTCGGACGAATATGTGCAATTCACATGTGTGCACCAATAAAATAGACATACCTATATTTGAATTTGAAAAAAGCATATTTTATTTTTCCAATTAAGAAGGGTTCGGTGAATGCGCATATGAAACTAGAGGGGTTCAGTACCTCCAACAAGGTTAAGAACCACTGTGTTAGTCACTGGCTACAGGCTGAACTGGTCCAAACATATAATAAAACCACTACACTTTTAAAATGTTACTTGTTACGCCACTTCTGCCTCAGAAGCTCAAACCGACGGCATTTAAACTGCAACAGCGCCTGGAGGTCGTGTCCATGCGCAGTAGCACTTGGTAGCTCAAATCGACAGGGAGCTCAGATGGACAGGGAGCTCAGATGGACAGGGAGCTCAGATGGACAGGTCTGAGCAGGTCTCTGCAGAGCCAGACTGTGTGAGACTTTCCACATTCACAGACTTCCTTTAGTCTGAGCTGAGGTGGAGCACCTGTCATCACCTGCAGCAGACAGGAGCAGTACAGCGGTGCAGCCTTCAGAAAGGATTCAGTGCTGTAGTGATGGTTACTACTGGATTAATATTTACTGTATGGAGATGTTACTGCTTTCCCTCAAATGTTCCACAGGATGGCATTAAAAGTCCTATATTACACATCACACATTTACATTTTACAGTATTCATAAAGGTTTTTGTATTATACTAAAACAACTAAAACAAATATACTAAAACAGGTTTTGGTCTTTTCCATTTTCATGAAATATAGAATGTCTTTAATCCACTGAATGTGATGGAGACAGTGAAGTTTTCCACTTGAATAAAACTTGTCCATGAGCCTCGAGTGCACAGAAGGTGATGACGTCTGGTGGATGTTTGTCCAGGGGTAAAGCTTCAGCATCACTGGTCTTAAAACTGAGCCTTAGTTTAGTTTGAAGTGTGGAGATGTGTCAGACCAATCACCCTGTTCCTTTTACCTCCAGACCTCACTCCCCCTTTGCTCCTGCAGGTCCTGCCCACTTTAGCAGCTCCAGTTCAGAGGTGGTTTGTGGTGTGGAGTTTAGGTGTTTAGTCTCACTTTAACTGTATTTGTGAATCTTTTAAATTTCAATCCAAGTTTATTATTGATATTCTGAGATCTCATTCTAGTGCAGTGTCCGTGCTGATCGTGACAGTGACGGGGGGCAGAGGGGCTCTGGTAACAGGGAGGCTTTTGGTTCCCTCAGCGCTCCTCTTGCCTCTGCATGAACATGGTGTGTAAATGAATCACTGGTGCAGGCTGACAGGCCCCTGGCACAGACGGGCCGCCTCGTCTCTGAATGAATGCTGCATGAAAAGGCCTTTCTAAAACTCAGATGTGTTATTCTGATTATGACGGCCCCGCTGCTGGCACTTCCTGTCACATGACAAACACAGAGCCTCTCTTGAGCCTTATTCATGTGAAGAGCACAGTGCGCTCTCTCTGCAGACAGGGGGCGCTCTGCGGGCACATTCCGCTGTGCTTCCTCACACTAGGAGCTCCTCTGGTTTTCTCGTGGGAGTGTAGAGCCACAGTGGGACGTCTTTGTGTGAACAGAAGCACCAGCGCCCGGAGCCAAGTGACCTTCAAGCACAGAGCGGTCAGTCCAGCGGCCACAGCCCGGACTCTCTCACAGAACGCTCCAGAAAACAGAGGAGCCACACAGACTGGGCTCTGCTAAAGCCTGTGTATGGGACATCTGTGATCGGCACGGCAACCACTAACAATAGGCTTTTGTTGAGGATGATGATGATTTAAAGAGCGACATTATGCTTAAGGGACTTTGAGGAGGTTTGGCTCCGAGCATCATCAGCCTACTCCTATTGTGATTCAATACTACTACTACTACTACTACTACCATTACTACTACTACTACTACTACTACGACTACTACTACTACCATTACTACTACTACTACTACTACTACTACTACTACTACCATTACTACTACTACTAATACTATTACTACTACTACTACTACTACTACTACTACTACTACCATTACTACTACTACTAATACTATTACTACTACTACTACTACTACTACTACTACTACTACTACTACTACCATTACTACTACTACGACTACTACTACTACTACTACTCCTACTCCTATTCTGATTCAATACTACTACTACTACTACTACTACTACTACTACTACTACCATTACTACTACTACGACTACTACTACTACTACTACTCCTATTTTGATTCAATACATCACCATTACTACTACTGCTACTGCTGCCATCAATACTGCTACTGCTACTACTACTACTACTGCTACTACCTACTGCTGCTGCTGCTGCTACCATTACTGCTGCCATTACTGCTGCCACTACCACTGCCACCACCATTACTGCTGCTCACCACTACTACTACTACTACTAATACTACTACTACTATTACTACTACTACAACTACTACTACTACTACTACTATTATTACTACTATTACGACTACTACTACCATTACTACTACTACTACTACTGCTACTACCATTACTACTACTACGACTACTACTACTACTACTACTACTACTACTACTACTACTACTACTACTACCACTACTACTACTACTCCAGCTGTAAGTACCGCTCATCCAGCTGTTACTAACATTACACTACCTTCATAGTATACGATAAAAACAATGCTACTACTGCTAAAGTACTATTACCATTACTACTATAACTGTCATCGTCCCGGATGTTGGAGTCATGTCTGCAGCCACAGCCCTGAGTGTTTGTGTGATTCTTTAAAAAGACAGTGCTGGGAGTACTGTGAAAATGCTTCCTTCAGTTGTGTTGGAATTGTTTAAAAAGATGCTCTCGGATAACATTAAAATGTACCTGAATGTTTTCTTCTTTGTTTGTTTTTTTGGTGCGTGGCCAGAGCTGTTTACTGCACTAGGCCCCTACAGTATTTTCACCATAGTATTTATGACTGACGGTTGTTGGTGATACAGACACACTGAGTGCATGTGTTTACAGCTGTTGTCTTTAGTTTAGTGCAGTGACAATAGTGTCAGTAGTGTCACTTCACCTTGACTAAAAAAATCAACCCATAGCTAAATACTGTGTGTATATACTCGTATACTTAGCTAAATACTGTGTGTATATACTCGTATACTTAGCTAAATATTGTGTATATACTCGTATACTTAGCTAAATATTGTGTATACTCGTATACTTAGCTAAATATTGTGTATATACTCGTATACTTAGCTAAATATTGTGTGTATACTCGTATACTTAGCTCCTTAGCTTGTGTACATCCTGGATACACTAAAGTGAATGAGACTGGGCTCCAGATGCTTCATGTGGAATAGTGGGAGATTAAAATAGCACTCTGTATGATGAGTGTTAGCAATTAGACGTATGCTAACACTGTAATTATGAAGGGCCTCTGAAGTGACGGGCCCCTATGAGAGACAGAGTGTATGAGAGCTATTTTCACACTAAAGTATAAATATGTACATGTTTCTCTATTAAAGTCCTAACGACTCCTGGAAACTGTAACAGAATGTGTTCTGTTCTGCCTTTGCTCTGGAGGTGTGTCCATGTGAAATGTGCTCTGTACCTGTGTGTGTCAGTGAGTCCAGAGGAGCACAGCACATGGACCCTGCACCAGTTCTACAATAAGAGTCTTCCCTATTTGCAGGTGGAGTATTTATTACCCTGTGCAGTCACATTCTGTGCTCTGTGGGGGCCCATGACTCTGCTACAAACAAACAGCCCCAAAGTTCATCAGCAGCACTGAATTTAAAGGAGAAAATCTCAGTTTTCAACAAGGGACATTGATCACTCTGTTTCCTTTGCATTCCTGAAATGCAGCAGTGAGCAGGGGTGTGGCAAGGCAGGCAATGCTGGAGGCCGGCCCCCAGGGGCCCCACACAGAGGCACTTGGATCAGTACAATCTGATGGACAGGTCTCTGTGGGTTGCAGTTTCACCCTTTGGCCACATCAGGCAGGGGGCAGTAGAGAGCATTTCCTACAGTCCTCAGGCTTTGACAGGCTGTAATAACTTACCCTGCTGCATGATGGGAGCAGCACTGTGCCTGAGGTGTGGGGGAGGATGTCGACCAGACTGAATCCTCTGCAGAGAATAGAGGTCCAGTCCTGCCAGGCTCTATGACTCAGAATGATTGACTCAGGATGAGTCAGTGTGACTGAGCGGCTCCTGCTCTGTGTGAGGCTGAAGAGCAGTGGGCTGCAGTCTGCTCACATCCTCAGTCTGGGCTGTAAATCTAAACTCTTTTCCTGTCTGACACGTCCTGCATATTAAAGAGCTGCTGTCACAGCTCCTGCAGCCCACACTCTGCACAGGAGGGACATTAAGCAAAAGCCACTTTTTGGAGGATTCTGCCATCTTATAACATTGTTCCCTCATCAAAACCATGGCTGAAAAGGTTGTAGATGTCATCCATACATGTCTAAGTAATTAAGCGATCTCTCCTGAGCCCTATTCAAACCCTCTGTCACACTCTGACACTATAATTCTCTATAAATATGCAAAAATATGATACAAACCTCTACACAACAACCTGACAAACCTGATGTGATGTGCAGCAGTTTCATTATTGTGGAGTGAAAGCGCTCAGAAGGGGAGTGACTTAGCACGGAGAGCAAATGACTCAGGAGGAACTCAGAGCAGCAAAAACAAAAGTGAAACTTATAAAAGAATAAAAGGTAACATGGTGATGTAAATATTAGTGCTGTCAAAAATATGAATGAGTTAATACAAAACAAGTTTCACAGCGTTCTTTTGTTATCGTGAGATTAACGCTCTTTGTGACCAGTGAACCCGTTTTTCCATAAGCTGTGGCCACTTCTAGTAATGTTAGAAAAATTAGAAAAATTACAGGATCCAGCTGAAAACAGGAAGCAAAACAACTGGTCCAAAACTGAGAAGTCCTGGTTCTGGTTGGAGGAGGTGGGCCAAAGCACAGAGCCTCATGTTCGCACACAGGGACGACTTCACTACACAAACCCTGTGTGTGCACTGATGATACTCATACGAGGAAAACACAGAATAAAGTCCGCTCTAAAACACACGGTGAATCCGCCCTGACCTTACCTTCCTCAAGGTAAGGTCTCATATCGGTGTCATTATTTAATGGATATTTCTGCTGCTGGACTTATTTTCTCCACTGAAGCGTTAGCTCTGCTGAGCGACGTCTAAACAAACAGCAGCCCAGGCACTAGTGCTTTGGGGAAGTCCAGTGTAAAGTCCTGCTGTAATCTGTGCACTTTTCCTTGGAGGAAGATTAAAGTCCTGTCAGACTGGAGCTGTGACAGTTATGAGAGACTCACAGAGGCCATGAGCTCACGTCTGTGTCTGCGAGAGCCGTCTGTGAAACTGGACCGGATGTTCCACTCTTTTCTTCACTAAAGGACCATAAATCCTCCCTCTGTCCTCACAGTGTGGCCCTCACAGTGTGGCCCTCACAGTGTGGCCCTCACACTGTGGCCCTCACACTGTGGCCCTCACACTGTGGCCCTCAGTGGCAACTCAGTGTATCTGTGACATGTGACAAATGCACAAAGAGGCCATTTTAACAGTAGAAAAGTGTTCAAATGAGCCTTCACACTTGGCATGATTCAGTCCAGTGTGATCCCGGTTTAGTCCTGGTTTAGTCCTGGTTTAGTCCTGGTTTAGTCCTGGTTTAGTCCTGGTTTAGTCCTGGTTTAGTCCTGGTTTAGTCCTGGCTTAGTCCTGGTTTAGTCCTGGTTTAGTCCTGGTTTAGTCTCAGAGCTGAGCAGGGCTGGGCCTGGTTAGTACCAGGTCACAGTGGGGCACTCGTGGCAGAAACCTCGTTGTGTCACAAGACTCACTTTGCCGTGACTGTGGTGTGAGTGTTGGTGGTGGTGGGAGGGGCCGATGGTGCAGGTTGGAGCCTCACTTCAGTCAGTCTGCCCCAGGGCAGCTGTGGCTACAACAGTATCTCTATAACTGACATTCCCAGAGTCGTGTATACATATAAGGACATGTTTAAATAATACTGTATAATAAGTACATTGAACTCCTCATGAAGGTTATTCTGACCTCATGTGTCGTCCCTCCTCACACTGCAGACTGTGCCAGAGCCACATCCCCAGTGTCAGAAACACACGGTGTCAGCAGTGGTCAGCATCCACAGTCAGGACAGAGATGTGTGTGTGTGCATCTGTGTGTGTGTGTGCATCTGTGTGTGTGTATATGTGGATTTCTAATATGTGTGTGTACTTGTGTGTAGCAGTGGCCTGTGCACAGCTCTGATCTCTTTACATAACTGACCACGTCACAGCGGTGGTCAGATGACTCAAACTGTCCCACTTATCCACAACCGCATGTCACTGAGGTCTGTGTGTGTCATTATGGAGTGTGTGTGTGTGTGTGTGTGTGTGTGTGTGTGTGTGTGTGTGTGTGCGCTCTGTCACCTCATGTGTTAATGTGGTTTCACCGTCCGTTTGAACAGTGGGATTAGAGGTCTGGCAGAGTGCAGAGGACCACATTAAACAGTAGTAAAAGTGGAGCAGTGAGAAGTGGGGCTGAGCCTCAGAAGCTCATAGATCCTGAGGATGTTATAACACCGTTTAATCTTTACACACAACTGAAAACCCCGATTCAGAACCAAAGTGTCACTGTGAAAGATTCGTATTTCGTCTTTTAAGAAAACTTGATAAGTGAAAATTTCTTACTGCACTGGCAGAAAATTTCACTTAAAATAGGGCATTTTTACCTCAAAATTGGTGTTTTTTTCCTATTTTTTGATAGGCTTTTTTGCAGTGTGTGCACCTCTTAAATATCAAACAGTAAAGAGCTGTACCTGAGTTGTTTTTTTTTTTTTTATAAAGTATGATGTGTCTCGCTCCAGTACACATATATTGCATAAGCAGCTATTGAGGTGCTGCAAATAAGTGCAATTATTAGTGCACCATTACCATGTTCATGTTAGTTTTACCTTGACTAAAGATCCACTCTGGTCTCTGAGTTGTGCAAAGTGCTGATAAACTCATCCTGGTGAATTATGAGGATGTTCTGAACACATGAGGTAAGTGAGGAATAACTTTGGACCACTGGAAACTGTTTAAAATGAACCTGTTCTGTTTTTCATGTTTTTAGACACTAAAAATCAGGTCGAGTGCATTTAATTCTAATATAATTTTTATTCCTCTGTCCCAAGAAAAGAAGAGAAATAAGTGTTTTGTAACGTATCACCAATGAACAACCAAAGGAACTGCAGGTAATATGTTGATTTTACATTTAAACTTAACCTCTGTGACTCCAAATGCCACATATTAGGTAAACATCAAATGAAATGAAGCTTTTACTGAGAACAACGGTAATACTGATTCTTAATTATGATGCTCAGTTCTGCCGAGCGATTCTCCGGTCAGAACCAAAATGAGCCTCACATGAGTCTCATGTGATTTGCTGCTTCAAAGATGAAATCCAGTGTGTTTAAACCTAAAATGTCTCTTTCGGATCTGAAGGTCTCTCCCTAAACTCCAGCACCTGCACCAGTCCTGAGTCAGTGCTAGTGCAGCTGCTGCAGCTCAGGGAGGGAATTCTGGAGGTTCTGAGCTGAGGTCTGTCCATAAACTGAGAGTGAGACAGACCTGAGTGTCTCTATCTGCAGCTGAAGGCTCTGGAGACACAGGTTCTGCTGTGACTGGAGTAAGTTTTGGACTAAATGATCTCAACTCTGCCTGTTCTGTTCTGTCGTGTTCTGTCGGACTCGTTACACTCAATATTTGTGCTACAGAAGTGAGCAGAGCAAACCTCCCCTTTAAGAAGGCTTAAAGAAATCAATTGTGAAAAGTAAATATATTTTTTGTAAAAAGGGGCAGAAAATATAAGATGTTTTCTTCTCTCTGCTCCTTTTCTTTCTGATATTGTACTGTCATGTAAAACAAAACAAAAAAAAGCCTTTTCTTTTATAATGAATGAAATAAAATAAATTAAAAAAAAAAAAAAAAAAGGATCCATCAGGAATAAGACAGAGCCGTGTCCACAGAGGACAGTGAAATGAGGCTATGAGCACACGCTGCTAAACTGGGACAGGCCTTTGTATTGTGCTCTGTTAAAGAGACAGATCAGTGCACAGACTGGAGCAGGAGTCGTGTACTTCATGTTTCATCGAGTCACATCTAAACGATGCTCCACATACGTGCTGCTGTCACTAGAACACGACTGTCCAACACAAACACATGAGCTGTGGAGACATGTGCACAACTGTGAGATCTGAACACATTTAGACATCCTGAGAAACATGTTCCACAATCTGGACATCTGTGAAATCTATTTAAAGTGCACCTAATAATATAAACAATATAGATGTTTGTAGCAGCAGTTTGAGCTCTTTGTAACGAGGACAAATGAACATCACTGAGCTGTAATTATGCACAGGAGGATGATGTCATTAGGAGTGTGGCTTCATTAGCCCAGATGTGATGAAATGATCCATTAGAGCTCAACAGCATGTGACACTGATCCAGAATTATCATTAATGCAACATTTCACTTTGAAATTAAGGCTTATTTTATTTACCAAAAATAAGATAAAATGAACAATCCTGCCAGAAAGTGTTTTATATTATAGTGTGAAATAGAGTCATGTGGGTTTGTATAAAGAATGGACTTATAAAAAGTTAAGTATGGATTTATAAAACGTCTCTTTACCTCTGGAGAAGCAGATGGGCCCAGTGAGAAAGAGCAGAAACATCACAGCATATGGACCATAAAAAAGGATTTTCTAGCAGTTAAACTGACTTGAATTAAGCAGATTCATCTTAAAAGACCAATTTAAGATTTTTTTTACTTAATAACATAATTTTTTTTTTTACTTGTTTCCAGATATTCATCCTGATTTATCTTATCTCGATATTACAACTTATTCTAAGCACTTCTAAGCAGTCCAGGTTAAGCCTCTTTAACTTCCTTCTCAAACCAATAAGGGGAAAAATCTTGCCATAAATACTTGAAACTCGTGTTTTCTGCTTCGTATTTCATCTTGTTTTAAGAAAACTTGGTCAGTGAATATTTCTTACTGCACTGGCAGAAAATGTCACTTAAAATAGGAAATTTTTACCTCAAAACTGGTATTTTTTTCTCATTTTTTGGCCTTTTTTGCAGTGTGACACTATTATATTATTACATGTTTGACTTTGTAAAAACGGTCTCAACTCTTCTAGAAAACATTATTCATTCTTGTGGCTTTAACTCGTTTTTTTTAAACATGTAACAGTTCACCTACACTACACGAAATGAAAAGCTACAATGCAAATTAAGGACAGAGGGTACAGGGGGCACAGAGGGCACAGAGGGTACAGAGGGCACAGGGGGCACAGAGGGCACAGGGGGCACAGAGGGCACAGGGGGCACAGAGGGTACAGGGGGCACAGAGGGTACAGGGGGCACAGAGGGCACAGGGGGCACAGAGGGCACAGAGGGTACAGAGGGTACAGGGGGCACAGGGGGCACAGAGGGCACAGGGGGCACAGAGGGCACAGAGGGCACAGAGGGCACAGAGGGCACAGGGGGCACAGAGGGCACAGAGGGCACAGAGGGCACAGGGGGCACAGAGGGCACAGGGGGCACAGAGGGCACAGAGGGCACAGAGGGCACAGAGGGCACAGGGGGCACGGCTCTATACAGGCCTGGTATCTCTCTGTCAGGAGAGATATCAGAGCTATAGCACTGTGGAAAAACAGAGGGAGGAGAGGAGGAGAGAGGAGGGAGAGAGGGATCTATAGCACTGCGGAAACAGAGGAAGAGGAGGAGAGAGGACAGAGACTGAACATATGTTTGAGAGAGAAGGAGCGAAGGAGGAAAGAGAAGAGGAGAGAGAGACAAGGAGGGGAGAACGAAAAGGAGGAGGTAGAGGTGGAATGGAGAGGAGGAGTGAGTAAGGGAGGGAGTAAAATATGAAGAGGGAGAGGAAGGAGAAGTAGTGAGATAAAGAGGAGAAATAAGACGGGAGGGAAGGGAGGAGACGGAGGACAGAGGGGTGCAAAAGAAGGAGAGCGACGAGGAAAGAGGGAGAAGACAAGGGGAGAGAAGGAGAGACAGAAGAGGAGGAGAGACTGAGGGAAGAATGGAGAGAGGAGAGGACAGATGAAGGAGAGAGGACAGACTGACAGAGGGGAGGCTCAGAAGAGGAAGTGAAAAGTGCAGCAGCTTCGTCTGTGAGTCCTGCTGCAGAGAGACACAATTATATAATGTCTCAGCTGTTGCTTTTATACATATTGTACATGTACATATACACACACAGATATATATATATATATATATATATATATATATATATATAGATATATATATATATATATATATATATATACACACACACACATACATGTACATATACACACAGACAGTGGGGCCAGTGGCAAAAACTGTCGTCGTGTCCTTAGGCAAGACACTTCACCCACATTGCCTAGTGTGAAAGTGATGTGTGCAGGGCAGGACTCCCTTGAAAAAGAGATTAGTGTCTCAATGGGACTTTCCTGGGTACATTTTTTATTTTTTTTTAACAACCTATGAACGCACATTGTTTTCTCCGCTCTGATTGGCCGCTCTGTGTAATCGAACGTGGCATGTCTGTTTATAAGAATCTTCTCTCCCAGAAGAAAAAAACAGCGCCGACAAATACCCAGAACTCTGTTGGAAAAAGACACTTGCACCATGAGGCTTTCAGTGGAAAAAGACGCAGAGTTTCCCCCACACTCCAGCAGCACCTTTTAGAGGAATAATATTTTATACTTCTAAACAAAATAAAGCAGTCGACTGTTGAAACCAGCCACATTTTAACACCGGGCTCACCTCTGTGTCTGAGCTGCTCCTGAACCAAACTGTGACACTGTGTTGTATTTTTCTACTGTTAAAAACGACTTTTACTGAAGCTGTGACTTAGACTTAGACTTAGACTTAGACTTAGACTTAGACTTAGACTTAGACTTAGACTTAGACTTAGACTTAGACTTAGACTTAGACAGACTTTATGGATCTACAAGGGAAATTACTTGGACAGTGTTCCATAATCTCAAGTTCTTACTTGAATGTTTGGCTTCTTTTTTCTTGTGTGAATCCTGTTCAAAAGCCTCACGTCAGCAAAGGTGCAGAGTTTTCTAGTTCTGCTCTAAATGTCCCGGATATTCTAATGGTGCATATGGACACAGGGATATGAGTTTCCCTGAGCACAGATGAACACCACATCCACAATACAGCCAGAACCAGGATCAGACTCATAACCGGGATCAGACTCATAACCGGGATCAGACTCATAACCGGGATAAGACTCATAACCGGGACAAGACTCATAACCGGGATCAGACTCATAACCAGGATCAGACTCATAACCAGGATCAGACTCATAACCGGGATAAGACTCATAACCGGGATAAGACTCATAACCGGGATAAGACTCATAACCGGGATAAGACTCATAACCGGGACAAGACTCATAACCAGGATCAGACTCATAACCGGGACAAGACTCATAACCAGGATCAGACTCATAACCGGGATAAGACTCATAACCGGGATAAGACTCATAACCGGGACAAGACTCATAACCAGGATCAGACTCATAACCGGGATAAGACT
>CM068349.1:2227770-2255270 GCA_034769755.1 Odontamblyopus lacepedii
GAAAAACACACGACGAGTTCCTCTGAAACAGTTTGCAGTGGTCCAAACTTATTCCTCACTCACCTCCTGCATTCAGAGCGTCCTCATTATTTACCATGATGAGTTTAGAAGAGCTTTCCGCAGCTTTCAGAGACTAGAACGAGACCTCAAATGCACTTCCTGATTCGCGGACAATAACACACACTGCAGACTTATTTTGACCTAAAGAGCAGCTCGTGCAGTTTATCTGGACTCAAAAACATGACAAAATTGTACAAAATTGGATGTAAGACCTTTAAAGTTCAAGTTTATTAATGATGTCACTAACCCTAACCCTCATTTCCACTGCTTCACTCCCTCTATGACCGTTTTTAATGTCTCCTCTGTGTTTTTAAAGTCCACAAATCATCATTTACTGCCAGACTAGACGCAAATCTGTCTGTTTTAGACATTTTCATATTGACTTAATTGTTTTAATTTAGTAAGGCCTTGTTTAGAGCTACTTTAGTCCAAGTCTAGGCCAAGTTTAGTCCAAGTTTAGTCCAAGTTTAGTCCAAGTTTAGTCCAAGTTTAGTCCAGGCTTAGTTTAGGCTTAGTCCAAGTTTAGTCCAGGTTTTGTTCAGGTTTAGTCCAGGTTTAGTCCAGGCTTAGTTTAGGCTTAGTCCAGGCTTAGTTTAGGCTTAGTCCAGGTTTAGGCCAGGTTTAGTTCTGGTTTAGTTCAGATTTAGTCCAAGTTTAGTCCACATTTAGTTCAGGTTTAGTTCAGGTTTAGTCCAGGTTTAGTTCAGGTTTAGTCCAGTTTTACTTCAGGTTTAGTCCAGGTTTTGTCCAGATTTAATCCAGGTTTAGTTCTGGTTTAATCCAGGTTTATTCCAGGTTTAGTCCAGGTTTAGTCCAGGTTTAGTCTTTGTGTAGTCCAGGTTTAGTCCAGGTTTAGTCCAGATTTAATCCTGGTTTAGTCCAGGTTTAATCCAGGTTTCGTCCAGGTTTACTTCAGGTTTGGTCCAAGTTTAGTCCAGGTTTAGTCCTTGTTTGGACTGGTGAAACCTTTACATAGACCTGGTTTGGATCTGGTGTTTCTCAGAGTCAAATATTTTCTTATTTTCATCTGGTTAAATCGTAGCAGCTGTCGTTTGTCGCCTCATTTGCCCTGCTCCTCCTCATGATTCTCTGCATTGTTCAGCCCTCGTGCTTCCCGCTCAGGTGGAGTGGGTGCTTCACTTGCTCTTAATGGATCTTCTACTACAGTCCGAGAGGAGCTCTTAGTGTTTGCTTCCTGTCATTAGCACAAATCATTTGGCTGCTGCTGGGTCACGTTACATAACCTGAGGACGCGGAGCTCAGACGCTGCAGATGCAAAGTCCGTGTGTTTGGACGGAAATGTTCAGAGCTGAAAATCTTGTTTGGACGACTGCTTTTCAACGATAACAACGTCTGACACCTCCAGGCTCATTCGAAACAGCAAAAGCGCAGATGGGCTTCAGGAAACAAGGAAATCTACAGAAAACTGTCAGACAGAACCTGCAGCACGAAGGGGAACATGTGTAGATCCTGCTACAGCTCAAACAGGTGCACTTAAAGCTGGAGGACCTGATCATCAAACTCTGAAAGGAGGAAGTAGTGAGAGACTTGTACCCATAGTTCCTCTCTGTCTCACTCACACTTTGGCCGTGTCTCAATTCTTTTTCCTCGCTTCCTTCTCCTTGATCCCTCTCCTCGACCCTCCAAGTGTCCCACAGAAAACCACAGAATGAAGGAGTAAACCTGAGGGAGGCTTGAGGAGCAGACACCAGAGAAAAGACCCAAACTTTACTGGTCTGAGTGAGGAGTTTAGATCCTCTCTCCTCCCTGCGCCTCCTCTTCCTCACCCACTCCCTGCAGCATCCAGGAGAGGAATCAAGGAGAAGGAAGTGAGGAAAGAGAAACAAGACGTGACCGTAGTATTCACATAGGACAGATCCAGGACAGGTCCAGAACAGGTCCAGAACAGATCCAGGACAGGTCCAGGACAGGTCCAGGACAGGTCCAGAACAGGTCCAGAACAGGTCCAGAACAGGTCCAGAACAGGTCCAGGACAGATCCAGGACAGGTCCAGAACAGGTCCAGAACAGGTCCAGGACAGATCCAGGACAGGTCCAGAACAGGTCCAGGACAGGTCCAGGACAGGTCCAGACAGGTCCAGGACAGGTCCAGAACAGGTCCAGGACAGGTCCAGGACAGGTCCAGAACAGGTCCAGGACAGGTCCAGAACAGGTCCAGAACAGGTCCAGAACAGGTCCAGGACAGGTCCAGGACAGGTCCAGAACAGGTCCAGGACAGGTCCAGAACAGGTCCAGAACAGGTCCAGAACAGGTCTAGGACAGGTCCAGGACAGGTCCAGGACAGGTCCAGGACAGGTCCAAAACAGGTCCAGGACAGGTCCAGGACAGGTCCAGGACAGGTCCAGACAGGTCCAGGACAGGTCCAGAACAGGTCCAGGACAGGTCCAGGACAGGTCCAGAACAGGTCCAGGACAGGTCCAGAACAGGTCCAGAACAGGTCCAGGACAGGTCCAGAACAGGTCCAGAACAGGTCCAGAACAGGTCCAGGACAGGTCCAGGACAGGTCCAGAACAGGTCCAGGACAGGTCCAGGACAGGTCCAGAACAGGTCCAGAACAGGTCCAGAACAGGTCCAGGACAGGTCCAGGACAGGTCCAGGACAGGTCCAGAACAGGTCCAGAACAGATCCAGAACAGGTCCAGGACAGGTCCAGGACAGGTCCAGAACAGATCCAGGACAGGTCCAGAACAGGTCCAGAACAGGTCCAGAACAGGTCCAGGACAGGTCCAGGACAGGTCCAGAACAGGTCCAGGACAGGTCCAGGACAGGTCCAGGACAGGTCCAGGACAGGTCCAGGACAGGTCCAGGACAGGTCCAGGACAGGTCCAGGACAGGTCCAGGACAGGTCCAGGACAGGTCCAGGACAGGTCCAGAACAGGTCCAGAACAGGTCCAGGACAGATCCAGAACAGGTCCAGGACAGGTCCAGGACAGGTCCAGAACAGGTCCAGAACAGGTCCAGGACAGGTCCAGGACAGGTCCAGGACAGGTCCAGGACAGGTCCAGGACAGGTCCAGGACAGGTCCAAAACAGGTCCAGGACAGGTCCAGGACAGGTCCAGGACAGGTCCAGACAGGTCCAGGACAGGTCCAGAACAGGTCCAGGACAGGTCCAGGACAGGTCCAGAACAGGTCCAGGACAGGTCCAGAACAGGTCCAGAACAGGTCCAGGACAGGTCCAGGACAGGTCCAGGACAGGTCCAGAACAGGTCCAGGACAGGTCCAGAACAGGTCCAGAACAGGTCCAGAACAGGTCCAGGACAGGTCCAGGACAGGTCCAGGACAGGTCCAGGACAGGTCCAGGACAGGTCCAGAACAGGTCCAGAACAGATCCAGAACAGATCCAGAACAGGTCCAGGACAGGTCCAGGACAGGTCCAGAACAGATCCAGGACAGGTCCAGAACAGGTCCAGAACAGGTCCAGAACAGGTCCAGGACAGGTCCAGGACAGGTCCAGAACAGGTCCAGGACAGGTCCAGGACAGGTCCAGAACAGGTCCAGAACAGGTCCAGAACAGGTCCAGGACAGGTCCAGGACAGGTCCAGAACAGGTCCAGAACAGGTCCAGGACAGGTCCAGGACAGGTCCAGAACAGGTCCAGAACAGATCCAGAACAGATCCAGAACAGGTCCAGGACAGGTCCAGGACAGGTCCAGAACAGATCCAGGACAGGTCCAGAACAGGTCCAGGACAGGTCCAGAACAGGTCCAGAACAGGTCCAGAACAGGTCCAGGACAGGTCCAGGACAGGTCCAGAACAGGTCCAGGACAGGTCCAGGACAGTTTTTGATGGGGAAGTGAAACATGTAATAATGCAGCTTTAAATTCCAGGATTATATTTGGTCAAATGTTGTGTAGTTATTATTACAGTGTGTAGCCGTCTGGTTTTGTCACATGTTCTTTATAAGTGGGACTAAACGCTAAATCCAACTTTTTTCTCTATTAAACTGTGTATACGGTGTTTTTATAGCATTATCTTCATAACATTTTTGGCTGTTTTAGTTCAAACTTGGTATATTTGCAGCTTTCTGGTCAAAACCTCCTAATTCATGCTGCCTCTGGTGGCCTCTGTGATCTCCAGTAGTTGGTGACTTCACACAGAACTGTCCTGTTTACAGCCAGATGTTTCTGATACAAACACCTGCAGGGGCGGAGTTTGAGGTGTGGACACCTGTTCTTCATATGTCCGTATGAGGAGCATTAGCAGCATATTGAAATGTGGCTGTTTTAAATCAGACTTATTCTGCTCATTTGACATTTCTGAGTTTTTATACGCCCGTGATAAAACGGGACGTATTATGGTATGGCGCTGTCCGTCCGTCCGTCTGTCTGTCCGTCCGTCCGTCTGTCTGTCCGTCCGTCTGTCCGTCTGTGGACACTTCAAAGCTTTGAAGTCTTTGAAGCTTTGTCTTCATGAAGAGGCAAAATATCAATGTGCTTTTCTGTTGTTTACAATGTATAGGATTATTGTTTCCCTCTTGCCGTAGATCTGAACTCTCTTCTCAAATGTTCTGCTGCTGAAAGCGAGAACAACCCATATTCTCTGCTTCTTTGAGCTTTGACACATTAAGTAGGCTATATTATAATAATCCTATGAAATTAATTAGATCTACTTCATAATAAAACCTATGTAAAAATAATGTCATGTATCAGTACTCGGTATCTTCAAGTACTCAGAAAGAAGCAGTCGTACTCATTTTTGTGCAATCCTTTTTCATACTAAATACCTGGAAAAAATCTATTTGATGGAAACATTTTATATAGAGCTTTTCCACCTTCAATGCATTTAAAGCACTTTTACATCAGGGAACCACGCCAAAGGACACAACAACAGCATTCTTCTTTGGGAGCTGGAATCGAACCACCAACCTGTGGGCCAGAGGATCTGATCACTCTCCCAATGATGTGTATGTTGAGAGCGGGATTCGAACCGGCAAACTTCAAATTAGAGGACGAGCACTATATCAAATGAGCTACTGTCACTAGTGTATAAAAAAACAATCGACAATAACAAAACTGAACACTTTTTTGCGGTTAATAGATGCTTTTATTTAAATGAGTGCGCATCTACTCCTCAGTGGAATCGTCATGAGGAGGAGGGCGGGGCGGAGCAAAGTCGGCCATGTTGGGAAGGTCAAACACCACACAGCAGCTCAGGGCATAACGAGGGATCTCCATGTCCCGCACCTGAGTCCAAACTCCGGTCCTTGCATCAAAACATTCAGCACAACGAATGGTGCCCCGATTGTACCCACCTACAACATATAGCTGATTGTCAACAACCTCGATGCCAAAGTCAATGCGCTCGGTCCACATGTTGGGTAGGGGGCGCCACGTGTTGGTTGCGGGGTTATAGGCTTCAACAGTGTTCAAACTGGAATCCCCATTAAACCCACCAACAGCGTAGATTTCATTGGCATAGGCGATGACTCTGACCCCAGAGCGCATGGTGGACATATCCACTATCATGGTCCACTGTTCAGTTAGTGGGTTGTAAGTCTCAGCTGATGCCAGGTGATGTTCACCATTAAAACCTCCACAAATGTAGATCTTTCCATTGTACACTGTGCTGCTGGCATTGCTCCTCTGTTCGTTCATAGGTGAAATCATGGTCCACTGATTGGTCACTGGCAAGTACCTTTCGGCTGTCTTCAGCCTGTCCAGTCCATCGAACCCGCCTATCGCGTAGATCAAACCATCCAGCAAAGTCACACTAATGAAGCACCTGTGTGAATGCATGGGTGCTATTTCTTGCCACGTGTGAATTGCCAGGTCGTACTTGCAGGTAGTGTTGAGCTGGTGATTGCCGTCAGACCCTCCAATCACGTACACAGATCCATTAAGGAACACTGTGCCGTGATAGGTTCTTGGAGTCCAGTCATCATTAGCCACACCCACCCAGCGATCGGTGCGGTTGTCATAGACTTCAATTCTGTTGGTTCTTCTGTTTCGGCTATAGCCACCAATAACCATAAGCACCGCACTGGGCAGCCTTGGAGTGGCTAGACGAGTGGGGGGCAGGGAGGCATTGTACCTCCTAGCTCTTTCATCCAACATCACCTTTATGATCTTCGCCTCCACAATCTTCCAGTTATGAATGTAGTGGGACAGGTTATATCTAATCATGCACTGAGTGAAGTAATCAACAGGGATCAGACCCAGACGGACTTTTAGTAGGAGGTCGGCCAAGTAGTGGTTCCTTTCCTCAGGAGCATGTAAAATCCATCTGATGACTGCCACTAACACGGTGGTCTCCTCCTTCACGTTCAGCCGATCATCATCAATGACTGAACACAGGTCTTCCCTGGAGAGCTGGAAGAACTCTTCAGAGCTGGTCACCACCTCTTCGAAATGCTTCAGGACGTATAAGAAGGCTTGTTTCCTCAGCTGGGGGTAGTAGTACTTGTTTGAGATACCCCATACAGTGATGCAGTTACTGGGGGACATTTGCTCCTTCATGACCTGACAGCAGACTTCGGTAATGCCGCTCACATCTAAGTAGTCAGCAGCTATAAAGAGCTCCTGGAGGTTTTCCTGGGTGATGTGCACCACCCCGGTGTAGCAGTAGTCCAGGATAATCTTCATGATATCAGCTGACACATTGGAGATCTCAAACACCTGGCAGTCAGGGCTGGACCAGTCAGTGAAGAGGTTTTTAAAGTATGTGCTGCAGCTACACAGAACCAGTTTGTGTGCTGGGAATTGCACGCCGGCCACGTTGAGCAAAGCATCGCACAACTTCTGCTCCCTCCTCAATTCCTCGAACACAGTGTTCATGTTTGGTTTTGTATTTGAAAATGGATATCTTTGCACAGAGACATGTCTGTCTCTCTTGCTAACTGTGATCGTTTCCATCTCTGTCTTTTTATCTTCCATCTCTGTCCTTTTATGTTACGTGCCGTAGATCTGAACTCTCTTCTCAAATGTTCTGCTGCTGAAAGCGAGAACAACCCACATTCTCTGCTTCTTTGAGCTTTGACACATTAAAGCTTTGTAGTGTCTTTAAGTTCTGTTGCTGCGATCTGATTGGTGGAATTCCGATTCTAGAATGTGATGATGTCATACTCATACTCCTACTGCAAGAGCCAGATTTCCCTATTGATTATCCGTCCGTCCGTCTGTCCGTCTGTCCGTCTGTCTGTGGACAATTTCTTGTCCGCGCTCTAACTCGACAACCGTCTCACCTAGGAATGTCAAACTTCCAAACTGCACCAACAATTCATCTTTAACTAGGTTTGACAAATTCTAACTTAATTCTATATACAATAATTCAAAGTACGGGCGTATTTTGCCCTGCTGGAGGAGCTCTTGTTAATCATGTTATAGTTGTTTCCCCTCATTATTTACTCACCTGAATTGTATTTGGAGTGATCTGTTTGATTGGGCGTTTGCCGTCACAGCTCTGTACTTTTGTTTGTTTCGACTTTGTTGTTGTTTTGTTGATCTGTGATATGTCCTTTCGGTGTGTGACCCACAGGAGGGGCCCCCAGCCTGTGGCGCTTTGTTGTGATGATGTTAACTCCCGAAGACCTGAGGGCAATTTTAGTACATTTCTCCTCGCCTGGATTTTTTTTCTTAATTTTGCTTTTAAAACTGCCCCTTTTACCCCTAATGAAGTGTTCTACCTCCTTTTGTTCAGTCCAACCTGTTATTTCACAATCTGCTGCTGTAGTTGTGTCATGAGGCTGTGATAAAAGCTACAGGACCAGAAATAGAGATGAAAAAAAACAGAAAACAAAATTCACACTCTTGTATACAAAACCCACAGCAAACATGTAGAAATAACTTTTTGGACATAAAAAATGCTTAATTTAGGCCTTAGCTACAAAAATGCAAAATATCAAGTCTGTAAGTAAATTAAAAATCTCCTTATTGCCCTAAAAACAAAAAAAGTGCAGTGGCTCCATGACTTTCCTGGTCCAGTCCTGGAAACAGCTCCTGTCAGGTCCAGGGCCAGAGCCACAGCACTTCTGCATTTCCAGGTGTTTATTACATTTGGATTTGTTCATTTTGAGTGAAATAAACCTTTAAATAAAAACAGAAAGAGATGCACAATTACACACACCAAGATGCGTCATTTTCCATGTGTGTGAGAATTAACTCCACTTAGAGCGACTTTTTCCCTCGTTATAAACACACACAGTCAGAGGAGTCGACCATCTTGACTCACTTCACTCTTTGGCAAAGTTTGGCTCGATCAAAATGGACGGAGCGCATGAGTTTGGGGAAAACAAAGTTCCTATTGGACACTCGTTTTGCTCACGTCATCACACAGCGTGAGTGTGACGTAGGATAAAGCCGCAGAAATGTACGGAAACCTCTATGTCTGCACTTTCAGAGGGGAAAAGGAAGTTTCTGTCTTTTACCGTTAGAAAGTTCTGCGGTTATAGAAACATGTTCCTCTGGTACCGTAAGTCTTCGACAGTTAATGGAAACATCAGCTCCCACTGGACACCACAGTTTGTCTTGTTTCTTTTATGAAGTCGTTTTAGAGGAATATTGTGACTGAAAATGTACAAATCGTAACAGAATGATCCACAGGTGTCATCGATGATAACTATATAACAGACACAAGCACATTACTTCTGACTGAAGTATTTCTTTGTAAAGTCCAGACTCATGTCTCTGTGAATGTTTTAATCAGTCTGACGACTCTGTTACGCCTCAAGAACCAAACACCTCCGTCCAATCACATTCATTTATTTCAGTGCAGTTTCATCTTTGCTCATTGATTCTGCAGAAATCCACCAGGCTTTTCAGTCTACCATGTTTTATTCTTTCTTTTTTCCTCGTTAGCAGCCGCATTCGTTTTGATACAGACACATTATTACACCCGTCTGAACTCACACTCACATCTTCATGTTTTCTGGAGCAGTTTCCTTATTTATCGGTGAAACTCTGGCACCGTTCACCATTTTGTCGCTGTCAAATGGAGCAGCGACACGTGCGTATTCACTCTTGTCTTTGTATTGTGACGGTCGTGGTGAATTTAATGAGTTCCGTTGCGTCCGTAGTAAATCGATCTGTCAGAGGCTAATCTCTGGATAACCTCCGGCCTCATCTCCACAGAGCGGCTCAGATTATGCCATCGTGAGGCGGTAATTGTTTCCACACACATCCATAAGAGCGCGTGATCCAGGTGATAGACAGAGCCGCTCGCGTGACCCTCTCCCTGAACTCGGATCTGCTCCTCTGGAAAATCTGAGGCCGCGAGCTGGAATTGTGCTCCCACTTTTCCACTGCAGACGTCTGGTAGTTCTGCCAATGGGATTTTAAGGCGAAACTGTGTTAATATATTTAAGCCCATAGATAGAGCGAGGCTTTGTCAAAAATATAAACTAAATATGTGTCTATATTGAAGAGGGGGCACACATTGCATCAGGTTTGTGGAGTTGTAGTGCACCGTTCTGTATCTTACTTTTATATTTATGACAAAATGAACAGCTGACCATAAGGATAGGACCCGGAAGAGATCGCTAGATTACTCAAACATGCATGCAGGACAACTAAAACCTCTTCAGACAGGTTTTTGATGAGGAAACGACATTATAACATATAGAAAGCAAAAAATAAAATCCATTAATACTCACATTTTCTGGTCTAAAATCCTGAAGTCTTACTGGCATATTTAGAGTAAATCCGCATACTGAGAATTTGGGGAGTGCAGAGACTGAAAACAGCATTTATTTCCTTTAATCATTTGGTAAAAGATTCTCCAAATGTGTTTTTATCATGTAAAGTAAGTACAGAACAGCTTCAAATAAACACATTTCAATAGTGCAAAGTTTTCTGGGATAAGTCCCACAGTCCAACTACAGACACTAAAGAATCGGTTTGATTTAAATAAATTATCATTGAAATTTATGCTATTTAGTAATAAGAAAATAGAGAATAATATCAAAATTTACAAACATAAAATAGAAAGCGTGAATTACATTAAATTTCTTGTGTGTTTTGTAAAATTACATGGAAATCTCATACAACATGTGCAGAAGAAAGTGTCTAAAACGATTGGAATTTTATATAAATTCTACTATATCCTCCTGAGACCTGGACCATTCATTTGTGTGCTTTACAGTGGACATTAACCAGTCGATCTTTTAAGTCACATGTGTCAAACATGCGGCCCGGGGGCCAGATCCGGCCGCCCAAGACCTTTAATCTGGCCCTCGGCTGATTTTTCTATTAAAATACTTAAAATTTTCAGATTTTTCTGTTAATTTTCTGCACCGTTTAGCATAGCAGCGTCTCCGGCGTTTCTGTACGTTGCGACTCCCACCAGAGCAGCACAAATGAAGACTTTCCTCTTTCCAAACGCTCTTAAAGGACCATCGTTTTGACTGTCGACCGTGACCCTCATCAGCAAAATGTCAAAAAATAAGAAAAGCAGATGCTGAGTTCAGGATTTCCCAAGAAAAACAGTCTAATTCTTATTTGTTGACAGAGGTGAATGGGAAATCTGTGCTCAGTGTGTTTGGAACAAGTGGCGTTGCTCGAGGAATATAATCTTAAACACCACTACGAGACACGGAGAAAAATACGATAACTTGAAGAGAGAACTGAGTTTTCTGATCCGGCCCTTTTGGGATCAAAGTAGGCTGCATACGGCCCCCGGACCAAAATGAGTTTGACACCCCTGATTTAAGTGTTTTGAGATCGACGCTTATTGGGGTCTAGGTTCCTCTGCCTAAATAGGACTGGGGGATTACAGGTATTATCATGTCCAGGATAAAATAAAAATAAAAAAAACTCAATAGGAGTTAGTTTGTGGCTGCATTATGATTTAAAAAAGAAACTAAAAAGGAGCCTAAAAACTTTTTGAAGTGACTGCAGAAGCTCGTCATCAAAAAAGTTTTTTTTTTTTTTTTAAACCAAAATGTCCCCGGCGTCCATTAGAGAGGAGACGTTACAAAATTAGGAATAAAAATAAAATGAGTAAAATCATTCATTCATTTACCTTCAAATAGATAGAAAATAACAAAAAATATATATTGTAATACACTTTTTTTCTTCGGGTCTCAGGAGGATATTGTTCTCTCACCACACTTTACTTATGGCCTTGAAATTTGGGGAAAAAACATATAAAACTAGAACTAATCCAGTCCTTTTATAGCAAAAAGAAAAAGCCATTAGACTGATTCACCTGTAATTTATTCCAGTTCTAAAGTTCGTGGTCGACTTGTGCTAAGTTCATGTACAAAGTCAAACATAATGAAATTCCTTTTTCTTTGCAGTGTTTCGCTCAGAGAAAAAGTAAATCTGATCTAAGGGGCACATGTGAGTTCAACAGGCCTCATAGAAGAACTGTTTATGATAAATTATGGAAGAGTTTCTGCAATGAAATAAAACAAACAACTTCTCTTTTTCAGTTTAAAATAACTTTTAAGAGAAAAGTAAAGGAAAAACATTTGAAAGAATAATGACAGTAACACAAATTTTGTTAGAATAATTGTTGATTTTTGTTTTATTATGATAAATGTATTAATTTTGTAGAAAATTTTCCGTTAATGTGCTGGAGTTGGAGATAAGGGTCGACACAATAAGCTTCAGCTTCTGCCTGCGCCTGGACTATGACTTAAAGTGTTTAATCTGATTATTCTACACACTGAATATGTTTTATTTTCTGGGCATCAGACTGAATGTACTGTATGTAGACTGTAGTGCTCAGTACTGGCGTCGATATCCAGCACCAGTACAGTTTTGGTGCATCTCTATCTCTAAGAAGGTGAAACTGTAAATGTGACGTGTGGATGAGGATCCTGCAGCTGGAGTTTCCACAGGCGTTTTCCAAATCCTCCTGTGGGCCTTTGTCCGGCTGAGTGATTTTGCACAGAGCTGCAGATCTCCTGCAGATCAACACATTAACAGGGCTATAAAGACATTTCCAAAGCTCCCGCAGAAAAGAGCCGGTGCTGAACATGAGACATTTTACACAAAAGATCAGATTTCAACCTTTTTTCCTCCTGTCAGCTACTTTGTGTGAAACCAAAATGCCAAAGAGCGACAGATTTCAGCTCCGAGCCGCTATATACAGCAGTCACTTTATCCATTATGAATTTATTTATTTACTGTAAGATACTGGAGCCACTTTAAAGATATAACATTATTTAAACTGTACAAACTGTAGCCTCTGTGTTCAGTCTTAAGACGGCAATTCATTGTATATATAGTTTTATAATCCTTATCTTTATACAGTTTGTCTGTTTCTAAGTAATTCTGTGCTTCTGTTGCCACTGCTGTTTTTCTTGCTGTTCTCTTAACTGTGCGTTGCAACACTGAAATTTCCCCACTGTGGGACAAATAAAGGACATCTTATCTTATCTTATAAATCCACACCAACACTGAACTGCACTCGAATGAAAATCAGTCCTGGAGCCAAAAAAAGATCCACAACTTTACACTCTCCACTCGCTAATTTTCTTTTCAGCTCCTCGAGTCACTTTGAGCTGCAGGAAAATCAAAGTGGCAGAGATGTGAGGGAACGTGCACGACAAAAGCATGTGGATTTTACATTTAATCATCTTGTAAAAACAATGACATTTTTGCATTTCACTAAAGCACAGCCCTGTTTTTTGTTTCGCACGTGAAGTTTTATAAACCGCAGATTAGATTAAACTCTCCTGCGTCCAACACAGCACAACATTTTTCACCCGTTTCGTTCAAATTTCTGGGATTCACCCATCGGTTATCCACAGGTACCTGAACGCATGCAGGCCTCTGATCCAAATTATACATTTACAAAGGAAATAAGCATTTAACCAGTCAAATTTCACTTATTCAGCACAATATGTATAATCCAGAAGTCCCTCGGTGAGTTACTTGGAAACTACTGGTGCCTCCCGAGCTACAGGTTGGAGACCCCTGGTGTGGGGTCACCAGAATGTCTAATTTTTAAAAAAAAACTCTCCCTTTTTTTATGGTTGGTAATATTAAAATAGTGAAAAAAGTGCATAATTAAGGAAAATACTTATGCAGAGACCGTTTATAATGAACATGTGAGTCGGCATCGTCACATTTCTTTTGTATTTTGGTCATTAACATCAACAAATATCTTTTTTTTTCCTTCTCTTTACTGTTGGCAGGGATCAGATTGGTCAGAAATACCTGGGACATTTCTGGTGTAAAACTGGGACAAATCAGTGGTTTTATATAAATGTGCTGGGACGGGGGACACGGGGCTCAGAACTGGGACTGTCCCGGATGAACAGGGACGTCTGGTCGGCCTGTTTTAGTGCCAAGACTTTTCTATTGTTTTCCAAGTCCATTTCTGCAAAAATGTGATGGCAGCAGAAGTGTGGATCAGGAGCAGATGCGAGTGAAAGCAGAATACGCTGAAGAGTGGGCGGGTTTACAACTCTCCATGTGCTGGAGTTTTCCGGGTCTGGAGTCTGGGGTCTCACTAATGCTCTGACAGTGTCCAGCAGGGTCACCATACTGAAAGTTCAAAGTGAATGTTGATACTAAGTGGGAAAAAAACTCTTTCTTTAGACAGTAGAAAGTGATTTTCAGCATTAAACGGTGACACTTTCTTTCCTATTCCCATGTGCTCTTATACATGTGTAATCCTCAGTGCTCCATATGAGTCTCTGTGCTCTGATACTTGTTCTGATGCAGCTCAACATCATTCTAAAGACATTTCTGTCCTGTCAGTGGGACTTTTTTAGTATTGATACCTGCTCCAGTGATTCTCTAGTTTCGATACTAGTTTTAGTATCGATTTGTATCTGATTTTTGATATTTTTGATGTCCCGATCCAATATTCAGTATCGGTATCGGCTCTTTTATGAATATCAGACAGTATTGGATTCAGTCACATGATCGGACTGCTCCAGTTTCACATGTTTTTGCAGCATCGACGCGCTTTACTGCAGCTGTAAATCAAAACACCACCATGTCACTGTGTGGGACCAGGGATGTATAATAAGAGCTGGATAAGCCCCGCCCCCTCTGTCCGTGACCGCAGACGTGTGGCCGAGATATCGCAGCTGCAGCACAAGAAAAACTCTCGCATGAAAGCACAATGTATTTTTTGAGAAATCAAACTGCCCGTGTTCTGACAGGGCCACAGCTTCAGAAAAGTCGGATTTTGTGGGGATTCTTCTGTATTTTTACAATATGAGCGATATGAAAATTGATTGGTCAGAACGGCGTTTCTGATGTCACATGTTGGGCTGTGTTGGGCTGCAAACAAGGAAGTAAATGCGGAAGTGAAAATCTTTTTTGCGGTGATGCGCCAATGAGCTCAGGCCATTGAAAATAACAGGCGCCATCTTGGATTCATCTTCCAGATTTTATTATAGTTCTGTGTGTGTGACTTTTCACTACAACAAAACAAGAGTCAAACAGCGACGCAATCACAGCAAACAAACAGTTTCTCCAGGAGGAACCAGCAGAGCCACTTTAACACCACCAGTTTGATTCTTCACTTACAAACGAATCATCCGGACGAGTTTGAGATTTACAAGCGCAAAGCGGCAAAGCAAACAGCAAACACTGACGGAGGCGTTTCAAAGACGAGAAAAGCTACGTCGAAATGGCGACAAGTCCAAGAAAATAACACAGAGGTGATGTCGAATTCGTCACTTTAGAAAATCAACCGCTGTCTGTCGTGGAAAACAAAGGCTTTTGTCGTCTAATGGGCTTTTTGGAGCTGAGGCACGACCTTCCTTCACGACACGACATTACAGAGACGGCACGACCAGATCGGATCAGTATCGGATTGGTATCGGAAAGAGCAAATCGGAGCCAAAAATATGAGGATTTGCCTGTATTTCTCGTCTCTCTCTTCCTCTTCATCTGAATCCAGCAGCTCTCTCAGCTCTTCTCACAGTTAAGAGCCCACGGAAGTCTGGGAGCAGCTGGACTAATGTGCGAGAAAGAAGAGAGGAGAGGAGGAGGAGAGAAGGGAGGAGAGGAGGAGGAGAGGAGCAAACAGGCAAATGCCAAAGAGGAGCACTGATATTCACAAAGAAGACACTGTAGAGAGAGAAAAGAGAGAGAGAGGAGCTACGTAGACACTTCACACATACAGGAAGAAGGAGCGAGAGAGGCTGGCACAGGCAGACACTTCACACTGAGAGGGAGGGTGTGGAAAGAGGAGAAAGAGAGGGAGAAACAGGGAGGAGAGAGATTTTATTGTCCTAGAAAAGCCACGAAAGAGAGAGCAGAGAGGGAGTGAGAGACGGAGGAGGAGAGGGGCTGGCACTGGCAGACACTTCACACTGAGAGGGAGAGAGGAAAGCAGAGGATATGATAGATGAAGATGAAGGGAGAGGGGGCGGGGGTCCGGATGTGTCCTCGTGGTCCCTCGAACACTGTGGTCGCCTCCGTTTGGTTCTGATTTGGTTCTGAGCTGAACCTGTTTCGCTGGGTTAGTCCTCGTCTACTTCAGTCCTGGTTTAGTCCTGGTTTAGTCCTGGTTTATTCCTGGTTTAGTCCTGGTTTAGTCCTCGTCTACTTCAGTCCTGGTTTAGTCCTGGTTTAGTCCTGGTTTAATCCTGGTTTAGTCCTGGTTTAGTCCTCGTCTACTTCAGTCCTGGTTTAGTCCTCGTCTACTTCAGTCCTGGTTTAGTCCTGGTTTAGTCCTGGTTTATTCCTGGTTTAGTCCTGGTTTAGTCCTGGTTTAGTCCTGGTTTATTCCTGGTTTAGTCCTGGTTTAGTCCTGGTTTAGTCCTGGTTTAGTCCTGGTTTAGTCCTGGTTTAGTCCTGGTTTAGTCCTCGTCTACTTCAGTCCTGGTTTAGTCCTCGTCTACTTCAGTCCTGGTTTAGTCCTGGTTTAGTCCTGGTTTAGTCCTGGTTTAGTCCTGGTTTAGTCCTGGTTTAGTCCTGGTTTAGTCCTGGTTTAGTCCTCGTCTACTTCAGTCCTGGGTTAGTCCTGGTTTAGTCCTGGTTTAGTCCTGGTTTAGTCCTGGTTTAGTCCTGGTTTAGTCCTCGTCTACTTCAGTCCTGGTTTAGTCCTCGTCTACTTCAGTCCTGGTTTAGTCCTGGTTTAGTCCTGGTTTAGTCCTGGTTTAGTCCTGGTTTAGTCCTGGTTTAGTCCTCGTCTACTTCAGTCCTGGGTTAGTCCTGGTTTAGTCCTGGTTTAGTCCTGGTTTAGTCCTCGTCTACTTCAGTCCTGGTTTAGTCCTGGTTTAGTCCTGGTTTAGTCCTGGTTTAGTCCTCGTCTACTTCAGTCCTGGTTTAGTCCTGGTTTAGTCCTGGTTTAGTCCTGGTTTAGTCCTGGTTTAGTCCTGGTTTGATGGCGTGTGCAGAGGAGAAGGCTGCCTGGACTTAAAGTGGGACCACAGACTGTACATATAACTGGACGTAGCCGTGTTCCAAACAGGAAGTTATTTTATTGACATTCTTTCAAAGGAAACCTCCAAAAACTAGTCACGATCTATCGTTCTGCTATTGGTTTTATTACTGATGTCCCTGTGTGCTGCACGTTCAGGTGAACTGGCCTCACCTCAGTCCCGTCGCCACATCCACTGGCTCTTGTTCATACAGAAAACCTCGCTCGGCCCCTCCCCTCCACATCCACATCAGTGACTGCAGCAGGAAACTCCCCTCAAGATAAAACGATCCTCACGACTCAAACAGAAAGTTCCAAAAGCCGAGTCTTCATTTGGCCTGATGTCTTTTCGTTTGTAACTCATATGAAAACCCTCTGCATATGAACACTTTGATTTCCTGCATTTAAACACAGACTGAAGGACATTTTTAAGGCGTCGTGTAAATGTTTCACTGACTGATCATTAATTTATTGCTTATTGTCTGTGTGAATATGTTTATTGTTTTCTTCCCCTTTACCTTAAATTGTTCGAGGCCGACACTGTAAATAAGAATCTGTTCTTACTGTTTTGCCTGGTGAAATACAGGTTAAGTGAAAATGTAGAGTGCCCCACATTTGGATGTGTAGTTTTCCTGTAGTTTTTGTGAGAAAACATGTGACAAAGTGCAAGTTTATCCCATTTAAACTCATCTGTTTCATTTCACACATGTCGTTAATCTCTTACCACTACAGTTAGACGTGTCATTCTGGCTTCTCTTGTTCAATTATCACATTGTTAATTTAAATGTATTATTAAATTTAATGGATTTATTAATTCATTTCATCCGTATTCACTCGGCTTACCTGCATTTCCACATGGTCCAGACAAAAGAGTCCAAACTGGTCTTACTTAAAGCCTCTGGGGGGTCGTGGGTTGGACCATGTGGAGCGGAGAACTGCTTTCGTTCCTTTTAGTTTTGTGTAATTGATTTATATATTTCAGTGTTTAGTTTCGGCTTTAGAGGTTTGAAAGTTCCCTGTAAACCGTTACCTTTTTAAGGGATGATACTTACCTGGGGAGGGACTTCCTGCTGGGGTATAAACCGCCTGTTTTAGTCAGTTAGGAGGAAAAGTACCGTAAATTCCGGACTACAGCGCGCACCCTATTAAGAGCCGCATGCTCAGATTTATGAAGAAAAATCAATTTTGTAATTATATGAGCCGCACCATATTATAAACCGCTGGCCAAAGACTAGGCGGGGGGTTCGCTTCTGCGTCCCCGCCGCCTGGAGCGCCTCCGGGATGGGCCGCGGATGCGGTCCCCCGCTGAACTCTGGGGACGGACTCGCTCACTGGTGACACTTGGGACACACACGCGCCACAGGCACTTACACACCTTCACACACTTGGGACACACACACGCGACATGCACATACACACCTTGGCGCTCTGGGAATAAACCACGGTAGCGATCGCTTTAGCCTTCAGTCTGATTTGTACAGTGGAAACACCGCGGCCGCCTGCTCTTTGCGTGTTAACCCAGTCCTCCAGAAAGTTTTCAAGCTCAGGCCATCTGCTATGGTTACCTCTGAAAGCTTTGGTTGTCTTTTTACACTGGCTCAGTTCTTCTTGCTGGAGCCTCCACCTTCGCACTATCTACTCGTTTATGCCAATTTTACGGGCAGCAGCTCGATTTCCTTCTTTAACTGCCAGAGTGATCGCTTTTAGTTTAAAAGCTGCATCATATGCTTTTTGTCTGGTATTCTCCATGTTGATGAGGGTTAGCAGAAAGACTGAAATAAGGAAGTTGTGATTAATCATACAATTTCATTGGACCTCAGTGAACTACTTATTCATTTTATTGGTCCATGTTTTTCCCGCGATGAAAAAAAAAATAAAAAAGCCGCTTCATATTACACGCCGCAGTGTTGAAAGTGTAGAAAAAAAGTAGCGGCTTGTGATCCGGAATTTACGGTAATTGTACTGAACAGTGCAATTAATTTAACAACCGAAGTCCGTTTTAAATAACTTCCTTGTTGAAGCCCGGCTCCTGCTCCGAGCACGTGGGGCCAGTTTCCCCGCACACTGGCTCTACGTGCCTGTGTGCAGCTGAATGAAGAGCTGCGGGGTGATTGACAGCGCCTCTCTGCTGCAGTAGGGGGCGCTCAGACGGAGGGAGGGCTTCACTTCCTCTGTTGGCGCTCACATAAAGAAAAAAGTGGATTGAAAACATCTGATTGGTGAATGTGATGCAGAGGGGCCCTGGCACTGTGCTGCGCTTCCTGGTGGCAGAGTGGTTAGCCTTCATGTGCATGTTCTCCGTGTGCTGCTCTGAAGGACGTCTTTGTCAGATGAGTTACTTTTCGTACTCGTTTGGTTAGTTATTCCATCTTATTCCTGATCTGTTCTCATGTTTCCTCATCACAGACAGACCTGGAGTTGTGTTTCGCTTCATTCGCACGTGTTTAACTCACAAACTCTGCACATTTACACTGATCTCTCCTCTCAAACAGAAAACACTCTGTTCCACCTCGTGATGTCATGTGGTGATACAGGAAGTGCTCCACCATCACTAGAATCATTCGGACTGGATTTCATTGCTGGAATCGTCCATTTTTACTGAACTAGTTTAGGTAAAAGGAAACTGTTGGAATGTGAAAAGTGCCTCTTCATGACATCACAAGGTGGAACAGAGCATCTTGAGCTTTGCAGATGTAGACAGACGGATAATAAAGAGTTACTCAAACGAAAACATTATTTATTCTGAATTAAATATTTCGGAATTAAAATATTCTCTTTGGAGTTTCCATAGAAATAATAATTCTGAATTGAGGTTTCCAGGGAAAACAGGTGAAATGGTCTTTATTTAATTGTTCCCAGCGTCTGGGGGAGGGGGAGGTTCTGAATGGACAGCGACACAAACGTATTTACGGAAAAACGAACGGAAAGGAAAAAACAAACAAACAAAAGAACCAAAGAAAGAATGAATGAATGAAAGAACGAACAAACAAAAGAATGACAAACAAAAGAACGAAGAGAATGAACAAAAGAACAAACAAATGAATGAACTAACGAAAGAACGAATGAACGAACTAATGAAAGAACAAACGACTGAATGAAAAAACGAACAAAAGCAAGAACGAACAGATGAACGAACAAACTAACAAAAGAACAAACAAAAAGAACGAATGAACAAAGAACGAATTAAAAGAAGAATGAAAGAACGAACGATCAAATGAAAGAACGTACCAAAGAAAGAACAAAAATGAGCGAACAGAAGAAAACCCACACTTCAGCTGCTCCCGGCTTTTCTGTCATCTCGGTTTGTCGTTTCGCCGCCGACACAAACACGATCCAAACTTTTTCCGCAGTGGTTCTGATGATAATGAAGCAGCAGCTGGAGAATTCTCTCCTCACGCTTTCCGTCTGTGAGCTGAGGAGGAGAAGGGAAGAGTGTGGGAGAAGGAGGAAGAAGACAAACTGAGTGTGAGGCTGCCACACCTCAGCCCACTCCCACATCCCGCTCACAAATCCAAAGAGACGTGGAGGAAAGTCCCAAGAGACGACTGGAGGAGCCGGATCAGAAGGACGAGCCAACGAGCTCCAACCACCGGGATTATTTTGAAGAAGAAGAAACGTTTACATAAATTCATTTGGCTTTAAAATGGGAATAAACCCCCACTTCCTTTGGAGTTAAGTTAATTCCCAATAATCATTTTCATTAGGAATTAGGAAGTGTTTACGTGGACTTTTTAAAGCGGAATTAATTTTTATTCAGAATTAAATTATTTTTCTTCTGAATTAAAGCTCTCATGTGGAAGAAAACACAGCTCCAGGTCTGACTGTGAGGAGGTAACATCAAACACGGCTTAAAGCTCACGAGAGGCCGTTTTCCTTAATATAGGACCTTAAAGCTGAAGGCAGAAACAGTGTGACTCCACAGTCAGATGCCCTCCCTGGCCCACCCTTCCTTCCTTCACATGGCTCCGGTCAGCTGTCAGTTGTGCATGTTGCTGCTGGACATGTTTTGTTGTTTTGTGTTTGTGCGAGAGTCAAACTCACGGCCATCTGGGAAACATTGAAGCGCAGAGTATTGTATGTTCCGTGTAAATAAGGAAACGGCCGCCGGCTCTGACTGTGAGCGGTTGGGTTTACAGCAGCGTGTGAGTGAACAGGATCTGCTTTCTCTTACGGACAAACGCGAGAACACGAGACGCTGCTCCTCAGGCGTCACGGCCGACTTCAGGATCATGTCATGTCGTCGTAAAAGTGAGCAGTGTTTCTTAAAGAGGGGTATTTTACTTCTATGGGGTATAATATAACACACTGTATTCCCCCCATCCTCACCACCAGCCTCCCTTTGTCTGCACTAAGTCACTCCCCCTTCAGAGCACATTCACCACACAATCGTGCACCCGCTCAGGAAACTACTGCACATCAGGTTTGTCAAGTTGTACTGTTCAGTTTTGCATCCTGCGTTTGTACTTTCATGACAAATTGCTGTGCAGGAGCAGAGGTTTCAGAGGAGAGTGGGTGGAGCTGTAAGCAGGGGTTGACTACACCCAGGATAGATCTCTAGATTACTCAAACGTGCATGGATGACATCTCAGACCTCTTCAGGCATGTTCTGATGAGAAAACATTATAAGATGGTAGAAAGCTCCACAACATTTGCATAATAGCCACTTTTTAAGGATGTACTTGCAAATATGACAGTAAAAATTACAATTAAATGGCAAAGGGCAGAGTTCAATTTGTCAACTGGACAAGAGTTTTAGGTAGAAGACGTTTCGCCGCTCATCCGAGCTGCTTCTTCAGTTCTGTTCAGACGCTGGAGACACTGACTTATATCTGCCTGAAGAGAGAGGAGTGAGATCCTCCAATTACTCTGAAACGAACCCTACTTTGTCTGCTTTTCTGTTTTTGTTTTAAGCTCGGAGGCAGCACGGTGGCTGAGTGGCAACACTCAGGCCTCACAGCAAGAAGGTTGCGGGTTCGATCCCCAGATCGCCCGGGCCTTTCTGTGTGGAGTTTGCATGTTCCTCCCCGTGTCTGGATGGGTTTCCTCCGGGTGCTCCGGTTTCCCCCATCAACTCAAAACATGCAGCACCTGAACTAACATCAAGGACCATGTTGTTCACCCTCCTGTGGGCTCACCACCTGCAGAGGGGTTCATAGGGGGGGTCAGGTGCTATGAGTATTGGGCAGTAAACTGCCCCCGCGATTAAGCGGGAGAAGATGGATGGATGTTTTAAGATCGGCCTCTTGAAATAAATTAGTAGAATCATTCAGGGCCAAAATGAGTGTTTTCACACCTCTGGGCCTGACCTGGCTGCACCTATAGTTTTCTTAATTTGTTTTGATTTAGGTTGGAGAATGGAGTTATAGATGGAGACAGATGGTGTCTGAGTCCTCCATTTCTGTTTGAGTCTTTTTAATCTTTTTTATCAAAGATTTAAAAAAAAAAAAAAAAAAAAAGGCTTCTGCCTAAAACTCTTGTCCAGTTGACAAATTGACTTCTACTCTTTGCCATTTCTTCTGCCAGGATGACTGAGGGATCCTACACATATTGCAATGAAATATTTTCCCAAAGTTTTCAGACTTGTCTATTTAAAAAGACAAATTGCGCTTCATGACATTTGTAGATCATTCTGTTTTCATCTGGACATTTGAAATCACAGTTCTGACCTAAAACGACTCAAGTGCGCTGTTAGAAAACTGTGGCGTCCGGTGGGAGCTGTCGTCACGTCACCGTAAATGTCATGAAAACAAAGCGCCGCAGGCTGTGGGCCCCTCCTGTGGGCCCCTCCTGTGGGCCCCTCCTGTGGGCCCCTCCTGTGGAGAGCTGCACTTCACACTACAGCAGAGGGTTTGTTCATCTGTATCACTGAGGAAAAACATAAAGGTGCAGAAGGAGGTGCACCAGTACAGTGGGCGTGTAAACAGGGAGATCGGAGCAGTGACGTCTGGAATAGAGGAAAATAAATATGTCAAACGTCCACGAATCACTTCAGAGGCTCCGGGAGAAGAAACTACAGTTAAACTATGGATAAAAGTCTGAAAAATCTATTTGCAGAACAGATTTAAAACATGACTGAACTGGACAAGACCAGGAGGAGAGAAAGAGAGAGAGAGGAGGAGGAGACGAGGAGGAGGTAGAGGAGGAGAAGAGAGGAGGAAAGGAGGATGAGAGGTGGAGGTAGAGGAGAGGAGAGGAGGAGGTAGAGGAGAGGAGGAGGTAGAGGAGGAGAAGAGAGGAGGAAAGGAGGATGAGAGGTGGAGGTAGAGGAGGAGGAGAGGAGGAGGTAGAGGAGGAGGAGAGCAGGAAAGGAGGATGAGAGGAGGAGGAGGAGGAGGTAGAGAAGAGGAGAGGAGAGGAGGAGGGAGAGGAGAGGAGGAGGAGGTAGAGGTGGAGGAGGTAGAGGAGGAGGAGAGGAGGAGGGAGAGGAGAGGAGGAGGAGGTAGAGGAGGAGGAGGAAAGGAGGATGAGAGGTGGAGGTAGAGGAGGAGGAGAGGAGGAAGTAGAGGAGGAGGAGAGCAGGAAAGGAGGATGAGAGGAGGAGGAGGAGGTAGAGGAGAGGAGAGGAGGAAAGGAGGATGAGAGGAGGAGGAGGTAGAGGAGAGGAGGAGGTAGAGGAGAGGAGAGGAGGTGTCTGGAGGCCAAGTGTAAAAGAGTCAATAAAGCGTGAGCGAGAGAGCAGCCTGCAGCATGAACTGTTGAACGCTGCACTTTAACTCACTTTAACTCACAAACTACTCAATCCTTTTCATCCTATTCCCTGCTCACACATGTATATAGTCATAAATAGGTCAATGATGTAAATAATTTCCCAGACAGAGCTATTTTTATCTTTTATCTTATTGTATTTAGCTTATTTTGTAACTTGTTTGATCTACATGCTCTTGGTTGGTTGCATCTGTAACAAAGAAAATTTCCCTGTAATTCTGATTCTGATTCTGAACAGAGAGAGAGGAGGGGGAGTGTGAGGAGGAGGAGGTAGAGGAGAGGAGAGGAGGAGGTAGAGGAGGAGGAGAGGAGGAGATAGAGGAGGAGGAGAGGAGGTAGAGGAGGAGGAGAGGAGCAGCCTGCAGCATGAACAGAGGGGAGGGGGGGGGGGAGAAGAACAGAACAGACAGAAGATCAGACGGACGAGTGGATCCTGCAGCCTGTGGGGAGATGGTTTCACACCTGACTCTGTTATTGACCAGAGATGGAGGAGAGAGGGAGGAGAGAGGAGGAGAGGAGAGGTGAAAGAGGTGAAAGAGACAGAAGGCAAGAGCCAAAGAGAGAGGAAGAGAAAGGGGTGAGAGGTGACAGGAGGAGGAGGTAAGAGAGGAGTCGAAAAAAGAGCTCAGAGAGGAGGAGGTTGAGGCTCCAGAGGGAGGAGGAGAGAGAGGGGAAGAGGAAGAGAGGGAGCGCAGGGGGAGAGGAGGAGGTGAAAGAGGAAGAGAGGGAGCGCAGGGGGAGAGGAGGAGGTGAAAGAGGAAGAGAGGGAGCGCGGGGGGAGAGGAGGAGGAGGTGAGAGACGGGGGGAGAGGAGGAGGAGGTGAGAAACGGGGGGAGAGGAGGAGGAGGTGAGAGACGGGGGGAGAGGAGGAGGAGGTGAGAGACGGGGGGAGAGGAGGAGGAGGTGAGAGACGGGGGGAGAGGAGGAGGAGGTGAGAGACGGGGGGAGAGGAGGAGGAGGTGAGAGACGGGGGGAGAGGAGGAGGAGGTGAGAGACGGGGGGAGAGGAGGAGGAGGTGGGAGACGGGGGGAGAGGAGGAGGAGGTGAGAGACGGGGGGAGAGGAGGAGGAGGTGAGAGACGGGGGGAGGGGTAGAGCCCAGAGGAAAAGCTGCTAAAACACAATCCCACTTTCAGGAGACAAAGGCAGGAAAGGAGAGCCCGGTTCCTCTGAAGAACAGAGCGTTTTCCCTTCACCACATCAGGCGATGAAGCTCCACACAGAGAAACATGGAGAAACTGCAGATTTGTGCTGTAAACCTGCCTCCATCTGACCCCAGCAGATCCGAGAAAATCTGATAGACGTCACTGAATTTGCCTCAAATGTTCAGCAGTGAAGCTTTACACAGATCTGCAGAAAAGGAGTTTCTATCATAGTTAAACTGACTCGATTTGAGCAGATTCATCTTAAAAGATCAATTTTAAGATTTTTTTTACTTAAAAAGATTTTTTTACTTGTTTCAAGATATTCCGTCCTGATTTATCTTATCTAAATATTACAACTTATTCTAAGCACTTTTTATATTAACTCAGTCCAGGTTAAGCCTCTTTAACTTCCTTCTCAAACCAATAAGGGGAAAAATCTTGTCATAAATACTTGAAACTCGTGTTTTCTGCTTAGAACAAGTGCGTTTATTTATTTATTTATTTGTTTGTTTATTTATTTATTTTAAAGGGGACCATGTACAATTAGAACATAAATGTTTCCATTTGATGCATTGTACCAGAGTTAGTCTAAGGCTAATTTACATCTGCAGTCCTCTGGCAGGAAACAACCCATTTTAAAAGCTCAGCACTTTAGTCACAGACCACCACATTACATATAAACATACACTATTTACACATAAAATTCACTCCAGCCTCTCACACACACACATACAGGACACTTTCATACAGAGCCAGGACCAACAGAGCACAAAGCTCATGGTTACTGTCATGATCCTCCTGGATTCTCCCCCTCCCTCCTGTGTTCACTCACCTGTGGTCCATCTACAATCAACGCTGCTACAAGAACCGGTTCTCTCCAACACTCCCTGCCAGTTCGTCAGTTTACACTCAGGGTAACTCGTCTCCAGGCTCACAAGCTTTTTTGAATATCTTCTCTGCTTGCTCCGTTGGTTTTTTTGAACTTCATTGAATTTTTCCTGTTTCCAGTTTACCCCGGATCTTTACCTGCTCCTGTTTCTGCTCCTCATCTTGGAACCATTTCTCCACTCCACACCTCCGGACCTCCCAGCCTGATACCAACCTGCTCCTTCTGGCCCCCCAGCCCGTGACCTACCTGTTCCTCCTGGCCCCCCCCCAGCCCGTGACCTACCTGCTCCTCCTGGCTCCCCAGTCCAATAATTACCAGCCCATTCTCTGTAAATAAATCATTTCAATTGTTCTTGGTGTTTCTGCGTTTGGGTCCAACTAGTCCCCCCGTGACAGTTACAGCATTGAGCTGCTCTTTAGCTGTTTTTTTAGTTCTGTTTTAAAGCTTGTGAGTGTAACACATCTTTAACAGAATCAGGCAGCAGATTCCACTGTGCTGTGGCCTTCACTGAAAATGCAGATTGTCCAAACGCAGAGCAGCGAAAAGGTACAACACAGTCATGAAGTGAGGCTGTTCTGGTGGATCGTACAGAACCTGCAGCACGAGCGCCACAAAATCACTCAGGCCGTCAGAGCAAAGCCATTTAGAACTTTGAACACCAGACAAAGACTGGAAAATAATCTAAAGTTTTCACAACTGAAAAGATGATGTTTGGCCAAGATGTTCCGATGATGCTGCATTAGAGGCTTTTTATCAAACATCTTTAAGGTTTGTTTATACACTGACTCTAAAGGTCGAACTGCGGTTTCCCCAGTTTGTCCCCAACATGTGATACAACAGGACAAGCGGGAAAAAATAAGACCGTGCAAAATTTCTTACTACACTGGCAGATAATTTCACTTAAAATAGGGCATTTTTACCTCAAAAAGGCCTTTTTTGCTGTGTAGATATTAATTTGCATAAGTTTCAGTACTAAACAGGAAATGAGCCGTTCCTGTAGCGTAAGTGCTGCAAAAACTATAATTCAGCCAAGTTAAGATGACTGGAATTAAGAAAGTTTTATCATTATTTGAGTAAATTTCACATGACGAGTAAAATGATGTGCCAATTGAACAAGACTTTTTGTACTTAAAATATAAAAATACACCGTACTTCACTTCAGATCAAAAACAATTCTTAAAATAACTTAAAATAATAAACAAAATCCAATGTTCCTTGAAAAGAAATTGGTCGGTTTTACTTTGCCGAGTTCAAGTAAAATGCTCTTAATTTAAGTCATTTTAACTTGAGATCACATGTCCACCCATGGAGCACCATGAATATATTTATATTATTATGTTATATTATATTTTCATTTCCACCGTGGGGTCAGATTCAGCGCTGCGTCTGTTCCTGAGAATCGTCATCATCTTTTCTGCTCATTCACATAATCTGGTGATGCCTTTAGTCTGGATTAATCCCACATCGGCTCATTTCCCGCTCTGTTTTGCACATGGCCTCAGGGTGGGAGTCCTGCACCCACAGAGACAGAGCGGGGCGCAGACAGGAGGAGGGCGCGGGAGGTCAGGGCACCGCCGGAGAACACGTGGGAGTCTGCTCTTCCCAAACACGCCCCGGGTCTACGGTCCAGGGTCCAGACTCCAGGGTCCAGACTCCAGGGCCCAGACTCCAGGGTCCAGACTCCAGGGTCCAGACTCCAGACTCCAGGGTCCAGACTCCAGGGTCCAGACTCCAGGGTCCAGACTCCAGGGTCCAGACTCCAGGGCCCAGACTCCAGGGCCCAGACTCCAGGGCCCAGACTCCAGGGCCCAGACTCCAGGGTCCAGGCTAGGAAAGGAAACACAGTGAATGGGACGAACACTGAGAGGCCTGTGTGAGCTGTGGCGAATCAGAGGGACGAGAGGAAGGAAACAGACAGAAAAAAGGCCCATCAAAGAATAAGAAAAAATACCAGTTTTCATTTAAAATAGGACATTTTTACCTCAAAATTGGCATTTTTTTTTCTCATTTTTTGATAGGCCTTTTTTGCAGTGTGGTTTGATCTAATATAAAAAGTGCTTAGAATAAGTTGTAATATGTAGATAAGATAAATCAGGATGAATATCTTGAAACAAGTTTAAAAAATCTCATCTTATTAAGTAAAAAAATCCTAAAATTGATCTTTTGAGATGAATCTGCTTAATTCAAGTCAGTTTGACTATGCCAGAAAATCCTTTTTTGTAGTGAGGAGGCAGTGGGCGGGGCTAAGAGTGAAGGGGCGGGGCTTGGAGTAGAGGAGAGAGAGAGAGAGAGAGGAGGAGGAAGAGGAGGAGGAAGAGGAGGAGGAGACAGTCACACAGGAGCAGCACAGACGGAGAGAGCGATCAGACCGGAGGGAGGCGTCCTGGGACAGGGCAGGACGGAGCACACGGGG
>CM068349.1:2260270-2350270 GCA_034769755.1 Odontamblyopus lacepedii
CCCATTTTCGGGCATTTATGGATGTGAGATCAAAGCAATTCTCTATGTGTAACTGTTGGCCCCTGTAATATTAATCATTTAGTTGTAGAAATGATTTAATTAAGCTTTTAGGGGGGAGTTACGTAAGGTGGGAGGGGCGAGGGGTGTATAAAGGTGCGCCCTGCCGCTCAGCACCTGGGGGTCAGTCTGGTCTCTACTCTCGTCGTGTCTGGTCGTGTCCTGGCTACAATGAAGGTCGTGTTTCGCTGGACAAGCGAGGGAGCGAGCAAACGACTGAGAGACTAACAGAGAGTGGAGCGAAAACTAGAGAGAGACTTGAAGGAGAAGTCAACCTTTTTTTTGCCTGCCCTGTAAATAGACATTTTTTCTCACTGTTTCACTGTAAATATTTCCTGCGCACATTTTTGCGCCTGTTTTTCCTGTTCTGCACTGTGGAATAAAACATCCTAAACGAGCCCGACTCAGCCTGAGTGTTTTGAAGAGGACTCCGTGACAGTAGATAAAGTGGGTGAGCTCATCTGCTGCCTGAGCATTTATACTTTACCTGCTGCATTTTCAATTCAGCACTTATGTGTTTCCACACCTGGTGGATGTAATTGGCCACTTTGTTCATTAGTGTCGTCACTGGCAGCCAGAACTTTGGAATGAGAAGGAAGTCGCCTCACAATCTTTATCTGTGTCTAAAGTGTGAAAATGTGTTTTAAGTTTTGAAAATCGGTGTGTGCAGTGTTTTGCAAAAAGTTTGAAGCTGAATTTGTGCTGACGGTTTTGCTGCTCTGGACACGTGTTTTGCTTCTTGAGTGTTAAGATTTGTTAACCATCTGATAATTTAAATTTTAGTGTGTAAACAATTGGAAAAAACTGTAAAACCGTCTAAGAAAATTGGATCTGTAATTATAGTGGATGTTTGATGTGCTTTCATTAGTTCAAGGAGACCATTAGGTACTGATTTAGTGACGTAATTGTTTTCTTTAGACGTAATTGGAAATTGGTCGTTAGTTATGTATAATCGATCAGATAAAAGTTGCCCACTGTTTTCATGCGAGTCTTGCAGACAGATTATTCCCCTGTCAAACCACTTTTGCCGAAATAATGATTCGTTGCATTTACTGATATTCTCATTATTCCAGATTAGACGTTTATGGGGAGAGAAGTTGTGTTTATAGCAGATTTTATGGAAAGCACTCAATCTTAAAGGCAATTTTCCAACCTTATAATTACATTTTAATAAGAATTGTAGCCCACCAACCTGTTTAATAATATAGTTAGGAATGAGATACCAGAGTGAGTTTGGATTAGAAACGCACTGTTTAAACCACTTAATTTTGAATGTTTGATTTAACACAGAAAAGTCGAGTGTTTCCAGGCCTCGTTCCTCTTTGGGGTCACAGAGCAGTGATCGTTTTAAACCATGGGATTGGTTTTTCCATATAAAGTTTGTAAATATTTTATTGATTTCATTACACGTAAATTCAGAAATTTCCAGTGCCAAGTCAGGGTATACGGAACGTGAGGTTCCTTCTGCCTTTGATAAAAGAGTCCTTCCCCAGGCTGAAACATCCCTTTGTGTCCACAGATTCAAAATACTTTTCGTTTTTTTTCAATTTGGGCAAGAAATTTAGTTGTTGCCGGTCACCGTCATTTTTACTGATCTGTACCCCCAGATATTTTACATTATTCTTAACTACAATATTGTTTATCATTGAATCATTACATTCATAGGGAGGTAGGATTTCACATTTTGAGGTGTTCAAAGTTAAACCAGAAGCATCTGAACATTTCGGGACCATTTTTACAGCTTCTTTAACCTGATGTTTGTCCGACAGAAACAAGACAGTGTCATCAGCTCACTGAGTCATTTTAACCTCTGTACCGAAAATATTGACACCTTTGATCAAACTGTTTTTTATGTGAATCGAAAGGAGGTGAACAAAAACAGAAATGGGGCTGTAGGGCAGCCTGGGCGGACAGATCTGGGAACTGAACATCTTTGAGTGGTGTTTGTGTACAGTGACACAGCTATTGATATCATTGTACAGAGATTTAATTATTGCAATAAAATTTGGGCCAAAACCGAAACTGTGGAGGGATTTGAGTAAGAAATGATGTTCTACAGTGTCAAAAGCTTTACAGAAGTCCAAAAATAAAATTAATGCATCAGAATAATCCAAAAGGTCTAATATGAATGTTTATATATGTTTAAGCTCATATGTCTATTGGCCATAAAGCCTGTCTGAGTTTCACTTATCACCTCATGAAGACCACTTTTTAATCTTTTGGCAAATATTGTGGAGAAAATGTTATAATCGACGTTTTACATGGAGACAAGCAGTTTACATTATCAGACCAGTTTCTTTGGCTATAAAACACTCAGAACTGAATAAATGAAAATTGGATCAGATTATACTGAAAACATTGCAGGCAAAGCAATACAGGTGACGGGCCCTTCACCAGCAAATACAAGGGCACCTTTAAAGCCACAGAGTCTATGGAACAAAGAGCATTTGAACCAAATTACAGAAAGAGAAAACTGTGTCACCCTCCAGATACAATATTGGGACACTAAAACAGCTGTGATTTAAAATGGGCATTAAATAAACTAAATAACTGTAGCATTTCATATATCCAGGTATAGTAAAAGGGTCACAATAATGACCATTTATGCCTGAAAACATCTCAAATAAAACACCACCCATATATGTGCTATTTAAAATTGAACTCATCAACATGACATTTTGCATAGCTTGATTAAAAAACAAAAACAAAGTTTTGAGTTTCTCCTCACTAAAGTTTGGAGATTGGCCAATTTTCAGTCATCAGAGGATCTTTCTCAGGTTTTGGGGTTAAACACATTGTGCCTTGTTTCATGGTGTTCGTTAGTTCTTTTCAGAAATGCAAAGCTGATGTGTTTCAAACAGAGGTTTTTCAATGATGCTCCAGAAGTGTTGGTAAAACTCAGCAGTCGGACCATCATTTCCAGGCGACTTTCCCTTTTTTAATGTTTTAGCCGCTTCCCTCATTTCTGTTCATGTTATTGGCTGTTCACATTGTGCTTTAGAATGAGCAGAAATAGATGGTCTATGGTTCTTGAGTGAGTCTATAAAGCGGTCAGACACATCAGGTCGAGTAGTTGACCTGTAGATGTTGCTGTAAAAATGTTCCACATATTTAACCAACTCTTTTTGGTTGGAAAGTACCTTGTCTCCTACTTTCAGTTCAGAGACGTTATTCCTTTTTTGATTCCGCTTTTCGAGTGCAAAGAAGTAGCTTGAGTTTTTCCCCCCTTTTCTAACCACTTACTACGAGAACGAACAAATGCCCCTTTGGCTGTGTTAATATAGAAAGTGTCAATTTAAGTAATTTTACCTTAATTTCCTCTTCCTCACATAAGTAGGGTTGGAGTAGGAGAACATTTAAATCAGGGGTGTCAAACTCATTTTGGTCCGGGGGCCGTATGCAGCCTACTTTGATCCCAAAAGGGCCGGATCAGAAAACTCAGTTCTCTCTTCAAGTTATCGTATTTTTCTCCGTGTCTCGTAGTGGTGTTTAAGATTATATTCCTCGAGCAACGCCACTTGTTCCAAACACACTGAGCACAGATTTCCCATTCACCTCTGTCCACAAATAAGAATTAGACTATTTTTCTTGGGAAATCCTGAACTCAGCATCTGCTTTTCTCATTTTTTGACATTTTGCTGATGAGGGTCACGGTCGACAGTCAAAACGATCGTCCTTTAAGAGCGTTTGGAAAGAGGAAAGTCTTCATTTGTGCTGCTCTGGTGGGAGTCGCAACGCACAGAAACGCCGGAGACGCTGCTCTGCTAAACGGTGCAGAAAATTAACAGAAAAATCTGAAAATTTTAAGTATTTTAATAGAAAAATCAGCCGAGGGCCAGATTAAAGGTCTTGGAGGGCCGGATCTGGCCCCCGGGCCGCATGTTTGACACATGTGACTTAATTCATTAATTATGTTGGATTCTCTTGAAATAATGCTCTTCTTTATCTCCTTACTGCGTTTTACAGCAATTTGTCTAACTTTAAATTTAAAGTTCTCCATCTTTGTTTATAGTCAAGTTCCAATTGATGAAATATTTGATATGTTGTGTTTTTTTATTTGTTCACAAAACAATTCATCAGTTAATAAGTTATTATTTAGTTTCCAATATCCTCGTTTATTACCACTGTTTGGTTTTGTTCCATTCATTTGTATCGATATAAGTTTATGATCAGTTAGAGGCTCCTGTAACACCTCTTTAACTGCATTCATTCGATAATAACCACACATCAATTCTGGAACATAAAGTTCTGCTGAGATTAAAGTAAAGTCATTTATATTCGGGCTGTAAAATCTCCAGACGTCAGTTAGTTGTAATTTGTCTATTGCAAAATTTGTGCTTTTAAATCTTGTTATAGGAGTATTTCTCCTCCTCTCCTCTCTGTTCTGTCCTTCTCCTGTCCTCCTCTCTGAAGAACAATGCTCTCTCAGCGTGTCCAGGTGAAGTTCTCCTTTCCTCCTTTTCCTCTCCTCCTCTCCTCCTCTCTTCCTCTCCTCCTCCTCTCTTCCTCTCCTCCTCTCTTCCTCTCCTCCTCTCTTCCTCCCCTCCTCCTCTCTGAAGAACAATGGTTCATGTGAAGTCCTCCTCTCTGCTGCTTCCTGTTGTGCTCTGAGAGGAAGTGTCACAGATGTTGTATATTGTATTGATTTGAGAAGAATCTGAAGTACTTCCTGACAGGATGTTCTGTCTGCTCATTCCTCTGTCTGTAGCCCACATATAGATTCAGCTAAACATGTCATCTGGAACTTTTTTAAACTGTAAATGACTTTTTTGTATGTTTTTAAAAGAGTCTTAAAGTGGGACTAAACTTCTAAACTCTTTCCACAAGCTAAACTGGGCAGGACCTGGAGGACTGAGGGGGAGAGTGAGGAGGATATATAATGTTTAGTTCATTCATGAAACGCTCTTATGAGCAGATTTGTACTTAAAACCATCTTACCATTATTTTTGCCATTCACAAAACTTTTTCTTAACTCAAAATGTTCTTCTGAGCACTCGTAAGAACAACAATTCTACTGTTTTAGAATATTATTACTCTAATAATACAACTAAAACTCGTATTTCCTCCATGACTGTAAGTGATATATTTTCTTAAATGATTTCCTATAAACATGTTCCTCTGTTTTCCATTAACATTTATGAAGAGTTTATACATCTTGTTTCTATTGGGTCCAACAGATGTTAAGCTGCAGTTGCCTCAGTCTGTCCCAGCTTCAGTTCTCTCCATATGAGCCTCAGTCACAGCCCTGAGCCCCATCACCAGAGCCACTCACCCCAGCCCCACCCCAGCCCCAGCCCCACACCAGCCCCACCCCAGCCCAACCCCACCCCCACGCCAGCCCCACCCCACCCCACCCCAGCCCCACCCCACCCCAGCCCCACCCCACCCCTATGCACCGTATTTTTTTTAACTATAAGTCGCTCCGGAGTATAAGTCGCACCAACCAAAAAATGCGTAATGAAGAAGAAAAAAACATATATAAGTCGCACTTTTTGGGGGAAATTTATTTTATAAAATCAGAGACCAAGAACAGACATTTCCTCATTACAGAAACACCACCAGAGAAGAACATGTGTCTGTCTTTGTTCACGTCACATATGAACAGTTCTTCACAAAACTAGAGCAGAAACAACAGAACAGAATAAGTTTACCGAACTCTCCATCTCGCTCCAAATCACTAAATCCACTGAATTCTTCATCCTCGTGTCACTTCTGAGTAACTCCACCAGCTCCAGATAAATTCAGCTTTTAGCCGCGATGAGCTTTTGTTTTCTTCACTTCAGTTCGAGTTTCCTCCACTTTTCTCCATCAAACACAAGTTTCTCTCACTCCAAACTTTCTTTCTGCTGCTCGATTGTTCCTCTCTTCCTCCGCTCTTCACATGTTTCCGGTTCTCGCTCAGTATTTACCGTAAGTAATAATGTGTTTGTGCACATTGGTTTAAGTTTTACACAAACTAAACTTAAAGCCTCGTGGCTCATTTGCAGACAGTGAAAAAACAGCTGGTGCTGATGCAGAAGCTTCTGTCGACTAAAGGACCAGATTCACTGGACAAAAAAAGTCTCCATGTGGATTTAAGTAAGAAAACAGGAGTGAGGTGCTGCAGGTGGTGACAGAAGTGACAGTGGAGCAGGAGGAGGAGCCTGAGGCGGAGCAGATGCTGGTACAGAGAGCGCCCCCTGTGGCTCAGTGTGAAAATCACCAACATGTGAAATTATATCTCACTGTGGAAACGCGTCGGCTCCTTCGATGCATAAAGGACTTTAATATATTCAGTCGGTGCCTCAGGTTTGGACCTCGCCCATGTTACATTTACGTTTAGATGAACTGAAATATTTCATATATAAGTCGCACCTGAGGATAAGTCGCAGGAAACACCCAAACCATGAAAAAAAGTGCGACTTATAGTCTGACTAATACGGTAAATGAAATGTGAATGAGTGTGGAGGAGTTCGTATCTGGGTGTTGGTGAACGTTCGTGAATCTGGCGCAGAGTTCTCTGTTACGAAACATTTTTAAGAAGAGATTCATGAAAAAGGCCCGTGTTTCCAAGACCTTTTTTTCTGGATAAATAGTTTTTGCATGAACTTGTCAGTGCAGTTTGAGTCAGGTACATATCTATAATAGTTTGGAGAGATTTCGCCTCCTTTTTAGTCGACCATTCAATCAGCACGACATGTCTTTAGTCCAACAAGAACTTCATACATGGATGTCTGTGGTAGTTTTTGCAGTCTCCTCCTCTGCTCGAACAGCACCACATGCACTCTCACTACAGCATTAGTCTCTGTATGGACACTGACCTTCATTGATTGGGTCTGGTTAAAGGGGTCAGGCCGTTCGCATCCACAGCGTCCAATCAATATGAGCCCAGCCTGGCAGTGTGGCAGGGGTGCACCTGTCAGGGAGATGTCATGTCTAAATCTGAGGCTGTTTTGTTTTTTGTTTTTTGTGTTGCATTTCAGTCTTTTCTGCTTGTCTCGTTGGGGAATGGAGATTTTGCTTCGCGAGAAATGTTTATTCTATTACTGGTGTTTTTGTTGCTGATTTAAATACCTGTGTTCTTACTTTGTGGGGCTTTCCTCTCCATGGTGCTGATCTGCAAATTGCCAAGTGAAGTCATTTGTTTCAATAGAGATTAGGGTTGTCACAAAACTGAAACAGCCTTACTAAGGAATAAACTCGATACTGATTCTGGTACCGCAATAAGATAAGACAAAAACAGTCTTTATTTAAACAGTAGAGCGCACAAGAGTCCATTTGATGTAATGTAGGACCTTTAATACTGCACTTTGGGACAGGAGCTTATTTGCAGTTCGGTAAAGTGCTGTACAGTTGTGGGATGATATCGTAACTCTGCGCTCTCCTCTGCAGATGTCATGGCGTCCGACTTACCGAAGCTCCAAGTTTCGAAATGTTTACGGCAAAGTGGCGAACCGCGAGCACTGCTTCGACGGCGTGCCCATCACCAAGAACGTGCACGACAGCCACTTCTGCGCCGTCAACGCCAAGTACATCGCCGTGGTGACGGAGAGCGCGGGCGGAGGCAGCTTCATCGTCATACCCATCGCCCAGGTATGCTAATGCTAATGCTAACGCTGCTCCTGCTGTGAGGAGGTGTGGTGGGGAGCGGTGAGGGCCTCACAGCTATAAGGGCCCTAAAGTCTGAAGTGGGACCTGTGCCTAACTTGGCCCTTACACTGCAAAAAAGGATTTTCTAGCAGAGTTAAACTGACTTGAATTAAGCAGATTCATCTTAAAAGATCAATTTTAAGATTATTTTACTTAATAAGATGAGTTTTTTTTACTTGTTTCAAGATATTCCATCCTGATTTATCTTATCTCGATATTACAACTTATTCTAAGCACTTTTTATATTAACTCAGTCCAGGTTAAGCCTCTTTAACTTCCTTCTCAAACCAATAAGGTGAAAAATCTTGTCATAAATACTTGAAACTCGTGTTTTCTGCTTAGAACAATATTCGTATTTCATCTTGTTTTAAGAAAACTTGGTAAGAGAAAATTTCTTACTGCACTGGCAGAGAATTTCACTTAAAATAGGGGATTTTTACCTCAAAATTGGTATTTTTTTCTTATTTTTGATAGGCCTTTTTTGCAGGGTAGGACTTGGATCTACAAGGTGCAGCTGACACTTTTGCTCTGAGTCGCTTCTAGGAGCAAAAACAAGGAGAAATATTCAGTGTTCAATAAATAATAAATAAATATTCCACAGTATGAGTGTATGAAGAGAGGAGGAGCACACACACACACACCTACACACACACACACACACATCTACACACACCTACACACACACACACACACCTACACACACACCTACACACACCTACACACACACCTACACACACCTACACACACACACACACACACACATCTACACACACCTACACACACACACACACACACCTACACACACACACACACACCTACACACACACACACACACACCTACACACACACACACCTACACACACACACACACACCTACACACACACACACACACACCTACACACACACACACACACACCTACACACACACACACACACCTACACACACACACACCTACACACACACACACACACACACACACACACACACACACACACCTACACACACACACACACACATCTACACACACACACACGCGCACACACAGACACACACCTACACACACACACACACGCACACACACACACACACACACACACACACGCACTCACACACACACACACACCTACACACACACACACACACAGACACACATCTACACACACACACACCTACACACACACACACACACATACACACACACAGACACACACACACACACCTACACACACACAGACACACACTGACACACACAGACACACACACACTCACACACACGCACACAGACACACACACACACACACACATCTGCGCCCTGAGTCCCTCTGACCAAAGCAGTTACACTTCATGTGCTGCATAATGAATATTTGCGTTGCATCAGTGTGATTTACAGTGTGTGAAGAAGACTCAGACCCTGAGCAGGTCCAGTTTGTGCTCTGGCCCATAGTGTTTGTAGTGTTCAGAGTTTTCTCTATGGCACGTGCTTGTCACAGTTACACAGGATCCTGCATTTCTCAGAGTTGCCAGTTTTAGATTTTCCTCCAGTGTTGTAATTCAGCAACAGTGTTGTAGTACAAGAGCCAGTAGCTCATGAGCCCAGGGGAAGTGCTTGTAAACCAAAGCTATGGAAGCTACGGCAACAATGTGCATAGGGTCTGTGGGGGTCAGTCACTATTAGTTTTATTCAAACCAATAGTGCTTCTGTGACTGGAGACTATATTCTCTGGTGTCTGTCAGGAGAAGCTGGAGGAGCAGATATAAAGTGGTGCCTTAAGCAGCCTGTGAGTGTTTCTGAGCTGTGAGAGGGTCAGAGCTCAGAGAGGAGTGGGCAGAGCTGAGGATACAGGATGCTCTTTCAGGCTGTGCTCAGGGAGATCACACAGACGTCTCCGCTCAGTCTGGAACTGAACCCAAGACCTAATGAAGCTAAACACTCTGCTCCCAGTTTAACTGTGTGCAGAGGGTGAATCACTGTGACTGGGAAAAGCAGCTGAAACATCTTGCTGAAGGACACAACATCACTGTGCCCCAGCAGCCCATGAACAGCCTCTCTTAAGCTGATATTTTGTTCATACACATATGTATGAGAGAGAAACTTAAGTTGATGCTGCTCCATCACTTTAGCCTCAGCCGCAGTAGAAGCTGCTGTCAGCACTTGTGTCCCGCTGAGCGCAGCACTTTTACAACGTGCACATCTCACACTCTCTGTACGTTTGAGAGCTGACGGCTGGTAACAGATATTTAGAATGGTCTTAATGGTCATTTTGTGTTCAAAATGACAGCCCACAGTTTATAAAAATCAGTACTGGGACAGTTCCGATCCAAATTGAGTTGAACTTTGTAGAAGAATATACAGTGCTAATGTATATGTCTCAGAAGCTAAACAGGGCCGGGCCTGGTTTGTCAGGTGGAGAATGTTGGGAACACCAGCAGGTCAAGGACAGGATTCTGATTCTACAGGTCTGCAGTTTAAGGACATGAGATCTGTATTTAGTCAGGTCCAAATCTGAGTCCTGGTGTCTGACCCTCTGTGACGGAGCAGGTCCGTCCCTGGGAGCGCGGTCCCCGGGGGAAAATGTGGGAAGACGCGTGCTCACCTGTTTCCTTGTTTGCGGGCGCTGCGGTGCGGGCGCTGCGGTGCGGGCGCGCAGTGGACTTCGCTTTTGCGTGTTCTCGGCCGCGACTAAGGGTGCACACTTGGAAGCTCAGGAGCTATTCTTCAGAGACCCGCGGTGGTCGACTTTTACTTGCCCCGCGCTGCCGCTGCTGTCGCATCCCGGTGCGCACTGGCAAACCCGGACACATCCACGTCAGGAGCTTAAATCCTCCCGTTGTGCGCGCTCCGGGGTCATGTGAGCCACAGGTGACTGGCATGGACAATTAACTGTGTCTTATTTGTGTTTAACCCATTTTCGGGCATTTATGGAGGTGAGATCAAAGCAATTCTCTATGTGTAACTGTTGGCCCCAGTAATATTAATCATTTAGTTGTAGAAATGATTTAATTAAGCTTTTAGAGGGGAGTTACGTAAGGTGGGAGGGGCGAGGGGTGTATAAAGGTGCGCCCTGCCGCTGAGCACCTGTGTCAGTCTAGTCTCTACTCTCGTCGTGTCTGGTCGGGTCGTGTCTTGTCCTGCAATGAAGGTAGTGTTTCGCTGGACAAGCGAAGGAGCGAGCGAGCAAACGACTGAGAGACTAAGGGAGAGTGGAGCGAGAACTAGAGAGAGACTTGTAGGAGAAGTCAACCTTTTTTTTGCCTGCCCTGTAAATAGACCTTTTTTCCTCACTGTTTCACTGTAAATATTTCCGGCACACATTTTTGCGCCTGTTTTTCCTGTTCTGCACTGTGGAATAAAACATCCTAAACGAGCATCCCGACTCAGCCTGAGTGTTTTGAAGAGGACCCCGTGACACCCTCCAGTCAGTCTTTATGTCATGTTCAGGTCACACAGGGACAGGAAGTGAGAACAGTCCTGTGTCTGGGACCTGAGCACTAGACAGTCTCTAGTCTCTAGTCTGGGGTGAGTCTGCACCAAAACCTGATTCACTCAAAGCACAAAAGCTTCACTTTTTCATTCCATTCTGGTAAGCACACACTCGTGTAAACAGAGCTGGTGTTTGTGCAGAGTTACAGGTTAACAGGGATCAGTCACACAGTCTGAGACACTGTGAGAAAGTGAGGAGGGTTTACGGTGCTTCTCAACATGGGGTCTGAGCACTGGTCTACGCGACCATGAAATAGAACGACTCCTGTTGTCTGCACAAAAGTATCAGGTGGTGGAAGACTGTGACTGTGGGGTAAGAAATGGAGCAGAAATGATGATCCAGGAGAGACAGATAAAGAGCAGAGACTGAACACACACACACACACACACACACACACAGGCACACACACACACACACACACACACACAGGCACACACACACACACACACACACACACACACACACAGAGGGGAGGGGGAGGCCTGCTGTTAGACACCTGCTCCTCCATCACACCATCAGGTTCAGACTTGGTTTCGCTCCTGGGTTTGGTCCGGGTGAAATACTAGACCAGGTTTATTTGGGCTTCGTTTAGACCAGGAAAAGACTGAGACTGGACGGACTGGACACTAAAACTGGCCTCAGTTTCAAACTGTGAAATCGTTCTCGCTCCTATTGTGACAAACCCCTCAGCTGAAAGAGCCATTGTCATCACTGCAAAACCCGTTTGTGTCCAGATATTTGGACGAGTTGTTGTCCCTCTTTTTTTAATGAATGCAGTTCTCTAATACAACTTTATTACGTCAAGTATCTGTATTACGGGTGTAACGATATCCAAGTCTCATGATACAATATCGATGTGATATTTATTGCGATATCGTGGGAAAGCTCACGATATTACGATATTCTACAGAATAACAAGACTGACTCTAAAATGCTGGAACGAAATCCAAATCTCTCTGTACGATATTTTCACCATAAACATCTCACTGGACCAGATTTATTACAATATAAAACTGTGAATCTGCTCCTTTTTCCTCTAAAAATGCTTCACAGACTTAATCCACAGAATGAAGATGTAAAAGTGCTTAGAACAGTTATTTCTTCATGTCGTCTGCACTGAAACGGAGCAAAGGATCATGGTCTATGTAGTTCCCTCTGTTTTTTTAAGCTATTTCTGCATCAGAACTGTTCATTTAAGCAAAGAGACTTGGGATTTGATATATTGTGATGGTCACGATATTATAGTGAGACCTTTGACGATACGATATCACCAGATTTCAGTTCTTGTTACATCCCTAATCTGTATGCACTTTTTCAGAGCACATTTTTCAAATACTCTCAAAGGAGCAAACGGCCCAATATTTTCATTTCACATCTTCAAATTGAAATGGAACGTACATTCTTTAACCGGTCAGTCCTGATGCTTATCGGCCCCGTCTCCCCCTGTGCTGTGGGGCTGTGGTGACCTACATCTGCATGTGCATTATGGATGAGGGGACTTCCACTCTGCTCCTGTTGGGTTCATCAGTGGTGTTTGTGTTCATGAGGCGCTCAGCTGTCGCCCTTCAGGCCTCATCCCATAATGCTCCATCTCTCACCACAAACACCACGAGTTTGCATCACTGGGATCTTTTCAGGGCACAAATTACCTTCACTTTAAAATGCAGCTAACAGTTTTTTCCCTTTTTTAAATGGAATGTACAAAATCATCTCCTTTAACCCCTGACGACCTGAGGGCAGTTTTAGTACATTTCTCCTCGCCTGGATTTTTTCTTAATTTTGCTTTTAAAACTGCCCCTTTTACCCCCTAATGAAGTGTTCTACCTCCTTTTGTTCAGTACAACCTGTTATTTCACAATCTGCTGCTGTAGTTGTGTCATGAGGCTGTGATAAAAGCTACAGGACCAGAAATAGAAAACTGAAAATAAAATTCACACTCTTCTATACAAAACACACAGCAAACATGTAGACTTTTTGGACATAAAAAATTCTTGCACACACACACACACACACACACACACATACACACACACACACACACACACACACACATACACACACACACACACACACACACACACACACACTAATGTTGTGTTTCCATGGCTCTTGGGGAAATGACACAGACTTCCATTCATTTCCTGGACACTGCTCCTGTAACCGTCACTATGTCACTGTGCCTTAAAGTACAGGATGAAACTTTCTGCAGTTGGGACATTATAGTCAAAGGAAGAACATTTCTATGGAGACTTAGACTTAGACAAACTTTATTGATCCACAGGGGAAATTATTTGGACACAGGAACTCACACATCACAAATATAACAACAGAGAGTAAAAATATAAATGGTAATAATACATTCTAAATCAGTATTAAAAAAGATAGAAAGAGACATGTGAACCTGTCCCCATGATGTGAGACACACACACATGGGCTTCTCCTCTTCTCATTAAACTAGTTTCTGTCTAATTCTTTTGTCTTATTGTTTCGAGTGTAAAAAGCCTGAGACTCTGAGCAGATGTGAGTAGATCTGACCCAGAGCTCAGTACCTCGAGGACAAGGGGAAAGTGTGTGGACGGTGCAGTTCGCTTCACATAGCGTCATTATTGGATTAAAAGTGAAGGTCGTAGCACACACATGTGCTGAACATAGCACAGGTTCACAGGTGTGTGCGGGGGGCTCAGGCCCCTCACACTCTGAGCTGTAGAACAGCTCTGCTCACATTAGCTAAAGTGTTAGTGTGTGATTAGCATAACATTAGCAGCTTCATTCTGACTGTGTCGAGTGTGACAGACTGACAGACGCTCTGTTCTGCCTTTTCTTTATCCCTTTGCTTTTTGCTTTTTTATGCTTGTGCAGGAGACATTCATGTCTCAGGAATCTTGAGTTTGTCCTGCAGGACCTGAGGTTTGACTGTTGTAAGAAATGGTCAGAAAAAGTCTGTTTTCACCTACCCCCCATCCCCTGATGACTGTCATCCTTCAAACAGAAGTCACATGTGGAGTTCAGAAGTGTGTGCAGCCCTTTCACAAAGTGCCTGTGACAGTGAACTGTGACAATGTCACTTTTGAACAGGAACAGAGCTGTTTCTGTTATTAAGGAACATTAGATCAATACTGTGGTTTACAAATGAACAAAGTCTCCAATATTTCTCTAGGCTGTAATGACACAGGGAGAACATGCAAACTCCACACAGACACAGGGAGAACATGCAAACTCCACACAGACACAGGGAGAACATGCAAACTCCACACAGACACAGGGAGAACATGCAAACTCCACACAGACACAGGGAGAACATGCAAACTCCACACAGACATATAGAGAACGTGCAAACGTCACACAAAAACTGATTGAACCCACGACCTTCTTCCTATGATCTATGATGCAAGTCACACATTTGTAAGACTGAGTAAGAACACACACCTGAGGACAGTTTTGGCTCTTCTAGTTAGACCCTGGTTAGTCCCTGGTTAGACCCTGGTTAGTCCCTGCTTAGACCCTGGTTAGACCCTGGTTAGACCCTGGTTAGTCCCTGCTTAGACCCTGGTTAGACCCTGGTTAGACCCTGGTTAGTCCCTGCTTAGACCCTGGTTAGTCCCTGGTTAGTCCCTGCTTAGTCCCTGCTTAGACCCTGGTTAGACCCTGGTTAGACCCCGGTTAGTCCCTGCTTAGACCCTGGTTAGACCCTGGTTAGACCCTGGTTAGACCCTGGTTAGTCCCTGCTTAGACCCTGGTTAGACCCTGGTTAGTCCCTGCTTAGACCCTGGTTAGACCCTGGTTAGACCCTGGTTAGTCCCTGCTTAGACCCTGGTTAGACTCTGGTTAGTCCCTGCTTAGACCCTGGTTAGACCCTGGTTAGACCCTGGTTAGTCCCTGCTTAGACCCTGGTTAGACCCTGGTTAGACCCTGGTTAGACCCTGGTTAGACCCTGGTTAGACCCTGGTTAGTCCCTGGTTAGACCCTGGTTAGACCCTGGTTAGACCCTGGTTAGTCCCTGGTTAGACCCTGGTTAGACCCTGGTTAGACCCTGGTTAGTCCCTGGTTAGTCCCTGGTTAGTCCCTGGTTAGTCCCTGCTTAGACCCTGGTTAGACCCTGGTTAGACCCTGGTTAGTCCCTGGTTAGTCCCTGGTTAGACCCTGGTTAGTCCCTGCTTAGACCCTGCTTAGACCCTGGTTAGACCCTGGTTAGTCCCTGGTTAGACCCTGGTTAGACCCTGGTTAGTCCCTGCTTAGACCCTGGTTAGACCCTGGTTAGACCCTGCTTAGACCCTGGTTAGTCCCTGGTTAGTCCCTGCTTAGACCCTGGTTAGACCCTGCTTAGACCCTGCTTAGACCCTGCTTAGACCCTGGTTAGTCCCTGCTTAGACCCTGCTTAGACCCTGCTTAGACCCTGCTTAGACCCTGGTTAGTCCCTGGTTAGACCCTGGTTAGTCCCTGCTTAGACCCTGGTTAGACCCTGGTTAGACCCTGGTTAGTCCCTGCTTAGACCCTGGTTAGACCCTGGTTAGTCCCTGCTTAGACCCTGGTTAGACCCTGGTTAGACCCTGGTTAGACCCTGGTTAGTCCCTGCTTAGACCCTGGTTAGACTCTGGTTAGTCCCTGCTTAGACCCTGGTTAGACCCTGGTTAGTCCCTGCTTAGACCCTGGTTAGACCCTGGTTAGACCCTGGTTAGTCCCTGCTTAGACCCTGGTTAGACCCTGGTTAGTCCCTGCTTAGACCCTGGTTAGACCCTGGTTAGACCCTGGTTAGTCCCTGCTTAGACCCTGGTTAGACTCTGGTTAGTCCCTGCTTAGACCCTGGTTAGACCCTGGTTAGACCCTGGTTAGTCCTTGCTTAGACCCTGGTTAGACCCTGGTTAGACCCTGGTTAGACCCTGGTTAGACCCTGGTTAGACCCTGGTTAGTCCCTGGTTAGACCCTGGTTAGACCCTGGTTAGACCCTGGTTAGTCCCTGGTTAGACCCTGGTTAGACCCTGGTTAGACCCTGGTTAGTCCCTGGTTAGTCCCTGGTTAGTCCCTGGTTAGTCCCTGGTTAGTCCCTGCTTAGTCCCTGCTTAGACCCTGCTTAGACCCTGGTTAGACCCTGGTTAGACCCTGGTTAGTCCCTGGTTAGTCCCTGGTTAGACCCTGGTTAGTCCCTGCTTAGTCCCTGCTTAGACCCTGGTTAGACCCTGGTTAGTCCCTGGTTAGACCCTGGTTAGACCCTGGTTAGTCCCTGCTTAGACCCTGGTTAGACCCTGGTTAGACCCTGCTTAGACCCTGGTTAGTCCCTGGTTAGTCCCTGGTTAGTCCCTGCTTAGACCCTGGTTAGACCCTGCTTAGACCCTGCTTAGACCCTGGTTAGACCCTGGTTAGTCCCTGGTTAGACCCTGGTTAGTCCCTGGTTAGTCCCTGCTTAGACCCTGCTTAGACCCTGGTTAGACCCTGCTTAGACCCTGGTTAGACCCTGGTTAGACCCTGCTTAGACCCTGGTTAGACCCTGCTTAGACCCTGCTTAGACCCTGGTTAGACCCTGGTTAGACCCTGGTTAGTCCCTGCTTAGACCCTGGTTAGACCCTGGTTAGACCCTGGTTAGTCCCTGCTTAGACCCTGGTTAGACCCTGGTTAGTCCCTGCTTAGACCCTGGTTAGACCCTGGTTAGACCCTGGTTAGTCCCTGCTTAGACCCTGGTTAGACTCTGGTTAGTCCCTGCTTAGACCCTGGTTAGACCCTGGTTAGACCCTGGTTAGTCCTTGCTTAGACCCTGGTTAGACCCTGGTTAGACCCTGGTTAGACCCTGGTTAGACCCTGGTTAGACCCTGGTTAGTCCCTGGTTAGACCCTGGTTAGACCCTGGTTAGACCCTGGTTAGTCCCTGGTTAGACCCTGGTTAGACCCTGGTTAGACCCTGGTTAGTCCCTGGTTAGTCCCTGGTTAGTCCCTGGTTAGTCCCTGCTTAGTCCCTGCTTAGACCCTGCTTAGACCCTGGTTAGACCCTGGTTAGACCCTGGTTAGTCCCTGGTTAGTCCCTGGTTAGACCCTGGTTAGTCCCTGCTTAGTCCCTGCTTAGACCCTGGTTAGACCCTGGTTAGTCCCTGGTTAGACCCTGGTTAGACCCTGGTTAGTCCCTGCTTAGACCCTGGTTAGACCCTGGTTAGACCCTGCTTAGACCCTGGTTAGTCCCTGGTTAGTCCCTGGTTAGTCCCTGCTTAGACCCTGGTTAGACCCTGCTTAGACCCTGCTTAGACCCTGGTTAGACCCTGGTTAGTCCCTGGTTAGACCCTGGTTAGTCCCTGGTTAGTCCCTGCTTAGACCCTGCTTAGACCCTGGTTAGACCCTGCTTAGACCCTGGTTAGACCCTGGTTAGACCCTGCTTAGACCCTGGTTAGACCCTGCTTAGACCCTGGTTAGTCCCTGCTTAGTCCCTGGTTATCCAATCCAATCCAATCCACTTTATTTATATAGCACATTTCATAAACTGAAAGCGTTTCCAAAGTGCTGCACAAAACCATCATTTAAAATAAACAAATAACTACAGAAACTGTTTAAAATAAACAAGTAATCAAATGCCCTACCAGAGTGCATACAAATAAATATACCATAAAATAATGAAAACAATAAAAGATAAAAACACAAAAAAAAAATAAAATTAATAAAAAATAAATACTCTAAGAACAATAAAATAATAAAAAACCCTAAAATATAATAAAAGACACAGAGGACCACACAACTCACGCGGTGTTAAAAGCCAGAGAATAAAAGTGGGTCTTAAGACGAGACTTAAAACACTCCACTGTGGTTAGTCCCTGGTTAGACCCTGGTTAGTCCCTGGTTAGACCCTGGTGAGACCCTGGATAGTCCCTGGTTAGTCCCTGGTTAGTCCCTGGTTAGACCCTGGTTAGTCCCTAGTTAGTCCCTGCTTAGACCCTGGTTAGTCCCTGCTTAGACCCTGGTTAGACCCTGGTTAGACCCTGGTTAGTCCCTGCTTAGACCCTGGTGAGACCCTGGTTAGTCCCTGCTTAGACCCTGGTTAGACCCTGGTTAGACCCTGGTTAGTCCCTGCTTAGACCCTGGTGAGACCCTGGTTAGACCCTGGTTAGTCCCTGCTTAGACCCTGGTTAGACCCTGGTTAGACCCTGGTTAGACCCTGGTTAGTCCCTGCTTAGACCCTGGTTAGACCCTGGTTAGTCCCTGGTTAGACCCTGGTTAGTCCCTGCTTAGTCCCTGGTTAGACCCTGGTTAGACCCTGGTTAGACCCTGGTTAGACCCTGGTTAGTCCCTGGTTAGACCCTGGTTAGACCCTGGTTAGTCCCTGGTTAGACCCTGGTTAGACCCTGGATAGTCCCTGGTTAGTCCCTGGTTAGTCCCTGGTTAGACCCTGGTTAGTCCCTAGTTAGTCCCTGCTTAGACCCTGGTTAGTCCCTGCTTAGACCCTGCTTAGACCCTGGTTAGACCCTGGTTAGACCCTGGTTAGTCCCTGCTTAGACCCTGGTGAGACCCTGGTTAGTCCCTGCTTAGACCCTGCTTAGACCCTGGTTAGACCCTGGTTAGTCCCTGCTTAGACCCTGGTGAGACCCTGGTTAGACCCTGGTTAGTCCCTGCTTAGACCCTGGTTAGACCCTGGTTAGACCCTGGTTAGACCCTGGTTAGTCCCTGGTTAGTCCCTGCTTAGACCCTGGTTAGACCCTGGTTAGTCCCTGCTTAGACCCTGGTTAGTCCCTGCTTAGACCCTGGTTAGACCCTGGTTAGACCCTGGTTAGACCCTGGTTAGTCCCTGGTTAGACCCTGGTTAGACCCTGGTTAGTCCCTGCTTAGACCCTGGTTAGACCCTGGTTAGACCCTGGTTAGTCCCTGGTTAGTCCCTGGTTAGTCCCTGGTTAGTCCCTGGTTAGACCCTGCTTAGACCCTGGTTAGACCCTGGTTAGACCCTTGTTAGTCCCTGGTTAGACCCTGGTTAGACCCTGGTTAGTCCCTGCTTAGACCCTGGTTAGACCCTGGTTAGTCCCTGGTTAGTCCCTGGTTAGACCCTGGTTAGACCCTGGTTAGACCCTGGTTAGTCCCTGGTTAGACCCTGGTTAGACCCTGCTTAGACCCTGGTTAGTCCCTGCTTAGTCCCTGGTTAGTCCCTGCTTAGACCCTGGTTAGACCCTGCTTAGACCCTGGTTAGACCCTGGTTAGACCCTGGTTAGACCCTGGTTAGTCCCTGGTTAGACCCTGGTTAGACCCTGGTTAGTCCCTGCTTAGACCCTGGTTAGACCCTGGTTAGTCCCTGGTTAGACCCTGGTTAGACCCTGGTTAGTCCCTGCTTAGACCCTGCTTAGACCCTGGTTAGACCCTGCTTAGACCCTGGTTAGTCCCTGCTTAGTCCCTGGTTAGTCCCTGGTTAGTCCCTGGTTAGTCCCTGGTTAGACCCTGGTTAGACCCTGCTTAGACCCTGGTTAGTCCCTGCTTAGTCCCTGGTTAGTCCCTGCTTAGACCCTGGTTAGACCCTGCTTAGACCCTGGTTAGACCCTGGTTAGACCCTGGTTAGACCCTGGTTAGTCCCTGGTTAGACCCTGGTTAGACCCTGGTTAGTCCCTGCTTAGACCCTGGTTAGACCCTGGTTAGTCCCTGGTTAGTCCCTGGTTAGACCCTGGTTAGACCCTGGTTAGTCCCTGCTTAGACCCTGCTTAGACCCTGGTTAGACCCTGCTTAGACCCTGGTTAGTCCCTGCTTAGTCCCTGGTTAGTCCCTGCTTAGACCCTGGTTAGACCCTGCTTAGACCCTGGTTAGACCCTGCTTAGACCCTGGTTAGTCCCTGCTTAGTCCCTGGTTAGTCCCTGCTTAGACCCTGGTTAGACCCTGCTTAGACCCTGGTTAGACCCTGGTTAGTCCCTGGTTAGACCCTGGTTAGTCCCTGGTTAGTCCCTGCTTAGACCCTGGTTAGACCCTGCTTAGACCCTGGTTAGTCCCTGCTTAGTCCCTGGTTATCCAATCCAATCCAATCCACTTTATTTATATAGCACATTTCATAAACTGAAAGCGTTTCCAAAGTGCTGCACAAAACCATCATTTAAAATAAACAAATAACTACAGAAACTGTTTAAAATAAACAAGTAATCAAATGCCCTACCAGAGTGCAGACAAATAAATATACCATAAAATAATGAAAACAATAAAAGATAAAAACACTAAAAAAAAATAAAATTAATAAAAAATAAATACTCTAAGAACAATAAAATAATAAAAAACCCTAAAATATAATAAAAGACACAGAGGACCACACAACTCACGCGGTGTTAAAAGCCAGAGAATAAAAGTGGGTCTTAAGACGAGACTTAAAACACTCCACTGTGGTTAGTCCCTGGTTAGACCCTGGTTAGACCCTGGATAGTCCCTGGTTAGACCCTGGTTAGTCCCTAGTTAGTCCCTGCTTAGACCCTGGTTAGTCCCTGCTTAGACCCTGGTTAGACCCTGGTTAGACCCTGGTTAGTCCCTGCTTAGACCCTGGTTAGTCTCTGCTTAGACCCTGGTTAGACCCTGGTTAGACCCTGGTTAGACCCTGGTTAGTCCCTGCTTAGACCCTGGTTAGTCCCTGCTTAGACCCTGCTTAGACCCTGCTTAGACCCTGGTTAGTCCCTGGTTCGTCCCAGAGGAGGTCAGTGGACTTCAGGACCATAAATCTTTCATCCTGACATGTCCACCGCTCCTCCTGTGGTGAGTGAGGAGCTGCTGCCCCCCTGTGGACAGTCCTGGTCACTACATAAACAGCACAGAGCCCAGAGCACAGGCTCCAGCACCTTCAGGCCGAGTCATACAGCGAACAACAACCTGGGCTGTTTTTGGTGCACATTCCTGAATAATAGTTTAAGATTATATTTATTTTACACCTTCTTATGAGTTTAGGTCATCTAGAGGACTGCGAGCACTTGGCATTTGGAAAGATTTAAAAGAAAAGATGGATTTGAAATGTATTTAATATAAACTGTTCTTTGTAGTACGTGTTACATACATGCAAAGGGTATTATTTTATTAAAACAAGAAAATACTTCGGTAATCTTTGAAAATGCACTTGTAAGTAGATTTATCATGACTAAAGAAAGTTTGTTACCCTTACAGGAGTGTGAAACAACACTTGGGTTAGACCACAGGGTAAATCCTGTTATATTTATAGGATTATTAAATGAAACTTGACAGGCCTTGTATAATGTAAATGTGTTTGTGTGTCTTACAGTCTGGGCGTCTGGACTCGCACTACCCCAAAGTGTGTGGCCACCAGGGCAACGTCCTGGACATCAAGTGGAACCCGTTTTTTGAGAACATCATCGCGTCCTGCTCAGAAGACACGTCTGTAAGTGCTCTGAACCAGGGCAACAACAGGATATTATGGTCCTAGTGACGTGAACTGTTAGCCATGTTATAATCTTTATTTATTTGTGTTTTAGTTGTTCTAAATATGCACAATTTGTGTGTTAAACGCATAGTCCGTATATATGAGTGGGCTAAGCTAACCCGTTAGCCGCCGCGTGCCAAACAGGAAGTGCTCCAGGAGGCTCTTGGGGCTCCTTCACATTAGGATCTTCTCGTCCCTCTGTCTGTACCTGCTGCTCTGAGCCTCGTCATTCTGGACTTAAACTGTTCGTCTGAAGCCGCCACACAGGATCCTGAACTTTGCATTTCTCTGTTTTGTTCCTAAATCAAGATCTGAACATAAATAACGGACCAATCAGACGCCTTCATTCCCCGAGGCCCCTCCCCCTAGCGTTAGCAACAGGTTTGATTGACAGCTCGTTTCGTTGCTAAGTAAGTTCCCTTCTCGCTTTCCCCCGAGTGACGATTTCTGAAATAAAATGACAAAATATCTCAAACAGTCACAATATCTAATGTGACTAGAATCTGAACGAGCAGAATTTAACGAGCAGAAAGTAAAGTGAATTTGGTTAAATTGTGACTCTGTTGTTGTTCGTACGTAACAGAACAAACAACATAAAACAGTGACTTAAACTCTTTAAAGTTTGATGCTAAAAGCTCAAAGTTTCTTCTTCTTGTGCAGAATCAGGTAAATCCAGTGTCCTGCAGGTGCAGAGTATCACATCCATAGTCCGTATATATGATGCATCAGCTCTGCCAGGAGGAGGCGCCACATTTAACCTCCTCACTCATGATTGGCTCTTGTGTTGCTATGATACTCGCGGGAGGATTTCCAAATATGGACTTGGCTCCAAATTCGCTCCTGTAACCGTGGCAACAGGAGCCTCATGTGAGTGACACTGTGGAGACGTCACAGTCACTTAGACACTCAGAGATACGGGATATGGTTAAACGTGCCAATGAAACAAAACACAGTACTGGGTATCAGCTTCCCATTTCTTTAAACATTTATATTTTCATTAAATCCGCCCAAAACATTAAACCTTTTCATTTTTGTTAGGTCTAAAAACATCAGTCTAGTGTTTTACTCCTGTGGTACTGTTATGTGTGCAGTACTTTCACTTGCATACAGTTACGCATGTAGTAGTTTGACTTGGATTGGATTGGATTAACTGGTGCTTTCACAGTGATCCTGCCTGTAGCTGTAATCCAGTGTAATCCCACTGCTCTGGGCTGTGGTCACAAGCTCTCACTGCTGTGCCTGAGCTCTGCCGTTTACACAAGTGTATCTGTGACTTTAAATCTGAATGTTTGTATTGATTTTATACGGTACTTTGGATTGTGCTGGGCACAGTTGGTCTCATAGACATTTGTAATGGATTATTTCAAGACAAAAGACAGAAGTATAGCCATGTTTGTGTTGTTACAGGTGTATAACTGTGTTGTTACAGGTGTATGACTGTGTCGTAACAAGTGTACGACTGTGTTGTTACAGGTGCGCATATGGGAGATCCCAGAGGGCGGTCTGAGGCGTAACATGAGCGCCGCCCTGCTGGAGCTTTATGGACACAGCAGACGAGTGGGGCTCATCGAGTGGCACCCGACCAGCAGCGGCATCCTGTTCAGCGCCGGATACGACTACAAGGTCAAGCTCTCACTAATCTACTGTATACAATAGTGCCACTGCGCACACTAGTGTCACCGCGCACACTAGTGTCACCGCGCACACTAGTGTCACCGCGCACACTAGTGTCACCGCGCACACTAGTGTCACCGCGCACACTAGTGTCACCGCGCACACTAGTGTCACTGTCTACACTAGTGTCACCGCGCACACTAGTGTCACCGCGCACACTAGTGTCACCACGCACAATAGTGTCACCGCGCACAATAGTGTCACCGCGCACACTAGTGCCACTGTCTACACGAGTGTCACTGCGCACACTAGTGCCACCGCGCACACTAGTGCCACCACTCACACTAGTGTCACCGCGCACACTAGTGTCACCGCGCACACTAGTGTCACCGCGCACACTAGTGCCACTGTCTAAACTAGTGTCACTGTCTACACTAGTGTCACCGCGCACATTAGTGTCACTGTCTACACTAGTGTCACCGCGCACACTAGTGTCACCGCGCACACTAGTGTCACCGCGCACACTCGTGTCACTGTCTACACTCGTGTCACTGTCTACACTAGTGTCACCGCGCACACTAGTGTCACCGCGCACACTCGTGTCACTGTCTACACTAGTGTCACCGCGCACACTAGTGTCACCGCGCACACTAGTGTCACCGCGCACACTAGTGTCACCGCGCACACTAGTGTCACCGCGCACACTAGTGTCACCGCGCACACTCGTGTCACTGTCTACACTAGTGTCACTGTCTACACTAGTGTCACTGTCTACACTAGTGTCACCGCGCACACTAGTGTCACCGCGCACACTCGTGTCACTGTCTACACTAGTGTCACTGTCTACACTAGTGTCACTGTCTACACTAGTGTCACCGCGCACACTAGTGTCACCGCGCACACTAGTGTCACCGCGCACACTAGTGTCACCGCGCACACTAGTGTCACCGCGCACACTCGTGTCACTGTCTACACTAGTGTCACTGTCTACACTAGTGTCACCGCGCACACTAGTGTCACCGCGCACACTAGTGTCACCGCACACACTAGTGTCACCGCGCACACTCGTGTCACTGTCTACACTAGTGTCACTGTCTACACTAGTGTCACCGCGCACACTAGTGTCACCGCGCACACTAGTGTCACCGCGCACACTCGTGTCACTGTCTACACTAGTGTCACCGCGCACACTAGTGTCACCGCGCACACTAGTGTCACCGCGCACACTAGTGTCACTGTCTACACTAGTGTCACTGTCTACACTAGTGTCACCGCGCACACTAGTGTCACCGCGCACACTAGTGTCACCGCGCACACTAGTGTCACCGCGCACACTAGTGTCACCGCGCACACTCGTGTCACTGTCTACACTAGTGTCACCGCGCACACTAGTGTCACCGCGCACTAGTGTCACACTAGTGTCACCAAGACACTCGTGTCACTGTCTACACTAGTGTCACTGTCTACACTAGTGTCACCGCGCACACTAGTGTCACCGCGCACACTAGTGTCACCGCGCACACTAGTGTCACTGTCTACACTAGTGTCACCGCGCACACTAGTGTCACCGCGCACACTAGTGTCACCGCGCACACTCGTGTCACTGTCTACACTAGTGTCACCGCGCACACTCGTGTCACTGTCTACACTAGTGTCACTGTCTACACTAGTGTCACTGTCTACACTAGTGTCACCGCGTACACTAGTGTCACCGCGCACACTAGTGTCACCGCGCACACTCGTGTCACTGTCTACACTAGTGTCACCGCGCACACTCGTGTCACTGTCTACACTAGTGTCACCGCGCACACTAGTGTCACTGTCTACACTAGTGTCACCGCGTACACTAGTGTCACCGCGCACACTAGTGTCACCGCGCACACTAGTGTCACCGCGCACACTAGTGTCACCGCGCACACTAGTGCCACCGCGCACACTAGTGTCCCCGTGCACACTAGTGCCACCGCGCACACTAGTGTGCACAGAGGTCACACAGGCAGAGTTCATTTACAGCAAATTGAATTCCAGACTTCCTGTTTTGGTTTTTCGTATATTGTCCTCATTTCTGTCTCCAAACAAATGCACTGAAACTATTCTTATTTTTATTTGATAAGAGGCAAAGCAAATGAATACAGACAGGACACCAGTAACAACGCAGCCGACACAAACCACATTAGATGAAATGGAAATAAGGTGAATTATTGTTGTTGTGTCCAATATCCCACTGTATTTATCCAAGCACAAGACACAATGTGATTATCAGTAATGATTTTACCCACAATGCAGCAGAACAGCAGGAAGAAAGACTGATGTCATCTGAGACCTGCACCACTCTGCATTATCTATGTCCCCTCTGACCTCACAGCCCTGTGTGTGAGTGTGTGTGCGTGAGTGTGTGTGTGTGAGTGCGTGTGTGTGTGTGTGCGTGTGTGTGTGTGCTTGTGTGTGTTTATGTGTACATATGTGTGTGTGTGCCTGTATGTGTGCATGTGCCTGTGTGTGTGCGTGTGTGTGCTTGTGTGTGCTTGTGTGTGTTTGTGTGTTTATGTGTGTGCTTGTGTGTGTTTATGTGTGTGTTTATGTGTGTGTTTATGTGTGTGTTTATGTGTGTGCTTGTGTGTGTGTGTTTATGTGTGTGTGCATGTGTGTGTTTATGTGTGTGCTTGTGTGTGCTTGTGTGTGTTTGTGTGTTCATGTGTGTGTTTATGTGTGTGCTTGTGTGTTTGTGTGTGTGCTTGTGTGTGCTTGTGTGTGCATGTGTGTGTTTATGTGTGTTTGTGTGTTCATGTGTGTGTTTATGTGTGTGCTTGTGTGTGTTTGTGTGTGTGTTTATGTGTGTTTGTGTGTTCATGTGTGTGTTTATGTGTGTGTTTGTGTGTGTGCTTGTGTGTGTGTATGTGTGTTTGTGTGTTCATGTGTGTGTTTATGTGTGTGCTTGTGTGTTTATGTGTGCTTGTGTGTGTTTATGTGTGTTTATGTGTGTGCTTGTGTGTGTTTATGTGTGTGCTTGTGTGTGTTTATGTGTGTTTATGTGTGTGCTTGTGTGTGTTTATGTGTGTGTTTATGTGTGTGCTTGTGTGTGTTTATGTGTGTGTTTATGTGTGTGCTTGTGTGTGTTTATGTGTGTGCTTGTGTGTTTATGTGTGTGCTTGTGTGTGTTTATGTGTGTGTTTATGTGTGTGCTTGTGTGTGTTTATGTGTGTGCTTGTGTGTGTTTATGTGTGTGCTTGTGTGTGTTGTGTTTTTGTGTGTGCTTGTGTGTGTTTATGTGTGTTTATGTGTGCTTGTGTGTGTTTATGTGTGTGTTTATGTGTGTTTATGTGTGTTTATGTGTGTGTTTATGTGTGATTGTGTGTGTTTGTGTGTTTATGTGTGTGCTTGTGTGTGTTTATGTGTGTGTTTATGTGTGTTTATGTGTGTGCTTGTGTGTGTTTATGTGTGTGCTTATGTGTGTGCTTGTGTGTGTTGTGTTTTTGTGTGTGCTTGTGTGTGTTTATGTGTGCTTGTGTGTGTTTATGTGTGTGTTTATGTGTGTTTATGTGTGTTTATGTGTGTGTTTATGTGTGTTTATGTGTGCTTGTGTGTGTTTATGTGTGCTTGTGTGTGTTTTTGTGTGTGCTTGTGTGTGTTTATGTGTGTGTTTATGTGTGCTTGTGTGTGTTTTTGTGTGTGCTTGTGTGTGTTTATGTGTGTGTTTATGTGTGTTTATGTGTGTTTATGTGTGATTGTGTGTGTTTGTGTGTTTATGTGTGTGCTTGTGTGTGTTTATGTGTGTGTTTATGTGTGTGCTTGTGTGTGTTTATGTGTGTTTATGTGTGTGCTTGTGTGTGTTTATGTGTGTGTTTGTGTGTTTTTGTGTGTGCTTGTGTGTGTTTATGTGTGCTTGTGTGTGTTTATGTGTGTGTTTATGTGTGTTTATGTGTGTTTATGTGTGTGTTTATGTGTGTGCTTGTGTGTGTTTATGTGTGTGTTTGTGTGTTTATGTATGTTTATGTGTGTGTTTATGTGTGTTTATGTGTGTTTATGTGTGCTTGTGTGTGTTTATGTGTGCTTGTGTGTGTTTATGTGTGTGTTTATGTGTGTGCTTGTGTGTGTTTATGTGTGTGCTTGTGTGTGTATGTGTGTGTTTATCTGTGTGCTTGTGTGTGTTGTGTTTTTGTGTGTGCTTGTGTGTGTTTATGTGTGTGTTTATGTGTGTGCTTGTGTGTGTTTATGTGTGTGCTTGTGTGTGTTGTGTTTTTGTGTGTGCTTGTGTGTGTTTATGTGTGTGTTTATGTGTGTGCTTGTGTGTGTTTATGTGTGTGTTTATGTGTGTGCTTGTGTGTGTTTATGTGTGTGTTTATGTGTGTGCTTGTGTGTGTTTATGTGTGTTTATGTGTGTGCTTGTGTGTGTTTATGTGTGTGTTTATGTGTGTGCTTGTGTGTGTTTATGTGTGTGTTTATGTGTGTGCTTGTGTGTGTTTATGTGTGTGCTTGTGTGTGTTTATGTGTGTTTATGTGTGTGCTTGTGTGTGTTTATGTGTGTGTTTATGTGTGTGCTTGTGTGTGTTTATGTGTGTGTTTATGTGTGTGTTTATGTGTGTGTTGTGTTTTTGTGTGTGCTTGTGTGTGTTTATGTGTGTGCTTGTGTGTGTTTATGTGTGTTTATGTGTGTGCTTGTGTGTGTTTATGTGTGTGTTTGTGTGTGTTTATGTGTGTGTTTATGTGTGTGTTTATGTGTGTTTATGTGTGTTTATGTGTGTTTATGTGTGTTTATGTGTGTGTTTATGTGTGTGCTTGTGTGTGTTTATGTGTGTTTATGTGTGTGCTTGTGTGTGTGCTTGTGTGTGTGCTTGTGTGTGCTTGTGTGTGTTTATGTGTGTTTATGTGTGTTTATGTGTGTGCTTGTGTGTGTTTATGTGTGTTTATGTGTGTGTTATGTGTGCTTATGTGTGTGCTTATGTGTGTGCTTATGTGTGTGCTTATGTGTGTGTTTATGTGTGTGTTTATGTGTGTTTATGTGTGTGCTTGTGTGTGTTTATGTGTGTGTTTATGTGTGTGTTCATGTGTGTGTTCATGTGTGTGCTTGTGTGTGTTTATGTGTGTGTTTATGTGTGTGTTTGTGTGTTTATGTGTGTGTTTGTGTGTTTATGTGTGTGTTTGTGTGTTTATGTGTGTGTTTGTGTGTTTATGTGTGTGTTTGTGTGTTTATGTGTGTGTTTGTGTGTTTATGTGTGTGTTTGTGTGTTTATGTGTGTGCACAGATTCTGATCTGGAACCTGGAGCTGGGGGAGCCGGTGAAGATGATCGACTGTCACTCAGACGTGGTCCTCAGTATGTCCTTCAACACAGACGGGAGCCTGCTGGCCACGAGCTGCAAGGACCGCAGGCTCCGGGTCATCGAGCCACGATCCGGGAGAGTGCTGCAGGTCAGGACGCACACACCGACACACACACACACCGACACACACACACACACACCGACACACACACACACACACCGACACACACACACCGACACACACACACACACACCGACACACACACACACCGACACACACACACACACACCGACACACACACACACACACACACACACAGGACTGGGCAGTGTGCTCCATTCTACTCCATACATACAGCAGAACACTTGGACAGTCCCATATTTAGATTCTGTTATATTTCATTAACTGTTACAGATCTTCTTCGTTCATGCTCTCCACACTCTGGTGATAAGCTACGTCTGCGGAGTGGGCAAAGTGTCTTGCCCAAGAACACAGTGAGAGTATTTACACAGAGTCACACACTGTGGAGTTACCAACATGTTTCCCGCTCACAGGCAAATGCTCCTTTCATCAGGACAGTGAGGATGTTGAGGATGTTGCCAAACGCGTGTGTTCTGTTCGGTCATGTTCATGTCACTCTGATGTTTGTGTCTGACCTGAGGACTGCACTGCTCTTGTGTCTGACCTTGGAGCTTGCACTTCCTGATCAGCGTGACGTGTGTGATTAGAGCCGTGTGCTCCACACCGAACTGAACCAATCAGGGCAGAGCTGCATCAAACTGGCAGTGTGAAACTGTTCTGAAATGCACCGCTTTACCATGTAATCAAAGTAAATGTATGTTTGTTTGTCAGGTACAGTTATTATAGACCTCAGCCTAAAGACTGTTGGCTCTATAGTAATAACAGTTATTATATATAAATATTGCATTTATTTCAAATGACAGAAAGCAACTTAGGTTGGCCTTAAAACAGTTATATTTTGACTATTATAGATTTTCCCGATAATCTTGTTAGTAGCGCAGTCATTACTGTAGTAGTGTATTTCCTGTGCCCTGAAGCCCTCTCCTCTGTGTCTCTGCAGCAGGCCAACTGCAAGAACCACCGTGTGAACCGTGTGGTGTTCCTGGGCAACATGAAGCGTCTGCTGACCACCGGCTTCTCCCGCTGGAACACCAGACAGATCGCTCTGTGGGACCAGGTCAGAGCCGCCCCCACACCTCCACCCGACTGTGTGCCCAGGAATGACCCCTCTGTGTGGGCTGTACACAGGGTCTGACCCTCTGTGTGGGCTGTACACAGGGTCTGACCCTCTGTGTGGGCTGTACACAGGGTCTGACCCTCTGTGTGGGCTGTACACAGGGTCTGACCCTCTGTGTGGGCTGTACACAGGGTCTGACCCTCTGTGTGGGCTGTACACAGGGTCAGACCCTCTGTGTGGGCTGTACACAGGGTCTGACCCTCTGTGTGTTGGCTGTACACAGGGTCTGACCCTCTGTGTGGGCTGTACACAGGGTCTGACCCTCTGTGTGGGCTGTACACAGGGTCTGACCCTCTGTGTGGGCTGTACACAGGGTCAGACCCTCTGTGTGGGCTGTACACAGGGTCTGACCCTCTGTGTGGGCTGTACACAGGGTCAGACCCTCTGTGTGGGCTGTACACAGGGTCAGACCCTCTGTGTGGGCTGTACACAGGGTCTGACCCTCTGTGTGGGCTGTACACAGGGTCTGACCCTCTGTGTGGGCTGTACACAGGGTCTGACCCTCTGTGTGGGCTGTACACAGGGTCAGACCCTCTGTGTGGGCTGTACACAGGGTCTGACCCTCTGTGTGGGCTGTACACAGGGTCTGACCCTCTGTGTGGGCTGTACACAGGGTCTGACCCTCTGTGTGGGCTGTACACAGGGTCTGACCCTCTGGGTGGGCTGTACACAGGGTCTGACCCTCTGTCTCTGGGCTCTTGCAGGAGGACCTGGCCATGCCCATGGTGGAGGAGGACATAGATGGACTCTCAGGGCTGCTCTTCCCCTTCTACGACGCAGACACTCACATGCTGTACCTGGCAGGAAAGGTCAGAGGGCAAATAGTCTGGGTTATTATCTCTTATCATTATAAAGTCAGTTATATAAAGTCAGTTATATAAAGTCAGTTATATAATTATAGCAGATAAAATGGACCTGCTGCTAATCAATGTGCTACAATATTCATTTACATTCCAGGAACAACAAGACTAACAGAAGCACATTTGAAGGGTAAAGTGCATTAAGGTTTTGACAGCATTTTCTTATGGTGTTTGCTGATATTAGCTTAAACTGTTTCAGGAAATAACTAGTTTCAAAATGCAGTATTTTGTCTTACATTTAAAGCCACAGTGTGTAACATTTTAGCCAAAACAGGTATAATAAATAAAATGGTTTTCACTAGCAAGGACCACGCCAACAACACATGTGCGAAGCAAAAAGAGTTTATTATAGAGACGAGGCGGGTCGGCTGGGTTGAGACTCAGGGTGGGGGGATCCGTCTCAATATTCACATGGCCCAGCAGGACGGGACCCCCCTCGTAGGCGTCTTATGTCTGGAAGCGAACAGACATCTGATGGGAGGGCGGGGTCGAGTTATTCGGGACAAACTGGGTCGCCGGGATAGGCTGCTACAAACAGGCTTCTGGGAGATTGAGGCGTGGTAGAAGTGAGCTGTGATTCACTGGAGAGGAGGCGAGGGCGGTTGAGGCGTGGTCCTGCTCCTGAACCCTAGTTAATCATATTAACTACATTTAATAATGGTTTTGTGGTCATTGCTCTGAAAACCCTGAGGGATCTACACAAAGATTTCCTCCTGCTTGTTTCCACTAGTTTGGCTATAACATGACACACGGAACTCAAAGTATAGATTTAACTTTCTATTTCCATGGAATCATGCAGGTGACAGGCCAGCTCCGGAAAATGATATATTGTACCTGTATATGTAACCTAACAAACCTGACGTTAACTGGCAGATCATTTGGTTTATAGAGCACCGTGAACTGTGAATGATCAATGCAGCAGTTAAACATTTTGGGTAAATGACAGATAGTCAGACAGTGATTTTCCTTGCACACAAAGCTAACATGCTAACCTGTGTGCTGCAGGGAGACGGGAACATCCGGTACTTTGAGGTGACCACAGAGAAGCCGTACCTGCAGTACCTGATGGAGTTCAGGTCCCCCGCGCCGCAGAAGGGGCTGGGTAAGTGTTAGGAGGAAGGGGTGATGATCTCAAATATAGAAAACTGTAGAAATATACTTCAGGCAGGTGATGGGCTAACAAAGATTTGAAGCTATTTCTATCACAGAATTCATATCTGTCCTCCAGCCAAACAGTTGATGGTTTCAGGCACAGAAGTGGTGTGAGTGTAGGTGGTGCTCAGAGGGCTTTACCCGGTTGGAGTGTGCGGTGAATGAATAATGCAACGTAAAGTGCTTTGGGAGTGCTGAAAGTCGCTCTATAGGACACTTATAGGTGCGAGCGTAGATGTTTTAGTATTTTTAGTGACATGTCCGTGTGTGCTGAATGTGCAGGAGTGATGCCCAAGCTCGGCCTGGACGTTGGGGCCTGTGAGGTGTTTCGATTCTACAAACTGATCCCTCTGAAGGGCCTGATCGAGCCCATCTCCATGATCGTGCCCAGGAGGGTCTGTACCATACACACTTACACTACAGTCGCACACTACACCACGCCCTAGGAACAAATTGGAGAGATGGATGTAATGTGATAACGCAAAACCACAAAATGTGAGGGGGAATCCATTGCGTTTCTCTGGCCCTCGTGTTTCGAATCACGCGCCAAATCCGCGAATCATTTCTTGGACCAGTCGCGTGGTACGGCTGGTTCGCGAGGCTTCGAACGTCGCCGATACGAGTCTCGATACTTCACCAAAGCCTTCCTGGACTACTCTGCACTTACACTACACACTTACACTACACCCCCCACACCACACTACACGCTTACACCCTCACTCTACACCTTTACATTACACCTGAGCTAAAGTTTACCCTAATGCCGGATCCCGGAGTTTATACCCCGAGTTTATAGAGACAATAACTGTGTTTTCTGAGCAACTTTACCGATTTATCAGTCACTTTATCTGTCCAGCAAATATCCACTGTTTTGGTGCAAATGTCCAAAAGACTGGATATAATAAATCTCTAAATGTGTTGTGTTTGGATGTCTGACGGTTTTAATGTGGTTAAAATCACTGCTGTGCCCCTGTGCAGTCGGACACGTACCAGGAGGACATCTACCCCATGACGGCCGGCACAGAGCCTGCTCTGTCTGCAGCCGAGTGGCTCAGCGGCATCAACCGAGGTGAGAGAGTCGGGAGGGGGTCCTTTTAAGGCACTAAACAATGTTTTACTGTTTTGATCCTGAAAAATCACAACTAGTTCATTTTAAACGGTTTGCTGTGGTCCAGAATGATTCCTCTTGCCTCATGCCTTCTGAGGATCCTAATTATTCACCATTATGAGTTTATAAGCACTTTTCACAACTTCCAAATCCACTTTATTTCTACATTACTACTTTATTTCCAAAGTGCTGCACAGAGATAAAACATAAAGAAGTTCAAATTTGGTCACACCAGCCCTAAAACAACAAAACCAATCAAATCAAATTAAAGCAACATCATAAAAATCACAAAGTAGAATTAAAATAAATAAATAAAATAGATGAAGAGACACAGAGGAGCACAAACTCACGCAGTGTTAAAAGCCAGAGAGTAAAAGTGGGTTTTAAGACGAGACTTAAAACACTCGATTGTCGGGGCTGTGCGGACCTGACGGGGCAGAACGTTCCACAGTTTAGTCTCATTACAGAGAAAGCCTGATCCCCCCGGTTTTAAGTCTCCACTTTGGCCCCACGAGCTGGACCTTGGACCTCAGCTCGTGCTCGGGGTGTAAATCTGGATGAGGTCCGAGACGCACTGTGGGGCCAGTCCATTTAAAGCTTTAAAAACAATCAAATCTTAAAATCAACTCTAAAACGAACTGGAACCTGGTGCAACGACGCTAAAATCGGGGTAATGTGCTCGTATTTTTTGCTTCCAGTTAAATGTCGCGCAGCAGAATTTTCAGAACTTTCAGAGGCCAGAGCAGAGTTTTAGTCTCCTGCCTCTGCTAACAATATCTAGCATGCTAAAAGTGCACTTCCTGGTTCACAGAGGTTAAAATCAGTTCACTTCAAATCATTTTTATTGTGATTCTGTCATTTTCTCTCTCTTTCCAGGGTGTCGGCTGTTTAGTTCTTAGTTCTAAAACACTAAAAACATTTTTTTAAATATATTTTGAAATAACCCAGACCCGGTGCTGATGTCGCTGAAGGAGGGCTACAGCCGGCCCAACCAGCTGGTGTTCAAAGCCCCGGTGAAGAAGGAGAAGAGAGAGGTGGTGGTGAACGGCATCGACCTGCTGGAGAACGTCCCGCCCAGGACTGAGAACGAGGTCACACTGTGTCCGAGTGATTATGTGACTGTGACAAAACACTGGACACGACAGTCCAAACACGACATGAATGACACAAACCTACACAAAAACTGTGTCAATCGTTTGTGCTGCAAAAAGTTTTGTTTGTGCGTCATTAGTTTTGGAGAAATTAACAATTCTTTTACAGGTCAAACTGGGGTCAGTCCCACAGGAAGCTTCAAAATGCTCGAAAACGCCCAAAATGGAGTCAGTCGTTTGTGCTGCAAAAAGTTTCATTTGTGCGATTTTATTTCTAAAATTATTCATTATTATTTCTGTGGTAATTATAGGACGTCATTTCTGCTCAGCTGACGGAGACAAACTCCACAAAACTAGTGGCGAAAACGATCTGAGGCTGAGGAAAAGTCTGTGTTATTATAGAAAATATGAATCAAAAGCAAATGACTAAAGACTGAAACAGACTTTTCCTCAGCCTCAGATCGTTTCTCTTCACTAGTTTTGTGGAGTTTGTCTCCGTCAGCTGAGCAGAAATGACGTCCTGTAATTACCACAGAAATAATAATGAAGAATTTTAGAAATAAACTCACACAAATGAAACTGTCACAGCACAAAACAGCACAAACCAAATACAAACGTTTTCTGTAATTTTCTTCCTGTTTCACATTCTGAGGTTCTGGACGACGTCATCAGAACAAAATAAAACTGCAAATATCTGAAGAACCAGAATCACACAAATGAAACATTTTGCAGCACAAACAACTGACAGTTTTTGTGCAGGTTTGAGTTTGATGGGGCGACTTCACGCAGGTTATTTTGAGACTTATTTCACTTTAGAAACTTGACCTGTCTGTGTCTCTAGATCTGACGTAGACTAAAAACGGTCAAATCAGAAAGAATGAGCTTCACACGAGTCTCTCATTTGGATTGTCAGTTTCAAAGCTGAAATCCAGTGTGTTTAAACCTAAAATGTCGCTGATCTGAACGGTCTCTACCTAAACTCCAGCACCTGCACCACTCATGAGTCAGTGCTAGTGCAGCCTCTGCAGCTCAGGGAGGGAATTCTGCAGGTTCTGAGCTTCACAAGAGGCCTGAACATAAACTGAGAGTGAGACACACTCGGTTAAGGCTCTGGAGACTCAGGTTCTGTTGATATTTTTCTACCAGTGAGAGTGCAGAATACAAACACTTAAAAAACATAACAAAACAAATGGGCAAAACCTGCTGAAACTGTGTGATGAATTTGACCTTTTTGTCGACAAAGTGCGTTTCTTACACATTTTTATTTCTTGTTTTGCTTGTTGTAGAATGAGTGTCAATATCTGAGCCCCATTTTGTGCATCTCAGACACAAAAGAACCTGTGTGTCTTCACTATGGCTCTTAAATCACATTATGGTCCAGGCTCTGTGCTACTCCCCACACCCAGTCTGCGGTGCCTGGATGTGCTCCAGTCCTCCGGGGCTGTTAAAGGGAAGTGTGTGAGAAGAATATGTGTATCTGATAAGGACTAATCAATATGACACTTCATTACACAGTCTTAATTAGCAGACTATGGACTTGCTGATTGAAGTTGTGTCAACACAATATGAACGTGTAAATTACAGCCATCAATTCAACAACTGTTAGTCAGACCAACTCATTAATTACAAATCAACAGAAGCATAATATTGAAAGCACAAGAGTGATGTGTGTTAAACACTCCGAGTGTTTCCTAATGAAAAGTGTCTCCTACAGACTCAAAGGAAGCACAGCCAGGCCCTGAATACGTTTCACCACACGTCCCTTTAAGCTCTTAAAGGTGACTCATGCTACTTTTCTAATGGATGTTCTGCTAACGCTCGTTTCCATGGAGATGAAATCATTTTGCCGTAATGTTTCGCAGTATGTGACAAACAGGTGAATGCCACCGGGTCCAGGTACAGGTCAGATCTGTGGAGAAGTGGCCCCACTCACAAACACCTGGAATGGAATAAATACAAGACAGATTAGGCCGTATCTTTAATGCCTACAGTGGAACATTACAGCCAAAGCAATAACATCACTATGGAGACGAGTGATGAGCATATTCCCGGGCCCACGCCGTACTATGTTCCGATGTAAGTTATAATGATCCAGGTGTGTTCGTGATGACCGAACAATACTGGTTAAGTGGTTAAGTGTCATGTTGGACCTGTAGAGCTTGAATATTATGATAAGTCTACTGGCTGACTGACTTTGGGGCCCTCTGGTCTGGGCCCCTGAGTCTCTCGGTGTAGCTCAGACCTGGCTGACCGTGTCGTCTTTGTGCAGATGCTGAAGATGTTCTTCAAACAGCAGGAGGAGCTGAGGAGGCTGAAGGACGAACTGGCCTCTAAAGACATCAGGATACGACAACTGGAGCTGGAACTCAACAACCTGAAGAACGTCAGTCCCAGCGGAGTCTGACCCCGGAGACCCTCAACAGCCTGAAGAACGTCTGACCTTGGACCCCTCAATCACCTGAAGAACATCAGCCCCAACAGAGTCTGACCTCTGAAGCCCACCGCTCTGACCCACCTGTGGGACAAGTCATTATCTGATTTGGATCTAATGAAACAGAAAACACACATCAAAGTTCTCGCAGAGAATCCAAAAGTGAAAACAGAATAGCATATTCAGATGGCTGATGTCCAAAAGCTTTTAATTTTTAAATTAAGTTTTGTCAAAAATCCTTCACCAGATCATTTTTCTTGCTTTGGACCACAGTATAATGATCGGATTTGGAGCTGTTTTGCAGTTACAATAGAGACCAGCTTCATTCATGTCTGTTAAATTAGCTTTAAACCTTAGAGTTAACTTAAACTCCAGGCTGGAGGCTTTTTGAATTACAGGATTATAGCTGTATTCATTATAAGAAGTCTTTATTCAGTGCTTTGTGATGTTAAGACACTTCTGTCGCCACATCTGCCCCTCTGACCAGTGACACCACTCACACACACCACATCTACACACAGGGTCTCGCCTGAGGATACAACAGTTTGGCTGAAGTTGTGTGTGAAGCACTTTGTGTGGTTCAGTTCTGCAACCCCTGAGCCAGTGGCTCCAGGGCACAAAAATCTTAAGATATAAAGACTTAAATCTTCTTGGACAGATCATTTTACTTGACAAGTTCTCTTAAATTAAACGACCTCTAGACTAGAATGAAGCGTCTCAGAACTAGTGAGTCGATCAGAAATCTGAAAACAAGACGAATAGCCTGATATAAGTTTTAAAATCTTGGCTGGATCAGAGACATTTGCAGTGCAGGACTGGTCCTTCATCAGAAGTAGTTCCTCAGTTCAATAGTAAACAGAACCACTTGAGTTGCAGTGAATTCTGAACATGTTCAGTGATTTAAGAGCAAAGACAAACCACCAGAAGAGTCCAAATCCGGTAATGACGTCCCAGCTGCTGCCCTCCCCCTGCTCTGTGTGGGCTTCTGAAGTGATCCAGGTCCAGAGCTTGGCTGGTTCACCTTATGTCATACGCCCCTGTTTCTGCTGTATCTAACCGTGTGTGGACCAGCCAACATTTGGACCTGTGAGGTTATACTTCAGTACTCCACTCCAGCTCAGTACTGTGCAGCACTGGAGAAGACGGCTGGTGGGCTCACCTCTTAGTATTAATGCAACGTTAGCTTTTGTTTTCTAATTTTGACTGTACATTTTGCCAGATATTGTAAAATGCCACTTTGCCTTTCCTGTTATTTATGTGGCAATACGAGGGCCATGGACTATTCTGACGTGTCCCAAACTCCATCCTCCTCGCCGCCTTCTGGAAGCGAAACGGAGGAGAAAGACTGGCTCTGTTCTTCCGCCCTAAGCCTTAGTCTCTGCTGCTGTGTTCTCAAAATGGCCGACATCAAACGCTTGCACCAAACACATGTACGGATTTAGCATCACCTTTCACTAGCTGCTAATATCCTTTGTTTTCAGGTCCCGTCAGGGCTGTTTCTAGCTTTAAGCAGGATGAGTATGTGCACAGGGGCCCATAAAGCACAGGGGGCCTCAAGAAGAAGTCGACTGTTAGATCTATTATGCAATGCAAAATCTACTTTTTAAAGGCTTTTAGCTATTTTCACTCACTCAAAGTCGTATTTAGAGTGATTCAAGCATGTTTAAACAGGCTTAATCTTAATTCTTTGCTTCCATCAACCCAGTTTTTGCCACAACTGGTACATACACAACTCTGTATGTTCTTTGTTCTCCAATTATATATATTTTTAATGAGTGAAACACATAGGATTCCACAGTGTTGCGGAGTGATTTTGGCACAAGTGAAAAAGAAATTCATGTGATCTGCAGCTATTACTGGTTTTAGATGACGTCACCAAAAGCAGATGAGGTCAGCCAAACGCCTCAGTTCTGTGCAGCCTGCGGTCGCTGTAACCGCTCAAACCGGGAGAAAGACAAACTTTTTTTGTGTACCGAAAGTGCCGCGCCCCAAGAGAGTTAGATTTTTTAAAAAACGTACAGAAAAAAGACGACAAAAGTGGATCAACATTCTTCGGCTAAAAACAGGACAGTTATTTCAAAAGCAGCACCGGAAGTGACGGTAAACTGTTGTATTACAGGTCTGAACTTGTCACTCATTTCATTACCGCACTGCTGTAATTTGCCGCACCAGATCATTTATTATATCCTTCGCCTCAGTGCCGGGAAAATCCTCCAAATTGTATGAAAAGTCCGACTTCTCCATATCATACGGGTCATAATATATTTATTTATTCATCATATATTTAGACTTATTTTTTGTGCCGGCCCGTTCAAACTTTTTGCAATTTTCCAACTCGGAATGACTCTAAATAGCAGACACAAGCACAATATACAAGTGTTGTAATTATAATCAAGTAAAGTTTCAACATTTTAATTCATTTCATGAGGGTTTTGTATCATTTTGCAGGAGATAATTGCCTCGAGTCTCAATTCAGCCTGATGTTTACTTTATATCTTATTTATCCTGTTTTATTTGAACTTGCACTTAATAATTGTATGAATGCATATTTCTTCTAGGGGCCCTCAAACAGAGCAGCTTGTGCAGGGGCCCCTTAAAGCTAGAAACGGCCCTGTGTACTGACATTCTAATGGATTATGGTCATCTTCTATTTTAATTGTTGCTCATTTTTACTGAGGGCTACTTTTGACGATGCAGGAGATGTAAAGTATTTGTTTCTATTTATTTTTCCATGTTTTTTAGCCAATAACCTTGTATATTTGTTAATCCCAATGGTTTTGTATTAATTGCGAGTCGAGTATTTTTGATGCGTTGGCTGAATGTTGCAGAGCGAAAGTCACGTATTGATATTTTGCTGTTAAGACTTCTTCCGATATTTAGACTTAGCGAGTGTTTTAGTATCTGAGATCGACTTATGTTTGACTTTGTGTTTTACTCAAATGTGTTGGAAAAGTGGAAGAGAAAAGTGGGAGCAGAAGGTGACAGTAAGAGCATGAAACGATCCTTTGGGACTAGTTGTATGTGGAATAAAAGTGAAGGCTTTAAAACACCGCTGGGAAATGCACAAGTAACCAACAGAACGGAGTATTTGTTTTGAAGGAGCAAAAGGTCCTGCTCCATGAGACTAAAGGGCACATTCAATGACAATGTGATGTCAGTAATGTCATCAGACACAGTTTGTTCCCCGTGTATTTGAGCAGAATGTGACTTGCTTCAGTGCAGAAATACAGCTCTGGAAAAAATAAGAGACCAGTGCATTTTCTTCTGAACTCAGCGTCTCTACATGTGTTTGGGTCGTTTTATTCCAGCCTCTGTTGAATCCAACACAAACACACGTCATTCTGCTTCATGAGGCTCTGATGAGGAGATCACCTGAACCAAACCTGATTTAAGGAGGAAAAGGAGAAAAACACTGATTAAAAATCAGGCTTATTCCAGTAAATACTGATTTCTGAACTCTTCCTAAGTTCAAACATTAGTATTGTGTTTTTTCATTATTTTGACCATTTGTCATTTTCTGCTAGTTCTTAAATACAGATGCGCCTGAACACATCATCAGTGATGTATCCTGGGGTCATCGGGTGTTTCGGGTCATTCCACATCAGACGTCTTTGCCCAGGTGACCCAGACACTGCTGTGGCCACTTGATTTTCACCTTTGCCGGGTTGTGTTTGGGGAACAGCAGATGTCACCTGGAGGTTCTGGGCTGTGAGGTGAATCCTGCGTCTCATCAGGAGCTTCATCTGTGAACAGTGGCACATCCAAACACTTCCTCCCGGCTTGGTGGATCTTTAGGCTGCGGCTGTTTTGGCAGATTTTCCAGCACCTGCTGCAGTCGTGGTCGTAACTCCGTTGCCAATAGTCGTAACCTTGAATCAGATTGGGGATCTCACCCTCCCTCTCGGGTTCCCTGGGGGCATCTTCCCACAGGTCGATCTGTAGCTTTGATGAGGGTTCCTCCTCACGGAGGAAGCGGTTTGTGCTGCTGACCCTCCGTCACCTGGCTCTCCAGTCGTCACCAGACTATTCCTGGGAGTCACTGGTTTTGCCAGAACAGATGCAAATAAATGCTCTAAATGACAATATTTTTATTTGGAATTGGGAGAAATGTTGTCAGGAGTTTATAGAATGAAACTAAAATGTTTTTTACTCAAACACAAAGCTATAAGCAGTAAAATCAGGGAAACTGATAATTTTGCAGTGGACTCTTATATTTTCCAGAGCTGTATATTCTATAAGCAGCTCTTGAAGTCAAAATAAATCAATTATATAATCAGGATGTGTGTGTTAGCATGTTAGTTGTTAGGTTAACCGTGACAGCAAAACTCTGTTCTCAAAAGCACTTAGAACCTCACAGCGGTGAATAATTAGGATCCTCATAACTTTGGACCACTGCACTGGTTTTTTCATGTTTTTGAGACAGGAAAAATGAGGCCGGCCCGCGGCGTTTTACAGCCAATGGTAATAAACATGTCTTTGGTTACAAATTCCACGTGCAACTTTATTCCAAACTCGTGACGCTGCAGGAGTGTAAACAGCTCCACTGCAGAGTTAGTTTGGATTTGGCCGGCGGCTTTACCAAAAACAGGCAGTGAGGGGGTGAAGTCAGGCCCTGTGCGCTGGTGCTTCACAGGTGACAGTAGGTTTGGTGGTGTAGAACATTCTGGACCGATCACACGTTGATGATTGTAACGTTTGCACAACTGTGTAAGAGACTTTAAAGCCATGACAACCGACCGCTTTTGGGGTATTTGGAAACTTAACTCGTGCTGGAGATAATATGACTTTTTCCATTTGGTTTCGTAGGCGTGCGCTTGGTCACTGCTCTCCACGTGCTTCCCGCTTCTGCTGCACTATTACCCAAAAGCCCCCGCGGTGTGTGGAAAGACTGCGGCCTCCATATATAAAAGGGATTTATTGAAGTGAATGCGAGGGAAAAGAAACATCATTTTGGCTGATGACAGTGGGTTAAACAGAGTGTAAAGTCACTGAGGTAGGCCGATCTGACCATTACATAGAAGAGTGAAAACATATTCCCAATAACTGACCATTTTTCCAGAGATTACACTTTGAAACAATAAATTTTTCAAACGCTGCCTTTGTAACCTCCTTTTCTATCTCCTCTACACTACCACAAATCCCCACAAACAAATCCACGGGTGTGTAAAGGGGGAAAAACATGAGGAAAACAAGTACGAGATCCTAACGCGGAACACGCCGTTATCATGGAAACATAATGCATACAAAGTTCTTCTCAAATTCCAGAAGTGTCACACTGCGTATTATAGTAGATAAAGCAGCATACATATTTAACATCATATTACAATTCCAAGTTCGACCTCAGTTGTGGTGTTAAAATGTCTGCCGTCATCAAAGAGAATACAAAAAAATAGATTTGGTCATTATTTACAAGAACACGTAATTCCCGAACTATCAAAGCTGAGGGCGGAGGGGGGGGGGAGGGGCTTCGATAAGGGCAGACATTCCTAAAAATACGCCCTGTGAGGGTAGAGTACAAGATTCACACCAGGACAGCAGAGCATGCACCGCAAAAACACACCACCGCGGCAGGTTACCGCGACCGCAGCCACACAAGTCCCGACGCTTGAGCAGTTCCGGCGAGTTCAGACCGATGAAAGAAACTTAAAACGCTTGACTTATTTGTGCGGACAACGCGAAGCAGCTCCTCTTTATTGCCGCTACTGAAAATAATAAGAAACGTTGACTTAACAAATGTGTTATTGGAGTATTAACTTCGCTTGGATCTAATTCAGATGTATATTTATCATATCATCATAGCGTCTCGACAGATGGTTTTGCCGCGACAGAAGACAAATTATATCGAAAACATGGTGTGAAATACTCAAAATAAATGTAATAAATCAATCTCTGCTTGTTAAAACTACTCGAATGCAGAAAGAGTCGTTTAACCGTGCGCAGAGGGTGGTTTTTGCGGTGTTGGTACTGGTGACACTACACACATAAGTTACATTAAAAAGAAACAATGCAAAAATAACTAAGACGAGGAGAAGACAGCCGCACATGAAATCCAGTAGTTGACTTTGAAATGTAATAGACATGCACTCTTATATACTTTTTTTTTTTTTTTCTCCATTTTTTCCATTTTCCTTTTGGAAGGGAAGCCTTAAAATACAGAAGTCGTCAGAAACTGCTCTTACACAACTGGTGAGAAAACAAACTAAAACTCTTAAAAAGGTTTTGCTAATATTTGATATTACAAAACGGGTGTCCACAAAGCGTTTAAAGGTGGACGGACACGGGGACGTCAAAGGCACAGGCCCACACTGCAAAACAAGTCTATCTGCATCACTTAAAAGTATTCAGAATCTGATCTTTTTGAGTCGTTTTAACCTTTTTAGACAGATTTACTGCAGAAACTTTACACTTTACACTCAAATTGCCCAGTTTAGTCAAGATGAAATAAGTCATTTGTCACTGGCTGACATAATTTATTCCTGAAATAATGTGTCTACCAGTGCATCTTCTCTTGTAGAATCTTCCGATGTCTCTGAAGAGCAATTTCACTGTCCCGATGGCAGAAACAAAGTTGTAAGTACATTTAAACAAATCAAAGAGTCTCGATCAAGCGAGTAAACCAGTCTAAAGGAGTTAATCCTGCTCAAAAGGCGAATTCTGAACGGTGGTGACGTGAGCTCATGTAGATATATCCTGTTTTTGCAGTGCAGGCGAGCCCTTCTAACCTGACTGGCCAAGAACATAAAAACCGACACTCGCCTACTGCAATATGAAAGGGGGGATTACACCGGGGCTGCTGGGGCGTGACCGGGAGGTACAGTTCAAACAGAGCACAGCCAGAGCACAGCCAGAGTGTAGCCAGCGCCTCAGTCGTCGTCGTCCTCCTCCGCTTCTTCGTCCAGATCCCGTTTCCTCTTCTGCCCTCGCTCCTCTGCGCACACACACATTAGCATTAGCATTAGCAGCAGCTACATTTACAAACTTCTACGGCTAACGCACACCAGAGCACGGCGCCGCATCTCGATTAGGGTTCATGAATTCATCTTGATTGTGGTTTAAAACAAAAGAGGGGCAGAGGAGGTGCTGAGACTCTCCTCCCTCTCCTCAGTCTTTTCCGGAAGTTGCCGTGGGCGCCGCCGTCATCATTTGGGTTGTGTTATTTTATATGGAGCTGATCCTCACAGCAAATACGTTCAAAAAGGACTTTTTAAAGAATGCAGAATGCAGAGAAGTGCAGCAGGACTCTTGGTCACATGAACATTGAACATTTTACCCAAATTAACTGACTTTATGTTATTTAAGCAGCAAAACTTTTCCCGAATTCTTCTCGACATGACCTGAAGTGCCACAAAAAAGCGAGACAAAGGTGTGCGGGGCAGAAGGTGGTGAACAGTTGTGCAGGTGGCGCAGTGTAGGGACGTGTACTCACTGCACAAGTGTAAAAAGCTTCACGTGTTTTCAGATGCTTCAGTCGAGGTGTGGGAGGAAGTGCAGATGTTGCAGAAGGACGGGAACTTGGTTAGTTTAATTTTCCCTGATGCTTTCAAGTCTAATCTGAAACTCCAAGAGACGAACTACATGCACTCGTTTTACATAATTGTTTTTATCTCCTCTGTATTCATCTCAACGGGACTTTCCTGGTTAAATAAAGGTTAAAAAGAAAAAGAAAAGTGGAGCTCTCAGTGTGTGCGCTCAAAGAAAACAGTGGAGGAGACTTTTCTTTGCCCTGTATTAAAGCGGCCGGTGTGCGTTGGCCGGTTTTACAGCGAGATGCACCTACCATCATCATCCTCGTCGTCAACTTCTCTGTCATTCAGGTCCTCCTCTTCTTCCTCCTGTAAAAACAGACGAAACATTAAACATTACTGGGGTAGAGAGAAGTGTCGCAGTCAAATATGAAGGTGCAAATATGTCGGCCAAGTTAAATTATTTCATCGCTGTGAAGAAAAGTGATAACGAGGTGCCTCAGACTTCTGCAAACATGTTCAGGAAGCAAAGGGCAGGATGCAACTGTCTCCGATGAGCATCACACTATGAAACTGACACTGTTCACTATTTAAATCACATGTGTCAAACATGCGGCCCGGGGGCCAGATCCGGCCCTCCAAGACCTTTAATCTGGCCCTCGGCTGATTTTTCTATTAAAATACTTAAAATTTTCAGATTTTTCTGTTAATTTTCTGCACCGTTTAGCATAGCAGCATCTCCGGGGTTTCTGTACGTTGCGACTCTCACCAGAGCAGCACAAATGAAGACTTTCCTCTTTCCAAACGCTCTTAAAGGACGATCGTTTTGACTGTCGACCGTGACCCTCATCAGCAAAATGTCAAAAAATGAGAAAAGCAGATGCTGAGTTCAGGATTTCCCAAGAAAAATAGTCTAATTCTTATTTGTTGACAGAGGTGAATGGGAAATCTGTGCTCAGTGTGTTTGGAACAAGTGGCGTTGCTCGAGGAATATAATCTTAAACACCACTACGAGACACGGAGAAAAATACAATAACTTGAAGAGAGAACTGAGTTTTCTGATCCGGCCCTTTTGGGATCAAAGTAGGCTGCATACGGCCCCTGGACCAAAATGAGTTTGACACTCCTGATTTAAATGGTCAAAATGCAAGTGTGGGAAAGAGCGGAGATCTGCACGTTCTCCACTAGGTGTCGCCACAGTAAAACCCGCTCCTCATGTGACCTGCTCGTCAGAATGTGCTGATTCTGTCCACACTTGGCATTTCTAATTACATCAGCACTTTCATTATGCAAAAGACTAGAACTCTATTTTACTAAAGCGACACACCAAGTAATACTTAAAGGGCCTATATGATATTTTATAATGTTTCCTCATCACAAACAGACCTGGAGTTGTGTTTCGTTTCATTTACAAATTGTTGTTTAACACACAAACCTGCAGATTTAGCCAGTGTTCTGATAATGTGCAGGATTTCAGCCCTGGAACTGGAAACGTCTGCTGACCGAAAAGTAAAAGTAGCTGTTAACTTGAAAATTACCACTACTTTGTGTGGTGGAAAAGACCATTTTTAGCTTTGGTGATGTAGACTGACTAATAGGGTTAGTCAAACATATGTGAATCAAACAGTGTACAACTCCAACTCCAGGTCTGTTTATAAGGCGACAGCATCATAACGGCTTAAAGCTCACAAGAGTCCTTTTTGGGTAATGTAGGACCACCTGAAGTCGCCCCAACAAACGCAAAGCTGCACAAAAACTGTCAATCGGTTGTGCTGCAAAAAGTTTTGTTTGTGCTTCTTTAGTTTTGGAGAAATGAATGATTCTTTTACAGGTCAAACTGGGGCCAGCCCCACAGGAAGCTTCAAAATCACAGAACTATAATAAAATCTGGAAGATGAATCCAAGATGGCGCCTGTCGTTTTCAATGGCCTGAGCTCATTGGCGCATGACCCCAAAAAAGATTTTCACTTCCGCATTTTTCCGATTTTCATTTTAAGGCGCTTGGACGATTAAAAAAAATTGTTGTTCATATTGTAAAAATACAGAAGAATCCCCACAAAATCTGACTTTTATAAAAGCTGTGGCCCTGTCAGCCGAACACGGGCAGTTTGAGTTCTCATAAAATACATTGCGCTTCTACGGGAGATTTTTTCTTGGGCTGCAGCTGCGATATCTCGCTCGGCCACACATTAATCTGCGGTCACGGATAGAGGGGGCGGGGCTTATCCAGCTCTTATTATACATCCATGTTAAAAATGCACTAAAACATCCAAAATGGAGTCAATCGCTTGTGCTTCGTTTGTGCTGCAAAAAGTTTCGTTTCGTCAGATATTTGCAGTTTTATTTTCGGCAGATGACGTCATCCAGAACCTCAGAATGTGAAACAGCCTCAAAACAGGAAGAAAATTATAGAAAACGTTTGTATTTCATTTGTGCTGTGACAGTTTTCATTTGTGCGAGTTTATTTCTAAAATTATTCATTATTATTTCCACTCAGCTGACGGCGACAAACTCCACGAAACTAGTGACGAAAACGATCTGAGGCTGTGGAAAAGTCTGTGTTATTCTATAAAATATGAATCAAAAGCAAATGACTAAAGACTGAGACAGACTTTTCCTCAGAGATCGGAGGTTGTAGGACCTGTATGTGGGTGAAAAACGTGGAGAGGCAAACAGAAAAATATGTAAGTAAAGTGAAACGAGTGGACTGTGCAGTGAAAGTGTAGGGACCAGTCTCATCTGTTACAGGTCGAGCCGAGAGGATAAACAGTTTGTGGATGTAAATGCGGTTTGACCCGGGGTGTAGCTCTGTGTGCTCACGGCCCTGACCTCTCCGCTGAGGTCGTCCTCCTCCTCTTCCTCGTTCTCCTCTTCATCCTCCTCTCCCTCCTCCTCCTCTTCGTCTCCTGGAGCTGCATCTTCATCGTACTCCTCCTCGTCTACATCTGATGAAGACAAAAGAGTGTGGCAGTAAGTAAATGACTATAAAAATTACTGTCTTTTATTTAACTGTGAAGAATTTAGGGCAGAAAATTGCTGCAAATGACCGAATGCGGTCGATTTACAAACAAAAAACACTTAAAGGTCGAAAAGTCTAAAGTGCAGTTTGGATTGTTGCGATGAAGAAACACAGAGAACAAAAACCCCATCAATATTGCAACGCTTTATTTTAAAAAAAACCCTGCTAAACCTGTTGGGAGCAGCAGATTGGCAGCTTCGGTGGGCAGCTGTGGCTACAATAGAAACTCAACACCTACGAGTACAGAATGAATGAAATATGCACAAAAACCTGTAAAGCGTCTTTGGGCATATGAAAAAAAACTGCAGAAAACAGAATGATCAGGATGAATATTATGGAGCGCTTTACCGTCTTCGTCGTCCTCGTCGTCGTCCAGCCCCTCGGCGTAAACCTCCGCGTCCGAGTCGGGCGCCTCCTTGTCGTCCTTGTCGTATCCGTCCAGGTAGGTGAGCTGAGGCAGCAGCTTGAACACGTTGTCTTTGTACTCGTTCAGGTTTGTCACTTCACAGTTGAACAGATCGAGGCTTTTCAGGGTCTTCAGCTCTTTCTGCCAAAGGACACGAGAGTCAGACGCGGCGACTAGGACTGAAACGACATCTGAGCGAGCGATGAGACCAAACAGTCACATTCACAGGACAGAAACGAGCCTTTCCTGAGCTGGATCAGAACAAGTATAAGAGCACAGACTAGTGTGGCCCATGGACACTGTGGAACCTGCACCACTGAGGGACACACACAGAGGAGCACACGGGAATATCACAGTGTTATGATTTTAGGTTGAAAATCACACTCTACTCAACATTCTCAAAGTGTTTTTATCATCGTGGTGTTGAAATCGGGTGTTGAATATTGAGTCTATCCCTTAATATTTAAATTAAAGTTTAAAATATTAGTATTGTGACAACTTTATATAGATGAACACAGCTTCCTTCCCTGAGGTCCGCCCCCATCTTGTGTTATTGTTCCACAGAATAACGTCTGTGTAAAGCCTCATCCAGACAGGATCCATAGCAACAAAGTGACAGATCATATTATAACTTATCTACGCTGCAGTTCATGTATTTTTAATGCAAAAAACAAACAAACATGCAACACATTCATTTACACAGAGCGTCTTTAACTGTGCTATGAGAGGTCGTCTAGATTAGAGCACAAAGGAACAGAATGGTCAGAGCCTCTTGAGCTCTTGAGTTTTCCAGAAGAAAAGAGGAGGCTGATCTTCTAGACTCTTCAAACTGATCAGTAAACATGGGCCTCGTGGTAGAATCTGGTGAGGTGTATGTACGGTGCTTCTGGAGGGGCTGCAGGCTTGGGGCTTACCAACGGCTCTATTGTGCTGAGGTCTTTAATCTTGTTGCCACTGAGGTTGAGATGTGTGAGGTTGGGGCATTTCTCTGCCAGGACTTCCAACCCTCCTGAGATCCGGTTGTCACTGAGTTCAAGCTGGCAAAGGAAGCACAGTCCGTTATGTGCCAATTCAGATAAGATGAAACTTTGTCGACGGCAAACCGAAAACGTGCTTTGTATAAAAATCCCCTTAACATTGAAATTCATCATGAAATAATATTTTAAAAATCTGCATCACAGTGGATTATTTTGTACTTAGACAAAGATAAACTCACCTTTTTGAGTTTATTTAACTTGGGCAAGTGGGCGACTGTTGTCAGACCGACGTTGATTGTGCTTAGAAATTCCAGCTCCTCAAATTCATCTGTCAGACCCTCGATCTTCCCTTCATTTGAGCGACAGTTGTCTAGAACAAGTTCTTTGACCTGTGGACGAGACACAAAGAAAACAGGGACATTGTGGAGGTTTATGTCGTGTCATCGGGGCAGCAGTGGCTCAGGAGACGTTAAAGTGCTGAAGGTTGGTGGGTCAAACCCTCTCAGACAAGTGAGTTCTGCTGTGTCCTTGGGCAAGACATTTCCCCCACTTTGCCTCCAGTGCTGAAGTGTATGAATGAGTGTGAGATCATGTGGGCAACAAAGGGAAATGAGCTCCTGGCTCCAAACCGGAGTGTCCCACAGCCTGTGTCAGTGTGTTCATGAGCACTGTCCCCACCTCAGGAGCAAAGAAGAGTTTAAATCACCTGAGGAGCTCAGAAAAGCTTTTACAGCTTCACACAAGCAGAGAACATGCCTCATGTGCAGGATAGTTGCTAGAACAATAGAAGTGTGGCTCTGGAGGACTTTCTCTCTGCACCATAACAAACACTTGGTTCAGTGGCCACGAGCTCGTCTTGGCCAATCAGCAGCTCGGAGCAGAAGAATAAGAAATATCGGCCTAATGTTCCCCACAGCACAGACATGCAGCGCGTACTCTTTCCTTTTCATCTTTACGCTGCATTTACGACAAAACGGGATTCTCCAGCGCCTTGTGTGCGTGTGCACGGCTCTCCCACGGCTCCCACGGCTCCCACACGGCTGAGAGCCGGAGTGTGGATGAAGAGCGCAGATGCACATTAGTGAAAACAAGTGCGAGCCAAACAGCTACGAGTCGTGCACAGGGTCATTTGGAGTAGGAGGGGCGGTAAAGCCGATTAGAGCGGCCAGGCAAACCTTTCATTGTTGCTGGCGCTAAACAGTTGACGAATGGATTTGTGGAGTGTAGACAGACACAGACATCTGTGTAGAGCAGGTATGAACGATCCTTCGTCATTTGTGTCGAATAAACGCGGCGTTAGGCGCATTTCGAAGTGCCTTTGTTTCTCAGTAAAATGGCGGCTTGTCCTAGTTCTGGAAAACTAGAACAACAACACGGAGAGTGTTCGGCTTTGGACGGGCTCACGGGCCACAGACGACACAACCTCGACGGAACCGCCGAGTTTTCTCGAATAGAAACGAGTCCGCGGTGAACTGGGCCGCACACGGCTCCAGGTCCGAGCCCCGCCGTGTGGCGCGGTAGCGGTGCTTCCTCCGGGCCTCTGCGGGCACAGCGTGCGCGGACCCGGGCAGGAGGCTCCCGCACTGGCCGCTGCCCCCCGCGTCCAGGGCCGGTGTTACATAAACCAGCCCTCCGCGCACCGCGGCGGTACCGGGGCGCTCCGGAGGGAGGTCCACACTAATGTTCGGCTCGGTTCTTTATGCGCCCACCACATTTTGATGACTTTGAGAGTCCGCATCCTCCAGCGCCAAGTGCACGGCTCAAAGTGACGGTGCTCCGGACCAGCGCGTACGTGGAAACGCCGAACTACTGTATCAAACCTCCTTCCTCCGGCTCCGGTGCGGGACTCGGTTCCCGCTCGGAGACGCACGGCTCCCGTTGTGTCTGCGTGTTTATTCCGCGGGCAGAACCGCGCTGCTGCATTCTCAAAGTGCACATAAAAGACGCGGGCTTCGGGTCGCTCCAAAGTTCTGCTCTCCCACCTGTACTACCCGCACATCGAGCTAAACACGGCCGAACACGAGCAACAACGCGAGCCCACGGCTCCATCATCTTCAACTTGGAAGAAACTTTGTATCTCCACGCTAAGGCATCACAGAAAGGATCTCCATTAGCGGAGTAACGGAACAGACGCGGCCGAGCGGCCAACTTACGTCTGACGGAGTGCGGTTCCGCAACTCGAGGTGAATTCTTTTCTTCATGTCCATCCTGGATGTGCGCGCCCTGATGTGATCCTCACTTTTAATAATTAGTGCAAAAGCCCTGGCAGCTCCAGATCAGTCTGCTGTTGTTCATTCAAACTTGATCCGCTCGGAGGGCGGGACTTCGCCGCGGGATTGTCGTCACCGCCAACCAATGGCCGCGCGCGCCGTAAGAGATAACGGATTTACACGGAGCGGGGCCAATGGGGCCGCGTCCTGAGGCTGGGTGGGGTTTTCAGGCTGAAGTTTGGTTGCTGTTGCCTCAAGTTTACATGAATAATGTGATACTTTAATATTTAATCTAAATTAGTGTTGGAAACATATTGGCACCACATGGCACAAGTGTTTACATAACGTAACTTACGTTGTTACGTAAAACCCTCCGCCTCGTGCACATACTCCACTCTGCACCGCAGCATGAAGGAGTTCTTATCAGGTTTTTACATATTATTCTAGCTTAATGTGTCATTTCCCTTGTCCTTTGCACAAATAAAACGGATTCAAACTAAACCTCTGGTCTCTTTGCAGTTTCTCTTTGCAGTTTGTTAATGGACTACAGTTTATTGTTTTATTCTTAATTTAACCCGCGTTACTTTTACTGCCTATAATAATAATAAAACTCTGCTCCATAGGCCTGTTTAAATGCATCAGGCCTGTCAGTGTTAAGTCCACAAACGCCCCGCAGAAACGCTCCAAATGAGAGGCTGCAGTGGTCAAGTGCAGTCGGCTCCAGGGTCCCAGAGGGTAAATCCTCTTGAGTGGGTTCTTAGCGGGAGGAGGTCCTGTCCTCCTTCCACAGATTATCCACCAGAGGGCGCCAAACCCCCAGGAGCGTGACCGAAGCCCCCGTCCTGCAGGCTGGAGATGCGCGCTGGACGTGAGGACAGAAGTGAACAAATGTCCCGCTTTGTTTTAGTACTTTGTGTCTTTTTCCAGAAAAAATGAGCCCCAGCCTCAGTTCTAACCCTGCACACAGACACACAGGGACCAGCACAGGTACAGGGGCAGGCTGGGGCAGTTTGGAGGGCGATCGTCACATGTTCTGCTCCTGACTCCTGTGTAAAGATCTGAATGAAGCTGAAGCATCACGTAGGACTAAAAAAATCAGGTGGAACTTACTGAAGTTGCCCACCATCATCTGTATGTCTGGAAAAGACCCAACACGACACACCAATTTAATCATCGTCATAATAGTTTTCTGTAGGGCTGCAGTGACCACCTAATGAATGAATCGTGATTAGGCAAATATACAATACAGTTGTGCTCATAAGTTTACAGACCTGGGAGAATTTGATTGATTTCTTGGCTATTTTTGAGGGAATATGAATGAAAACACAAAAACTTTTCTTTCACTCACGGTTTGGGTGAAGCCGAAAACTCCTGTGTTTCCTCTTTTTAAATCATAATGAAACAGAAACTACACAAATGACCCAGTGAAGCTGGAGTCTTCTGTGATAGTTGTGGATGAGTTCTTTTCTCTGATGGTAAAGCTGCTCATTCTTCTGGGCCAAAGGCTCCAGTTCCTGTAAATTCTTGGGCTCTTGTCTGAACTGCAGCTTGAATCTGCCCAGAGGCTCAGTGATACTGAGGTCAGAAGAGACGAACACTCCAGAACCTTCACTTTATTCTGCTGGAGCCACAGGTCCACTCTGTGTTTTGGATCATTATCATGTTGAATATCCAAGTACTTCTCATGTGCAGCTTCTGGACCAGGAAATCTGAAATTCTGCCAGAGGATGGAAACTTATGAGCACAACTGTGTATCGTATTGTTATCTGGACTATACAGTAAAACACATCTTCATGATCTTTATATTAAATCTAAACATCAAAAAAAGATAAACCATTTCTGATGCCTGTGAGTTTATTTATGCTAAAAATGTGTTTTGAAAGTCTAAATTCACTATAGAAATATGACTATTCGAGCACTGACATAGTTCCAGCTGTACTTATCTCCAAAACATGCACGAGATCTGAAGACAAACTGACAAATTGTGGTGAAATAATGTGGGGAATATGTTTGTTATTTGGAAATATCCTCCAGATGCCCTCAACCACTTTACTTTAGCAACTTAGCTATATATTTTTTTTTAAAGGAAGACAGATGTATGGATATTTGCACTTTTAAGCATATTGGCTGTCAGAGTTAAATCTCCCAACCAGCTGCCTGAATAAAAAATACTACTCAGGTACAGGTTAGTTTTCATGCAATCATTTAAAATCATTTAAAATCACAGTTTCATATATAACTTGATCAGTCAGTGCGAGCAGGAGGTGCAGGCTGGACAGCTGAACAGTAGTAACCTCTGGGATTTCACTAATTACAATGACATGATTGGTAGAAAAGTGAAAGTGAAAGTAAAATTACCCCAAAAATCAATTACAGTAACGTGAGTATTTGCAATTAACTCTTATCCACTTTGTAGTAAAAGAATTTGAATCATCTTACGGGACATTGATTTAAAAAGAAATCTCACCCTTTCACTTAATGAGAAAAATGTTATAATGAATACAGCGGCTCGTCTAAATGTTAAGTCCTGTTGTCATAATACGAACATTTCAAACTCAATTTGGATGAGGATCTAGTTTCTATCCTCGTTTCTAGACACAACTAGTTTCTATATTAGTGAGTATCAGATTTTCCATATTTCTGACAGCCTTAAACCCTCTACCTACGACATCTTACATGATACAGAGGAACATGTTTCTATAACCGCGCAGAACGTTCTAACCGTAAAAGACAGAAACGTCCTTTTCCCCTCTGAAAGTGCAGACATAGAGGTTTCCGTACATTTCTGCGGCTTTATCCTACGTCACACTCACGCTGTGTGATGACGTGAGCAAAACGAGTGTCCAATAGGAACTTTGTTTTCCCCAAACTCATGCGCTCCGTCCATTTTGATGGAGCCAAACTTTGCCAAAGAGTGAAGTGAGTCAAGATGGTCGACTCCTCTGACTGTGTGTGTTTATAACGAGGGAAAAAGTCGCTCTAAGTGGAGTTAATTCTCACACACATGGAAAATGACACATCTTGGTGTGTGTAATTGTGCATCTCTTTCTATTTTTATTTAAAGGTTTATTTCAGTCCAAATGAACAAATCCAAATGTAATTTCCACCTGGAAATGCAGAAGTGCTGTGGCTCTGGCCCTGGACCTGACAGGAGCTGTTTCCAGGACTGGACCAGGAAAGTCATGGAGCCACTGCACTTTTTTTGTTTTTAGGGCAATAAGGAGATTTTTAATTTACTTACAGACTTGAGATTTTGCATTTTTGTAGCTAAGGCCCTAAATTAAGCATTTTTTATGACCAAAAAGTTGTTTCTACATGTTTGCTGTGCGTTTTGTATAAAAGAGTGTGAATTGTATTTTCTGTTGGGTTTTTTTCATCTCTATTTCTGGTCCTGTAGCTTTTATCACAGCCTCATGACACAACTACAGCAGCAGATTGTGAAATAACAGGTTGGACTGAACAAAAGGAGGTAGAACACTTCATTAGGGGTAAAAGGGGCAGTTTTAAAAGCAAAATTAAGAAAAAAATCCAGGTGAGGAGAAATGTACTAAAACTGCCCTCAGGTCTTCAGGGGTTCATTGTTAGTATCCTGTGCACAGGCCTCGTCTCTGGGCAGTGGACGTAAGACGACTGACACCACTGAGCGGTTGCGTGCTTCACAGGAGCACAGCACAGTGATTAGCTGTAGCGCCGTTATCCAGTTTACCCAACAGATAATCAGGTTTAACAGATTAACAGGAGCATTACCACCAGAGGGCGCACTTCCACAAAGCATCTGCCCCAGTCTGCTCAACAGGCGGGGGACAAACAGGCGACAAAAGTATCAGAAATCACATTCTAACTGATATACCATTTTGAGAAGGTCCTGTTTGTGGAGTTTTAGGGCTTTTAAACTTGCTTTTAGCTAAATCCTCTGTCTGTTGTGTAGAGTGAGGAGGATGAGATGTGAACTGTGGGACCAGCCTCTCAAATCTGGAAAACAAATTTACCTACGGGTACGACTAAAGCGACCTAACCCAACCAAACCTAATTCATTCGAGCAGGTATCAATACCAAAAAAGCTCCACTGACAGGACAGAAATGAGCCTTTCCTGAATGTCTTTAGACTGATCTGGAGCTGGATCAGAACAAGTAGAAGAGCACACAGACTATTACATCCCCATGGAGCACTGAGGGATACACACATAGCAAAGAAAGTAAAAGGATTTAATGTTGTAAATGACATTCTGCCTAAAGAGTGTTTGTTTTATTATCATTGTGATTTCAGGAGGAACTGTTCTGCTTGAGTTCTCTGAAACACACTCTGGTACTGGTCCTCACTTTACATCATGTAATGTGAACAGACACATTTTTATACAACCAAAAAAAAAAAAAAACAAAAGAGAGGAATGGAAGTGGAAACAGGAATTTAATTTCTAAAAAGGCACAGTGGCTGAGTGGAGCAGTGATGCTTCACTGCACGAAGGTCCCGTGTTCGATCCCCAGGCCTTTCAGTGTGGAGTTTGCATGTTCTGCTCGTGTCTGGGTGGGTTTCCTCCGGGCTCCGGCTTCCCCCATCAACCAAAGAAAACATGCACCACGGGTCACTGAGCTAAGGATATACAAGCCACGCCAGGTCTGATGAAGACAAAGTGTGGGAATAAGTTAAGATTATAAACACATTTATGTAACTGTATAGAATTTAGGGCAGAAAATTACTGCAACTGACCAAATACTGTTTAGAAATAAAAAAAAAAAAACACTTTTAAGGTTCAAAAATCTAAATTGCAGTTTGGATTGTTGCAAAGAATAAATGTAGAGAACGAAAATCCAAACTATATGGTATCTCTGTATTTATAAAAACCTGCTAAACCTGTAGTTCGTTCAATAATTCAGCAGAAAACACGAGTTTCAAGTATTTATGGCAAGATTTTTCACCTTATTTTGAGTATATTTATCCTTGATTTAAGTTATTAAGTAATTATTATTATTGCTTATTACTGCTTATTTTGCCTGATCTAGCCTAGCCTAGCATCATGGCTAAAACTCTCGCCCCTCTTTCCTGCTCTAGTTGCAACATGTGGAGTGAGAACCCTGGCTTATTTGATAGTGACAGGGATAGTTGCGCTAAGTGCAGCGTAGTGGCAGTCCTCGAGGCCAGGGTTACAGAGTTAGAAACGCGGATCCGCTCATTGGAGGCTCTCAAGCCGAGTTATAGTCAGGCAGTAGCAGGGACCGCGGACCGCATTAGCTTGAGCGTAGCTAGCGAGAGCAGCCCCCCGGCGCATCCCGTGCAGCCGGGACCAGACCAGGACAGTTTTGTGACATTTAGACGCAAGCGCAGGGCTAAGACCAGGACTGCAGATCAGGGACACATAGCTGAGCGCAGGACTCCAGGAGACCAGGGACACAGGGCTGAGAGCAGGGCGCTCCCCGTCCGGAACAGGTTCGCCCCTTGAGCTGGACGCGGGACACTCTAGTCATAGGGAGCTCCATAGTCAGGGGCGTGGAACTGCCTGCAGCTTCCACACGGTGTTACCCTGGAGCCAGACTGGGTGACATCGAGGGAATCTTAGGCTTTTAAAGAAAAGTAAGAACAGGTACCGCCGGATCGTTATACACGCGGGAGGTAACGATACTCGGCGCGGTCAGTCAGAGGTGGTGAAGTTGCAGATAGCGGCAGTTTGTGATTTGGCTAAGTCGATGTCGGAGTCCGTGTACTTCTCTGGCCCCCTTCCAAATTATGCCAATTGTGAAATGTTCAGCCGCTTTTCAGCTGTCAACCAGTGGTTGTCCAATTGGTGCCCGCAGAATGATGTCGTCTTCATAGACAACTGGAGGGCATTTGAGGAAGCCCAGGCTTATACGTAGTGACGGCATTCATCCCACCGGCTGGGTCCTCCCTCCTAGTGCAGAATATTATGGTTAGTCTTAGATGACCATCAGGTAAGACTAGCACACAGACTAGCTCAGGAGTGTCAGTGACGCTAGGGAGCAGAGTAGACTAGTGAGGCACTGCTCTGTTAGCGAGAACAGCTCCAAACAGGCTGAGACTGTGTGTGCGCCACGTACAGGGGCCTCCTCTGAGCCACCCTGCATGAACAATTCTCCCAGACCGGCTGAGGTTGTGTATGTCCCACGCACAAAAGCACAAACAAAACATACCTAAACTCTGATAGGAAAGGTATCAGATCTCCTAACTCAATAGAAATAAATACATGCATCGCAAATAAACAAAATAAATGCATAAAAAGCACAAATAAAACTCAACTAAAGTCTGATAGGAAAGGCGTCAGGTTTCATAACTTAATAAAAATAAATAATTGTGTTGCAAACAAACAAATTAAGCATGTAAAAGCACAAATAAAAGTCAACTGAACTCTGATAGGAAAGGCGTCAGACCTCATAACTTAATAAAAATAAATACATGTGTCGCAAATAAACAAAATGATAAGTGTGTAAAATGTGGACTGCTAAACATCAGGTCCCTCTCTTCTAAATCTCTTTTAATAAATGAATTAATTGGCGACTTTAATATTGATCTTCTAGCTTTAACTGAAACATGGCTTCAGGAAAATGATTATGTTAGACTAAACGAATCTACACCTCCAAGTCACGTGAACTTTCAAAGTGCCAGGAGCACTGGTCGAGGTGGCGGTGTGGCCGTCATTTCTCACTCCAGCCTAATTCTCAGCCTCAAATCTAATTATACATTCCGCTCCTTTGAAAGCCTCGCACTATCTATTACGTGCACCAACTGGAAAAACCAAAAGCTGTTATATTTATAACAATCTACCGACCTCCTGGTCCTTATGCCGAGTTTCTGACAGAGTTTTCTGACTTTATTTCAAGTTTAGTTTTGGAATGGGAAAGGATTGTTATAGTTGGAGATTTCAACATTCATGTTGATAACAGCAGTGAGTGCCTCAGCAGTGCTTTTGGTGCTCTCCTGGATGGGATCGGTTTTACCCAGAGTGTGAACAAGCCGACTCACTGTCACAATCACACTCTCGATCTCGTCCTAACTTATGGTATTGAGATTAGTGATTTACTTGTAATTCCTCAAAACCCTATACTCTCTGACCATTTTTTAATAACCTTTCAACTCGTACTAAAAGACTATCCAGCTCTGCAGGAGAAAACTATAATGAAAAGAACAATATCAGAAAAATCGGTAGCCGAGTTCAAAGAAATAATCGAGCCAGTATTAAATGATATGCCATGTGACAATGAGAACAACTTTAATCCAATTATCATGGATCAGTTTGTTGATAGGACAATGCTCACCTTAAAATCTGCTCTCGATGTTGCAGCTCCGCTAAAACAGAAAAGCATTAAACCAAGACCTCCGGCTCCTTGGTATACTCCAGAATTGCGATCACTCAAACAACACGTAAGACGCACAGAGAAGCTCTGGCGCCGCTCGCTCGAGCAGTCTCTGAAGGCATGGAAGCTCTGCCTGCTCTCTTATAAGGCCGCTCTGCGAAAAGCACAAACCAGATACTATTCAAACCTAATAGAAGGAAACAAAAGCAACCCCAGATTTCTGTTCAGCACTGTAGCCAGGCTGACAAACTCGCACACTGCCCCTGAGTCTCTTCTCCCTTTGAAGTTCAGTTGTGATGACTTTCTTGAATTCTTCGATTACAAAATTATAACCATTAGAGACAAGATCAACGAAGCCACTCCAAAAATCAGCCCCGAGCAAATTCTGCAAATCCAGTCTGTAACACCAATATCCCACATAAATCCTCTAACAGCATTAGACAAATTTACTCCTGTCGATGAGGTGGAGATTACCTCAGTCATCATGTCGTCCAAACCATCAACTTGTTTGCTCGACCCTATTCCAGTCAAACTCCTCAAAGAAGCTCTCCACTTAATAATAGGTTCCATCCATAACATAATAAATATGTCATTAGAAAATGGCTTTGTTCCTCAGTCCTTTAAATATGCTGTAATTAAACCGCTTTTGAAAAAACCTAGCTTAAATCCTGATGAACTAGCCAACTACAGACCTATCTCGAATCTTCCATTTCTCTCAAAGATTCTGGAACGAGTTGTGGTGAAACAGCTTTGTCACCATCTGCAGGGCAATAATTTATATGAAAAATTTCAGTCTGGTTTCAGAGCTCACCACAGCACAGAAACTGCTCTGCTTAAAGTGACAAATGATTTGCTACTAGCTGCTGATAACGGGCTGGCTTCAGTCCTGGTCCTACTGGACCTCAGTGCAGCGTTTGACACCATTGATCACAACATTCTACTGCAGAGGTTAGAATGTGACATAGGTGTCAGAGGGACCGCCCTCAAATGGTTTAAATCCTATCTATCAGATAGGTACCAGTTTGTTAGTGTAAACCAGTGCACCTCTCCCTGCTCTAAAGTAGCTTGTGGTGTTCCACAAGGATCTGTGCTTGGTCCAATCCTGTTTACTCTGTATATGTTGCCATTAGGTAACATTATCAGAAAACATGGCATTAATTTCCACTGCTATGCTGATGACACTCAGCTGTACTTATCAATGAAACCTAATCAGACCGATCAAATCGATAAGCTCAGTGCCTGTGTGAAGGGACGCCAAAACCTGGATGACCCTGAATTACCTCCTCTTAAACCCTGAAAAACAGAGGTCATTGTTGTCGGTCCTAAAGGTCAGAGAGATTCTCTGTCAGACCAGATAATCTCACTTGACAATGTGAGTATAGCCTCTAGCTCTACTGTAAAAAACCTTGGAGTCGTATTTGACCAAAATCTCTCATTCACAGCTCATATAAACCAAGCTTGTAAAACTGCATATTTTCACCTGCGAAACATAACTAAAATCAGAAAAATTTTGCCTAAAAATGATGCTGAAAAACTTATCCATGCATTTGTTACATCCAGACTAGATTACTGTAATTCTCTGCTCACCGTCTGCGCTAAAGGTACTTTAAGAAGCTTCCAGTTGGTCCAAAATGCAGCGGCCAGGGTCCTAACAGGAACTAAAAGACGTGATCACATCAGTCCTGTGTTAAAATCACTTCACTGGCTTCCTGTCGAGTTTAGAATTAAATTCAAAGTTCTCCTCCTGACATACAAAGCCTTAAACAATATGGCCCCATCATATCTTCAGGATGCCATTGTCCCCTATCAGCCAAATAGAGCACTTCGCTCTCAGAATGCAGGATTATTAGTGGTTCCTAGAGTGTCTAAAAGTACAGTGGGGAGAGCCTTCAGTTACCAAGCTCCTGTGTTATGGAATCAACTCCTGTTGATGTTAAACAGGCACCCACAGTCTCTTTATTTAAGACCAGGCTTAAAACCTTCCTCTTCGGAATAGCTTATGACCAGGTTACTTAGTTGATGTCACGAAGATAAGCTGCCGCAGGAGATAACAAGCTGGGGAAGTGTGGCAACCTGAGCACTGTCCTCTGTTTCCTCCTTTTTCTCACCAGCATAACTCACTATGTTCTCATCTGTAGTTTGTTCATTGCTATTCACATGTTGTCCCCTGTCCCACTCCCCCTGTGGAGTGGAACTCTTTCAGACGCCTGATGGCAGCTGGACCTCTCTCCTCCTCCTCGCCTGGCTCCTCCTCTTCGCCTGGCTCCTCCTCCTCGCCTGGCTCCTCCTCCTCGCCCGGCTCCTCCTCCTCGCCCCTCTTCTCCTCCTCCTCTGGCCCACGGGCCTGGACATCTCTAGCCTGTCCGTCCATGGGAGTGGATCCCTCCTTCACTGTAGTTCTCCCCGAGGTTTCTTCTTTTTCCCAGGACCCTGGGTTTTTTGGAGTTTTTCCTTGCTGAGAAGGAGGGTCTAAGGACAGGGGATGACTGGACAATGTTTCATTTGCTGCTTTACATGAATGTTGTTTATTCCTGTTTTGATATGTCTGTGTGTATGTTTTACTCATCCATATCTTGGAACGCCCTTAGAGGCTACTGTTGTTGCGATTTTGGGCGCTACAAAATAAATTGAATTGAATTGAATAGTATATAACATGTCTTAAATCAGGCTGTTATTTCTTAAATTACTTTTCAGAAAACCTTCTTTTGAGCATTCACATTATCTTTACATTTGATCAAATACAACATCAAATCAACTACATTTGAAACTGCATTTATTGAAATGTCACATTTTGCACTTTCCCAACACTGAGGACAGTGAGGTTCAGATCTGAGCCAGAGAAAAGAACTGGTTTGAGAAGGAAGTTAAAGAGGCTTAACCTGGACTGAGTTAATATAAAAAGTGCTTAGAATAAGTTGTAATATTGAGATAAGATAAATCAGGATGGAATATCTTGAAACAAGTCAAAAAATCTCATCTTATTAAGTAAAAAAACATAAAAATTGGTCTTTTAAGATGAATCTGCTTAATTCAAGTCACTTTAACGATGGTAGAAAATCCTTTTTTGCGGTGTATGATATTAGTTCCTCTTATATCCTCTACACACTCTGCCCCCGGAGGCTCTTTTATATTTTCTAACATAGCCAGTCTACTCTGAATATGGACTGTAGGGGAGTCACACCATCAGTCTGGTCCTTTTTGATGTTGATTTGATTATTTCTTTTCTTTCCTGTGCCGGTGCCGTTCTGCCTCGTCTCCAGCAGCAGCAGAGGCCGTACGTAGCTCCTCCCACACTGCCCCGCCCCACAGCACCATCCCATCACACAGCACTCTCCCATCACACAGCACTCTCCCATCACACAGCACTCTCCCATCACACAGCACTCTCCCATCACACAGCACCATCCCATCACACAGCACCATCCCATCACACAGCACTCTCCCATCACACAGCACTCTCCCATCACACAGCACCATCCCATCACACAGCACTCTCCCATCACACAGCACCATCCCATCACACAGCACCATCCCATCACACAGCACCATCCCATCACACAGCACTCTCCCATCACACAGCACCATCCCATCACACAGCACTCTCCCATCACACAGCACTCTCCCATCACACAGCACTCTCCCATCACACAGCACTCTCCCATCACACAGCACCATCCCATCACACAGCCCTCTCCCATCACACAGCACCATCCCATCACACAGCACCATCCCATCACACAGCACTCTCCCATCACACAGCACTCTCCCATCACACAGCACTCTCCCATCACACAGCACCATCCCATCACACAGCACCATCCCATCACACAGCACCATCCCATCACACAGCACTCTCCCATCACACAGCACTCTCCCATCACACAGCACTCTCCCATCACACAGCACCATCCCATCACACAGCACCATCCCATCACACAGCACCATCCCATCACACAGCACTCTCCCATCACACAGCACTCTCCCATCACACAGCACTCTCCCATCACACAGCACTCTCCCATCACACAGCACCATCCCATCACACAGCACCATCCCATCACACAGCACCATCCCATCACACAGCACTCTCCCATCACACAGCACCATCCCATCACACAGCACCATCCCATCACACAGCACTCTCCCATCACACAGCACTCTCCCATCCGACTTCTGGACATTAAATCTTACATAGAATTGTCTCAGCGGACCATTTCTGAGATACTTATGAGATATGAAGCGTCTGAGAAAAACATCACGGGTGCGTATACGAGTGCATTTGATTAAAACCGATGTAAAGCCAAAAGCAATTCTAACGTTTTAAAAGTGAATTTGTCATTCCTGGGTCTATCAATGTAAAATAAAAAGTGAAAGATCAAACCCTCCTCTGTTAGAATATTCCAGCTGTGAGTCCCTGTGGAGCTGTTTCCTGAGGAGGACGCTGCGATAACAGTTTTCCTTTCAGACCAAAATAAATGAAAACATAAAGCACATGGAGGAACACGTGAGGATCGACCGAACACGTGTATCGACACCAGTATTGAACGATTCAATATTATATCGAATATTGTTGCATAGTGTTGAGTATTGAGTCTATTCCTTAATATTGAAACCACGTTTAAAATATGAGTTTTGTGAGAATACTCGCTGATAACTTAGACTTTATATAGATCAGAGGTCACTGAATGGTGGAGCGTGGTCTGAGTCCTGACCCAGATGCCATCCCATACAGACCCACGGGCCGTCCTCATCCAACTTATCATGATGAGCTCATAAAACAGCAGCAAGTATCTATAACTGTACACAGCTCACCAGACGTCAGCCCTGAGCAGAAACTCTGAGTTCAGGCCACAGCAGCAACAGCGGTAAAGACCCGGGAGCTTCAGCGCAGCCCACCACTCCTCAGGTCGGGTCCTTGGTCTTGTGCCTCAGAGCGTGTTGGTCAGATCGGTCCAGAGGCTCCGTCCTCCATGTGCTGGTTCCAGATGGGGAAGAGCTAAACCAGTGCACAGTGCTCTGGGTCTGAACGGGTCTGAACGGGTCTGAACGGGTCTGAGCGGGTCTGAGCGGGTCTGAGCGGGTCTGAACGGGTCTGAGCGGGTCTGAGCGGGTCTGAGCGGGTCTGAACGGGTCTGAGCGGGTCTGAGCGGGTCTGAGCGGGTCTGAGCGGGTCTGAACGGGTCTGAGCGGGTCTGAGCGGGTCTGAACGGGTCTGAGCGGGTCTGAGCGGGTCTGAGCGGGTCTGAACGGGTCTGAGCGGGTTTGAGCGGGTCTGAGGCGTCCTCTGTGCACTGGTTCCGAGTGGCAAAGCGAGAATGTGCAGTGGAGTATAGATCCAGACGGGCTGCTCCGGTCCTCTGTGCTCGAGGACTGTGGCTGGTTCCGAGGTGGTGCAAAGCATCTGGACAAAAGTGTGAATCCAGTTTAGTTCATTATATCTTGTTCTGAGCGTCCGTCCTCCTTTTTGTTCTTCCCGGGGAAAGAGCTTCTCAGGCCGAGGCACCGAACACTCGTCGCTCCAGCTCCTCTGAGCCTGGTTCAGGAGTCTGGTCTGGATCTAGTTCGACTGTAGCATTTCTCACACTTAGAGTCTAAACTTTACCAGACTTCTGCTTCAGGACATTTTCTAACTGGACCTCAAATTTTAGCTAAATACCCCTGATATAGATGAACATCACTAGCTTCTTTCCCTGAAGTCCACCACCATCTTGTCTCCATGGAGATGTTATTGAGTTCCCTGTAATGTTCCACAGTGTAACGTCTGTGTAATCCCTCATCCAGACCAAATTATAACATCAAACTTATCTATCCTACATTTAGCATGTATTTTTAATGCAAAAATAAAACATGCAACACATTCATTTACACAGTGCGTCTTTAACTGTGCTATGAGAGGTCGTCTAGATTAGAGCACAAAGGAGCAGAATGGTCAGAGCCTCTTGAGCTCTTGAGTTTTCCAGAAGAAAAGAGGAGGCTGATCTTCTAGACTCTTCAAACTGATCAGTAAACATGGGCCTCGTGGTAGAATCTGGTGAGGTGTATGTACGGTGCTTCTGGAGGGGCTGCAGGCTTGGGGCTTACCAACGGCTCTATTGTGCTGAGGTCTTTAATCTTGTTGCCACTGAGGTTGAGATGTGTGAGGTTGGGGCATTTCTCTGCCAGGACTTCCAACCCTCCTGAGATCCGGTTGTCACTGAGTTCAAGCTGGCAAAGGAAGCACAGTCCGTTATGTGCCAGTTCAGATAAGATGAAACTTTGTCGACGGCAAACCGAAAACGTGCTTTGCATAAAAACATTGAAATTCATCATAAAATAATATTTTAAAAATCTGCATCACAGTGGATTATTTTGTACTTAGACAAAGATAAACTCACCTTTTTGAGTTTATTTAACTTGGGCAAGTGGGCGACTGTTGTCAGACCGACGTTGATTGTGCTTAGAAATTCCAGCTCCTCAAATTCATCTGTCAGACCCTCGATCTTCCCTTCATTTGAGCGACAGTTGTCTAGAACAAGTTCTTTGACCTGTGGACGAGACACAAAGAAAACAGGGACATTGTGGAGGTTTATGTCGTGTCATCGGGGCAGCAGTGGCTCAGGAGACGTTAAAGTGCTGAAGGTTGGTGGGTCAAACCCTCTCAGACAAGTGAGTTCTGCTGTGTCCTTGGGCAAGACATTTCCCCCACTTTGCCTCCAGTGCTGAAGTGTATGAATGAGTGTGAGATCATGTGGGCAACAAAGGGAAATGAGCTCCTGGCTCCAAACCGGAGTGTCCCACAGCCTGTGTCAGTGTGTTCATGAGCACTGTCCCCACCTCAGGAGCAAAGAAGAGTTTAAATCACCTGAGGAGCTCAGAAAAGCTTTTACAGCTTCACACAAGCAGAGAACATGCCTCATGTGCAGGATAGTTGCTAGAACAATAGAAGTGTGGCTCTGGAGGACTTTCTCTCTGCACCATAACAAACACTTGGTTCAGTGGCCACGAGCTCGTCTTGGCCAATCAGCAGCTCGGAGCAGAAGAATAAGAAATATTGGCCTAATGTTCCCCACAGCACAGACATGCAGCTCTGTGTTGTGAGCTGTGCCAGTGTCCTGTCGATCTGAGCTCCACAGCTCTACTGCACATGTGCACAACCCCCAGGCGCTGTGACAGTTTTTCCAGTTTAAATGCCATCGAGTTGAGTCCTCGAGGCAGAAGTGGAGGAACAGGTCCTGTTTTAAAAGTGCATTGGTTTTATTGTCTGTTTTGACCAGTTAAGAATCGACTTGTGCAGGTTGGATCTGCAGCAGAATAACTACGTTAGATGACTGAATAGTTTTAATATTTGATTTTATCATTTTCATTACACCGTATTTTATTTTGTTTCCATGTGTAGAAAACATAACTTTATTTAGAAAGATGCTGTGTAAATAAAATATCCATCCATCCATCTTCTCCCACTTAATCCAGCTGGGTCACGGGGGCAGTTTGCTGCCCAATCCTCATAGCACCTGACCCCCCATGAACCCCTCTGCAGGTGGTGAGACCACAGGAGGGATAAGATAAGGGATAAGAAGAATAAAATATCACTATGTTATAATAGGAAATTCACACTGAGGCCTATGAAATTAGCGTCTTATACCATTAATATAAAGATTTCAGTGTTTCCAGTCATTTCTTTCTCTTATACAGTGGAAATCTTATTTGATAGAAGATACTGACCTCTCCTCCTATTCATATAAATGAGTGAATAATGAGGATTCTACAGGGGGAGCATTATTTGATGGCTGTCGATATGTGCTGCCTTTAGTCGGAGCCCCATTTGACACCGTAATATAACTAAATTAACCATATGTTTATGTAAATGAGTGGAAATTTGACATAACTAAGGTATAAAGTGTGATCCCCGTGCGCAAACAGCATCAAACCCAAAGAAATATGTCAAACTGGGAAGGTTTACTTTACTGGATCTAGACGAAATGCATAAGGAGCTTATTTCGATGATGCAGCTCGTTTCGACAGAACACCGTGATCACTCGGAGGTGAGGAGCCCAGGTGAAGGTGCGACACAGACACAGAACCCCACAAGACCCCAGTGCGGCGCTCTTTTGCCCCAACGCCAACACAAATGATGACAAAACCACAGCTGCTGAGCTCAACACGCTGTTTCACGCACTTAAACCCGCACTTAAACCCGCACTTAAACCCGCACTTAAACCCGCACTTAAACCCGCACTTAAACCCGCACTCGCACAGAAGTCTGGGCTGCTGTGCCAAACTGGACAGGCAGGTGTTACTCTGGGCCTCTGTGTGCACTTTTGGAGTAACAGGAGCAGAAGAAACCAACTTACTTGTGTCGGACGCTGGTTCCGCAACTCGAGAACAATTCTCTTCTTCATATCCGAATCCATATCTGTGAGCACTGCTAATAATCACTGCAGAAGCAACGAGCAGCTCCTGATCTGCTTCTTGTTGGTTTCCTTCCTTTTTTCTAGTGCAGTTTTGTGGCATCTGTCGCCATCTGTTGGTCTAAAGTTCTCAGGGCGCATAGACACAGTGATAAGTAAAGCCATGTCCATTTAGTGCAGTTCTTATTTTCTCTACAAAAATGTTATAAAATCCCCACATCCAGTGCTGAGCCTCAACCATCAACCCTCACTTCTCCTTCAGCGCAGCTTCCAAACTGCCCCTGCAGAGAGGTGCGCAGGTGTTCTGAGGGGCAGTTCCTCTGACATGAAGAAAGAGGCACTGCACCGCCCGCCAAACTTAAATGAACTATAGTAAAACTCAATAGTTTCATTTCCTGCAATTCTGGAGTTTCCCAACAGATGGCGCACTCTACACACATTGATACATAAAACCAATTTATCCTCACGAACCGCGGCTCAGTGCTCAGGGGTAGAACTATATGTTGAACACGTCTTCCTCACTCACGGTCTGAAAACCTTCCCATAAAGCACTGCGCCAAGTATATCTATAGTGTCACGCGCCGCATCTCCTCTTGTACAGCGCGGACACCGCGCGTGGATCGTGTCTTGTGCGTTCACTGCGTGGACCACACTTCCTCCTGCGCACCTCTAAACCAGAACTAACAGGACTAAACCAGGTCTAAACCAGGACTAAACCAGGTCTAAACCGGATCTAAAACCAGGTCTAAACCAGGACTAAAACCGGGACTAAAACCAGGTCTAAACCGGATCTAAAACCAGGTCTAAACCAGTACTAAAACCGGGACTAAAACCCGGACTAAAACCGGGACTAAAACCGGATCTAAACCAGGTCTAATCCAGGACTACAACCAGGTCTAAATCAGGTTTAAACCAGGTCTAATCCAGGTCTAAAACCAAACAAGAATCTGCAGGAGTTGTTGCTACGTTCATGTAGTTTTAAAACTACATGAACTACCGGTGGGACATGCCCGGAACACCTCCCGAGGGAGGCGTCCAGGAGGCATCCGGACCAGATGCCCGAACCACCTCAGCTGGCTCCTCTCGACGTGGAGGAGCAGCGACTCTACTCCGAGCTCCTCCCGTGTGACCGAGCTCCTCACCCTATCTCTAAGGGAGCGCCCGGCCACTCTGCGGAGGAAACTCATTTCGGCCGCTTGTATCCGCAATCTCGTTCTTTCGGTCATTACCCAAAGTTCATGACCATAGGTGAGGGTAGGAACGTAGATTGACCAGTAAATCGAGAGCTTCGCCTTTCGGCTCAGCTCCCTCTTCACCACAACGGTCCGATACAGCGACTGCATCACTGCCGACGCTGCACCGATCCGCCTGTCAATCTCACGCTCCATCCTCTCCCTCACTTTCGTGAACAAGACCCCGAGATACTTGAACTCCTCCACTTGAGGCAGAGACTCCCCACCCACCGGAGAGGGCAATCCACCTTTTTCGGTCGAGAACCATGGCCTCGGATTTGGAACAGCTGATTCTCATCCCAGCGCTTCACACTCGGCTGCAAACGCCCCAGTGCTGCAGGTCCTGGCTTGATGGAGCCAACAGGACAACATCATCCGCCAAAAGCAGCGATGAAATCCTGTGGTCCCGAACTGGACCCCTCCGGCCCCTGGCTGCGCCTAGAAATTCTGTCCATAAATACAATGAACAGAACCGGTGACAAAGAGGGCAGCCCTGGCGGAGTCCAACATGCACGGGAACAGGTCTGACTTACTGCACCGGCAATGCGAACACAGCTCCTGCTCCGGTCATACAGGGATTCGGACAGCCCTTAGCAAAGGGCCCCGGACCCCATACTCCCGGAGCACCCCCCACAGGGCACCACGAGGGACACGGTCGAATGCCTTCTCCAAGTCCACAAAACACATGTGGACTGGTTGGGCAAACTCCCATGAACCCTCGAGCACCCGATGGAGGGTGTAGAGCTGGTCCAGTGTTCCACGACCAGGCCGAAAACCACACTGCTCCTCTTGAATCCGAGGTTCGACTATCGGCCGAACTCTCCTCTCCAGTCCCCTGGCATAGACTTTACCAGGGAGGCTGAGGAGTGTGATTCCCCTGTAGTTGGAACACACCCTCCGGTCCCCCTCTTTTTATACAGAGGGACCACCACCCCGGTCTGCCAGTCCAGAGGTACTGTTCCCGACCGCCACGCAATGTTGTAGAGACGTGTCAGCCAAGACCCACAACACCCAGAGACTTAAGATACTCAGGACGGATCTCATCCACCCCCGGAGCCTTGCCACCGAGGAGCTTTCTGACCACCTCAGTGACTTCGGCCAGGGTGATGGGTGAGTCCGCCTCTGGGTCCCCAGCCTCGGCCTCCTCTTCGGAGGACGTGACGGTGGGATTGAGGAGATCCCCAAAGTTTTCCTTCCACCGCCCGACAACATCCCCAGTCGAGGTCAGCAGCTCTCCCCCCGCACTGTAAATAGTGTTGGTGAAGGACTGCTTCCCCCTCCTGAGGCGCCGGACGGTTTGCCAGAATTTCCTTGGGGCCGTCCGATAGTCCTCCTCCATGGCCTCCCCGAACTCCTCCCAGACCCGAGTTTTTGCCTCTGCAACCGCCCGGGCTGCAGCACGCTTGGCCCGACGGTACCCGTCAGCTGCCTCAGGAGTCCACCGGGCCAGTAAGGCCGGTAGGACTCCTTCTTCAACTTGACGGCATCCCCACTTCCGGTGTCCACCACCGGGTTAGTTACCGCGCGACAGGCACCGCGAGACCTTCACGGCCACAGCTACGAGCGGCAGCATCGACAATGGGGCCGAGCGAAGCCCACTCGAGGCTCCATGTCCCCAACCCCCTCGGGATCTGGGAGAAGCTCTCCCGGAGGTGTGAGTTGAAGGCCGCGCACTGACAGAAGGTTCCGCCAGGCGTTCCCAGCAGACCCTCACGTCGATACGCTTGGGCCTGCCAGGTCTTTCGGCTTCCTCCTCCGCCAGCGGACCTAACTCCACGACCAGGTGGTGATCAGTTGACAGCTCTGCACCTCTCTTCACCCGAGTGTCCAAGACACACGGCCGGAGGAGTCAGATGACACGACAACAAAGTCGATCATCGACCTCCGGCCTAGGGAAATCCTGGTGCCCACGTGCACCGATGGACCCCCTTGTGCTTTCGAACATGGTGTTCGTTATGGACAAACTGTGACTAGCACAGAAGTCCAATAACAGAACACCGCTTCGGGTTCAGATCAGGAGGCCGTTCCTCCCAATCACCCCTCTCAAGTGTCACTGTCGTTGCCCACATGGGCGTTGAAGTCCCCAAGTAGAACAACGGAGTCCCCGGTCGGTGCACTACCCAGTACCCCTCCCAGAGACTCCAAGAAGGCCGGGTACTCTGCACTGCTTTTCGGCCCATAGTCCGACACCACAGTGAGAGACCTGTCCCCGACCCGAAGGCGCAGGGGCCGCGACCCTCTCGTTCACCGGGGTGAACTCCAACACGCAGCGGCTGAGCTGTGGGCGATGAGCCCACGCCAGCTCGCCGCCCGCTCCCGCGACCAACGCCAGAGAAATGGAGAGTCAACCCCTCTCAAGGAGTTGGGTTCCAGAGCCCAAGCTGTGCGTGGAGGTGAGGCCGACTATATCTAGCGTGCTTTCGACCTCCCGCACAAGCTCAGGCTCCTTCCCCCCCAGTGAGGTGACATTCCATGTCCCCAGAGCTAGTCTACATGTCCGGAGATCTGGTCGCCGAGGCCCCCGCCTTCGACCGCCACCCAGATCTCTCCGCACCCAACCCCTATGGCTCCTCTCACGGGTGGTGGGCCCACCAGAGGGCGGCCCCACGTCGCTCCTTCGGGCTGGGCCCGGCCGGGCCCCGTGGGGAAAGGCCCGGCCACCAGGCGCTCGCCGGCGTGCACCCACCCCAGGCCTGGCTCCAGGGTGGGGCCCCGGTGTCGCCATTCCGGGCGACGTAACTGGCCTTTGTGTGGTCATCATCATTAGGGGCTTCTGAAGTACGACAATATCAAGTAATCCAAAGTAATCAGATTACGTTACTCATTTTAATTCATATTAAGTATTGAAATGATCATGTAAAATAAGAATTTCGTCTTGTTTTAAGAAAACTTGGTAAGTGAAAATTTCTTATAGAATAGGACATTTTTACCTCAAAATGTGTATTTTTTTCTTATTTATTGATCAGGCTTTTTTATGAGCTTCTGCTTCTCAGTTCTGAATCTGTAGAATAAACCTGTTCAGTTCAGACTAAAGTCGCAGTTCACCGTAAAACTACCACTTAATGACATCATAAATTGGAACAGAGCATTTTGAGCTTTGGAGACCCTCTGATATGCAGGGTTAGACCTACTTAAACACCAGTGAAACAAAATGCACATCTCCAGGTCTGTTTTTGAGGAGGTAACAACATTAGAACACGACTCAAAGCTCACAGGAGTCAGTTTTGCTCTTAAATCTGACACAAATCTCACACTTTGGCGTCTGCAGTTAGTCCAGAACTTCACGGCACCAGCAGAACGTTTAACAGGAACAAAGAAGGAGAACATGTCACACTAATCCCCGCACAAACTTTGCATGGGCTTCTTGTTTTAGAATTGATTTTAAGATTTTTTTGTTTGTTTTTAAAGCTTTGAATGGAACAGCCCCGCGTTACGTCTCGGACCGAACAGATTTACTCTCGTTTTAAGACACATTTTTACTCTCTGGGGCTTTTAACACTGTGTGAGTAAAGTGTCCAGACGCCCTTATTTCCCCGGGACAGTCTCAGTTTTGAGCCCTGTGTCCTCCTGTCCCAGCAGATTTATCCAAAACCACTGATTTGTCCCAGTTTTATACACTAAATGTCCCTATTTTTGACCAATCTGATCCCTGCCAACAGTACAGAGAGGCATAAAGTGCCGTTTGTTTGAGTAAAATACAGAAAAGCTGCATAAAAATCACCAAAATTTAAAGAAAATGTGACTATACTGACTCAGTGCTAAGTACAGAACAATTTTCCATAATTTCACAGTCGTTTCACAGTTTTATTATTACCAACCACAACAAACCAGGGATGTCCCAGTTTTTTATTATGAAAATCTGGTCACCCTTCCTGTGGTTCTCTCTGTTTTTTATTTCATTTTAAATTACATTTTATTCCTTTTTTAGTCTTATGTATTTTAACACTTTTTATTGATTGTTTTATTTTTGATTTACTGTCTTTTATTGTCTTCATTTGTCTGTGCAGCACTTTGGAAACGTGATGGTTATGAAATGTGCTGCAGAAATAAAGTGGACTGAGACCAGTGTGGAGCTGTTGAGCTGCACTTTTACCGCTAGAGGGAGACATTTGTTCAGCTTTTAGAGCCTTTTAGGCATAGTGTACAGAAACATCTGTGCAGAGTACGGGCTGGAAACCCCAGGATCAAGGTGGGAAACGCCTCCAAAGGTGGTGGAGAATGAGCCAAGATCCTGTGGGACTTCCAAATACAGACTGACAGAATGGTGATGGCGAACCAACCAGACATCGTGGTTCTGGATAAGCGAGAGAACAAAGCCGTGGTGGTGGACATTGCAATACCGAGCGATGGCAATGTCAGGAAAAAGGAACACGAGAAACTAGAGAAATACCAGGGGCTCAAAGAAGAGCTGGAGAGGGTCTGGAAGGTGAAAGCATCGGTGGTGCCTGTGGTGATCGGAGCACTCGGGGCCGTGACCCCCAAACTAGAGGAGTGGTTGCAGCAGATCCCAGGAAGGACAACAGACATCTTAGTCCAGAAAAGTGCAGTACTGGGAACAGCAAAGATACTGCGCAGAACTCTCAAGCTCCCAGGCCTCTGGTAGAACCTGAGCTGATGAGGGTGAGAGAGACCAACCACCGTGGAAGGTGAGAAATGCGTTTTATATATATATATATATATATATATATATAGAGAGAGAGAGAGAGAGAGAGAGAGAGAGAGAGAGAGAGAGAGAGAGAGAGAGAGAGAGAGAGAGAGAGAGAGAAGTATAATAAGATATTTTATTATTAAATTGAAATACACTTCCTGCCCATATCTGAATTTCGCGCGTCACCGGGGTCACGTGAGTGAAACCCACCAATAGCTTTAGGACACTTGGCCTGTGATTAGCGCCAGGTGAGTGTGATCAAGTAGCACAGGTGTGTATAATTTGGCGCGCCCCGGTGCTCACAGGGATCTGTGCAGTGAGGAGAGCTCCACCGGGAGCAGCGGATATGTGGATTTGTTTGTGACAGCAGCGCTTCGGTTTTACGCTCTTCTAACGCGCATTTAGCCACAGCAACATGGACATGTGAAAGTTTAGCACTGCAGCTCCAGAACAGCTAAACTCTCGAAAAGGCGCATATTTGGCCACAGCACGTGCAGCTCCATGCTACGGGACTACGGAGACGGTGCAGCGGCGGGGCTACGGAGACGGTGCAGCGGCGGATACGGAGACGGTGCAGCGCGTCCAGATCACCGCGTCAGCATGTTGAACCAGGCGAAGAAGCCAACACCAGATAAGATTTACCAATATGGTTTTACCTGTTGCCTGACCAGCCGAGACCCAACCGTACAGACTTTTACTACTTTACTACTTTATAAAGCCTGTTACAGTCGAACCGGATGTTTCTGAAGTCCCTCATACAGGTGGGATCCATAACAAAGGGGAAAGGCTTACAGCAGAATGCGAAACGAAACGAAACGAAACGAAACGTTAGAAGACGTTTCGCCGCTCATCCGAGCTGCTTCTTCAGTAAATGAAGAAGCAGCTCGGATGAGCGTCTTCTATCAAAACTTTGGTCCAGTTGACAAATTTAACTCTACGTTGCCTTTACAATTTACCTTACATTCTTTTATTATGTTTATTAAACATGAACGTCTTTTTAAAAGTATTTCTCTGTAACTTTCTCTTTCTTACTTAGAATAAAAATATCCTTAAGCTTACATCTGACCTCTGAACATTGGCAATAAAGTGAACAGAAAGTAATAACAGAGATGGTTACCAGCACAATGCGTTTAGTCCACCTTAATAACGTCTTGCAAGGCATTCAGGACCTCAGAAAGGCCAGAAACCTCCACCACATTCAAGGCCAAGCTGTCTGGCCTACATTTTACACACTGATTGCTTGTCTGCAGTGACCGAGTGACACACGACCTGCATCCTAGGATTGATCTGCAGCGTGTTGACAGCACTGGCTCCATCACTGGTCCTGCAAGACAGAGATAAAAAGTAATTAGACACTAGGGATGCAACAGTACAATGTGCCCAGTTTGGTATGTTTCACAGTTTTAGGGCTACAGATATGGTTCCTCTTCGGTTTCAGATATTTGATCTTGGCATTTGAAAACTAGTCACAATAATTAAATGCAAGAGAAAATGAAAACACTGATTAATTCAAACCACTTCTTTATTATTTATTTGTTTATAGTGATCAGTAACTCTGGGTTTGTTTACCATGCAGTTAACAACCCAAACCTGTAGGGGGAGCTCCGTAGAGAAAAAAGGCAACAGTCTAGGACAGGAGTGGGCAAACTTTTCTGTTTGCGGGCCGCATGCTGAAAAACTAGGTACACTTCCAAGGGGCCACTGCAAAATGAAGGCCATCCGCTTTGAACAGATTTCTAGTGAGAGTGACTGCACTCTGCACTTTCCTAGACCCCTGGTCTAGGAAATAAACCTACCAGTATTAACTTAAGATTTGTTTGTGAAGAAACAGGCAACAGCATACACACAGCATACAATAGACTTAGATACACACAATACACAGTTGCAACACAACAAATCAAAATCCAAAAAATGGGGACTAGACTGTTTGAAAATGCGACAACAGACTGTACCTTTACACACAGCAGCTGAATGCAGCTCTGATATGTTCAGCTTGTTCCTCAGTCAAGACATGTGCGCTTTTGGATTCGATGGGAGAGTTTCTTGACGGCATCGGTTACATCTGAGAGGGACTGGGCCGCCATAACCACCTCTTCAATTTTGTCATATGCTTCTTCATTGCTGCTAAAACAAGAATATTTGAAAGAGTTCAGATTCAAAGCCCTCCAAGAGACATTACAGAACTTTATTTTTAAATTGTATTTTCTCCAAGTAATCCCAAAAAGCCACTTAAATGTTATTATCAAGCATTAGGTTAATTGGCATGACAAATTAACATTCAATTCAAAATGTATTTGTATAGCACAATATCAGTTCTTCGCATTCACACACACACGCACACTGCATGCGCACACACACACATGTGCTGCGCTTGTACACCTACGCACCCATTAACTGTAACTATGTACAATTTAAAAGCCTAAAATAAATCATCAGTAAAGACCTGGATTTGTTCATTATTTATTCCACTGCAATAATGGAGCGGTATCTTTTAGGCAAATATGACTATGAAAACAATAGCCTGGGATAAGGGAAGCCTAGAATAACCCCTGTTTACATTACATTATACATTACACTTAGCGGACACTTTTTATCCAAAGCTACTTACAGTTAATAACAGTATGTATTGGTTACAGTCCCTGGAGCAGTGTGTGCCTTGACGTTATGATTGACGTTATGTCTGCAACATAACAGCTTGCCTGCCTACGAGTAAAGCTCGCTAGCATTCCAGTTATTAGCTATTAGCTATCGCCTATTAGAAAACGGTGTTTACAACAACAGAAAAAGGTAATTTTAACCTTACCTCAAAAATAGTTCCAATTTTTTGCGGTGTCTTGTCCTCTTCAGGGAGACTGACCCGTTTAGTGACTTACTTCCGGGTACTTCCGGGTGACTTACTTCCGGGTACTTCCGGGTGAACATAAACACACCGTTTCGCATTCTGCAGATTTCGTAGTTTGCAGATTTCGCATTCTGCAGATTCGTAAAGTTTGCAGATTTAGCATTCTACTGCAGATTTAAGTGAGTTTGCAGATTTCGCATTCTGCAGATTTTCGTTTCGTTTCGTTTCGTTTCGTTTCGCATTCTGCTGTAAGCCAAGGGGAAATATCAAATGGGCTTTTGCCAACTGGATAAACTGAACTGAATTTCTTTGTGGTACAATAATCCATTTTTGAAAACATACATGTTTTTAGACTGTTTTGGCTGGTCACGCAACTTCACTGTTAGTGAACTCGACCGATTATCGCAATGTTTGGGTTTTTATCGCAGTGTTGGTGAATAATGTTCGTGCTGCTGCTGTTTTTCGCTCTGCTTGGTTTTTTAAAGCAATGTGGTTTTAATAATGCTTTGTTGGGCTTTCATATGGCATTTGTGGCAATGCTTTTGTTGAGAGGAAACGCTGTGTTTTTTCATAGTCGAGATGTGTCTAAATATAAGGGAAAACAGGGGTCAAACGTGAAATTTTCTGGAAAAAGGTAAGTGAACACTGAGAAATGAAATGGGCCGGAACCCGATACTCAGAAAAACAAGAGGCCCGGTAGAGTTCAATTTGTCAACTGGATAAAGAGTTTTTGGTAGATGTTTCACTGCTCATCCAAGCTGTTTCTTCTGTTCTTGTCCAGTTAACAAATTGAACTCGACCCTTTGCCATTTTTAGCTGATGATTAAAGCCGTAAACAGGGAGGTCATTATAGTTCTGTGGGTGAGGTAGGCAGGCTTTACGAATTTCTTATGATCCGTTCTTCACCATTGCCAGTGCTCCAGGAGCAGGTGAGGCAGGCGCACTTGACTAATTTTTTAGCACTTGACGAATTTCTTACGATGGATTTTTTTTGCGTTTGACTCCCCGCCCCAACTCTGTACATTGAGCATACAGCCTGCAGCCATATAGTTCTATGCCCGCAGCCTTATAGTTCTATGCCCGCAGCCTTATAGTTCTATGCCCGCAGCCTTATAGTTCTATGCCCGCAGCCTTATAGTTCTATGCCCGCAGCCATATAGTTCTATGCCCGCAGCCTTATAGTTCTATGCCCGCAGCCATATAGTTCTATGCCCGCAGCCATATAGTTCTATGCCCGCAGCCATATAGTTCTATGCCCGCAGCCTTATAGTTCTATGCCCGCAGCCTTATAGTTCTATGCCCGCAGCCATATAGTTCTATGCCCGCAGCCTTATAGTTCTATGCCCGCAGCCTTATAGTTCTATGCCCGCAGCCTTATAGTTCTATGCCCGCAATTTCCCATAGAAGCACAAGGCATTTTTTGCTAAATCAAACTGCTCGTGTTAGGCTGACAGGGCATCCACAGCTTTCGTAAAGGTCGAATTTTGTAGGGATTATAATGTATTTTTACAATAAGAACTTAAAAAAAAAATAAAAATTGTCAAAGCACCTAAAAATCAGTTTTGTATTAGTTAGCCTAGTCCAGCGCTAGCTCCGCTCTAGCACTGCTCTGATTGGTCAGAACTACGTTTCTGACGTCACACGTTGGGCTGCGGAAGTAAAACTTTTTTGGGGTCATGCACCAATGAGCACAGCCCATTGAAAACAATATGGCGCCATTTTGGATTCATCCAGATTTTATTATAGTTCTATGGGCCATCGAATTTTTAACCTCGCTGTGCTAACTAGTAGTGTACTGCTAAACGCTACTGGGACATTTAATTACTAACCATTTAGTTTTCAGGTTTTGGATGGAGTCCAACCTTTTTTACAGGCAGCAGTTTGTCATGTTTTTAAGCATTTATTCTCCATAAGCTAATACTAAATCTACTTGCATTCATCTATAGTTTATTCAAATACAGCTAAAGTTAAAAAATGTCTTCCATTATGTTACTAACCCATGCATTTTTTAGGATGGCGTTTAACCTTTTGTTTTACAGGAAGCCGTTTGTCATGTTTTTAAGCATTTATTGTCTATAAGCTAATGCTAAATCTACTTGCATTAATTTATAGTTTATTTAAATGCAGCTAAAGCTAAAATATGATGCCTGCCATTATGTTACTAACATTTTCTGGTTTTAGGATGGTGTCTAACCTTTTTTACAGGGAGCAGTTTTATTATTGCCATGTTGATTTAAGCATTTATTGTCTAGCTAAATCTACTTAATGTCTTGCAACTATAGCAGATTTTAGATTATTATTTGAATACAGCTAAAGGCTAAAACATATTATCTTACTGACTAGCCTAGCATAGCTAAACTGTTGCCGCTAGTTGTGTACTGCTAAGCTAAACGCTACTGTGACATATAATTTACATGTGGTGGTGGGTGGTGTCTAACCTTAACATGCTAATCCAGCCTTTTACAGGTAGCACTGGGATATTTGGCCTAGTACAGAGTGTGGACTACTGAGAAATGAACGTTCACCTCTATTTGAAGTCAAAACGCCAAAAAAAGATCACAGGAGAAAACCTCAAGAGATGAAGTAACTGAACTAATCAAGAATCTTTTTTTTTTTTGTTATCGGAGGAAATGCCCAAAAATATGGAATGAATAAAGAGACTATCATTTAAAATGGATGCACAAACTTGATTCACCCAAACACCTTTCATACCCAAATACCTCAGTTAAAGAAAATGGAGCTCTGAGGAGCCGTCTATAAAAGTGCAAAAGCTGAACAGTGACTAAACAATTGTATTTTTGAAAAATGGATTGCATTGTGGACAACCTACAAACAAAACATGTCCTGGGACTAATCTGGAGGAAAGGAGTCTAACCTGGCACAAAGAGTTTGAATGTTGATCCTGGGATCCCAAAGGAAGGAAAGACAAAGGCTGGAGGCTGAGAGAATCTTACAAGATGGAGAAATGTTCAAACCCGAACATTTTAAATCAAGCTGATGTTTACTTTCCCTTGTGAGGGGAATTCACTCTTTGTATTTAAGCCATTTATCACCTTGACTTTTGGGCCACACACCGGCTGAGTGTAATGGTTCAAACCTTCTTCCTGCTGCTGGTTTCACTGGTTTTATTGGTCTGTCCCTGCAGACTTAAACTCTGTAGGTATTTGAGGTCTGTCCGTGCAGACTTAAACTCTGTAGGTATTTGAGGTCTGTCCGTGCAGACTTAAACTCTGTAGGTATTTGAGGTCTGTCCGTGCAGACTTAAACTCTGTAGGTATTTGAGGTCTGTCCGTGCAGACTTAAACTCTGTAGGTATTTGAGGTTCTCTGTGAACCTTGTGTCATCTCAAAACAAGGTCTGAATATGCCGAGGATTCGTGTTACTGTAAGGTTTTGGTTTTGGGCCTAAACTGGTGTGTGCCAGATTCTAAACATTGGCACAGTTTTGGAGACTGCCTGGTCTCTTTGGTCTGATCTAAATGTGAAACAGATTTAAGCACTGATGTGTGATGGTCTCATGAGTCTGAGACTAAAACCCCTGATTACAAACTAACATTTCCACAGGTTTAACTGTTTTTGTTTTTTACTTTGCTTAGTCAGTTCCAGGCCAAGACCCTGACCTCGACTTAGTGAATTTGATGGGTTTGTATTTGATTTTGCCTGAACTGGTCTAACTGGGCCAGATTTGGACTGGTTTGAGTGTAATAACTCTGGTCTTGACCTTTACATGAGACTGAAAAACTGGTTATTCTAAACTAACACTTCCACAGGTTTAACTGATTTTTCTGTTCATTTAGTGTGAAAACCAGGTCTGAACTGACAATCTTGGGTTTTTAAATGTGTTTTGTATTTGGTCTGGTCTGAAGTGGTCTAACTTTGGGCCAGATTTGGGACTGGTTTGAGTGTAATAACTCCTGAGCCTTACACTGGACTGAGATACTGGTTATTCTAAACTAACACTTCTTGGGTTTTTAAATGTGTTTTTGTATTTGGTTTGGACTGGTTTGAGTGTAATTGCTCTGGTCTTAACACTTCCACAGGTTTAACTGATTTTTGTACATTTTGTGTGAAAACCAGGTCTGAACTTGACAATCTTAGGTTTTTTTTTAATGTGTTTTGTGTTTTGTTTGTTTTGAACTGGTATAAATGTGCCAGATTTGGACTGGTTTAGAGTGCGATGGCTCTGAACTGAGATACTGGTTATTCTAATCTCAAACTCTTCCTCAGGTTTGCATTGTTAATTGACCTTTAAACCATCTGTTGACATTTCTTTTTGAACACTGATTTAACACAAGGTTAAGTGTCTTACTAATGTTGTGGGTCATTGCTGCCATTTTGTTTGTTTTGTTGTTGATTCTGACTCTTCTGAAATCTCAAAGTGTTTTACCTAAACTGTTAAACGAGTCTTCACAGGTCCCAGAGGCTGTTTGTGGTGAGTATCTGCACTTACTAACACACTAACCTTACAAAAACACGGGCGGTGGGTTAATCCAGCCACAGAGGGCGCTGTGCCCCTCTGTGCCAGTCCCCAGCCTGGACAAATGGAGAGGGTTGCTTTGGCGTAAAACCTGCCGCCGCCTTTATCCTGATCACACATGAGAAAACCTTTATTATTCGCCTGTGTACGTCTCTAAAGCCCAGTGCTCTGTTCACCTGCTGATGTCATGCAGTGGTGGTTTGAGAGTTAACTGTAATTTTTTATCTTTAGTTTCGTGGAGATGGTGAAACTCCGCTCTCAGTCTCCGTCTGCTTAGAAACGACGATGCTTCAGGGCCGAAGAAGCCGCTGGACACACCGACTAATGCTGAACTGGAGAAGATGGAAAAGCTTGAAGCACTTGTTGAACCTGCAGGTCGGGCGACTTTAAAAATAACACATATTTAGAATTTATTTTATTAAAAAAAAAATGAAAATGTGATTTATTTTCTCTTTGATGGTAATTTATTGCAAAAAATGAATAATTTAGTTGTAGTTTTAACAGTTGTAGTGGTTATGAATTGTGCAAAGGAGGAAAAGCTACACAATAGTTTCTCTGGAGCTTAATCGTGTGCAGGCCTCTTTTTCATCATGCAGTGTTTACATTTTATTTCTTTGGCACTTTATGTACAGGACATAATGATTTTACTCTTTATATAATTATATTACTCTTATTATATTTATATATCTGTTATTAATGGCACTCTTTGCTTTTTCATGGCAGGTCTGTGGCTGAGCTTTCGGGTGGTGAACAGTGCATCTCCTGCACTGTGCCGTTTGTTCCTGGTGATGGAGACGACGGCCCAGACCGTGTGCTCCGGTTTAAAGCAGCCTTCACGTCTGACCTGTCAAAGCGGAAGGAAAGCACCAGTGTTCAGTGGTCGAAAATGGCAACAGCTCTTCACCCCAGATTTAAGGACCTGAAAAGCCTCCCGAGATCTGAAAGAGGAAGTCTGGAAGCTTCAGGCTGTTTGCTTCTCACAGGGAAATGGACCCAGATCCACCTAAACATAAAATAAACCTCCTGTTGGCTGATTCAGATGAAGTGAACCCAGAATGTGACATGACTGTGGCTCGGTGCAGAGGTGAGGACTGAACACACAGCGGCCGACCCGAGCTCAGCACCTCTGGCAAACAAATATCTGGCTCCACCTGCAGCAGTGGTGCCGTGTGAAAGACTTTTCTCACTCTGTTCATACACTGATGTTACATATGACTAAGTTCACTGCTGTTATTTCAAGCTCAGAAGTGTGTTTGTAATGTTGCTGTTTTTATTTTTTAAGAAGCATAAGAGTGTAATCTGACTCAAAGCTCTGACTCTGCACTTTTCTGAAAGAAAATAAACGAAAGGTCAAAAAGGAAATTCTTTCTTTGAGTTTATTTGATTCTCAATTAAACTGTGGTAATTGCTTTACATTATGGCTTTAAAACTGAAAATAACACAATTTTAAACATGCAATGTGATTATAAATATATAGTTTTGATACGCGACTTTGTACTAATAACTGGATAATGGTTTAAATTAGGGCCGTCAAACAATTAATTATTTTATTTAAAAAAAATATTTTTTTATTTAACTATGAAATTTCTGAGATGTATTGCAATTAGAAAAAAAAAAATAATTGTTTGACAGCCCTAAATTAAACCATTATCCAGTTATTAGTACAAAGTCGCGTATCAAAATTGTATATTTATAATGGCCAAAGGCATTAAAATCTGTTATTCAGCACAATATGTATAATTAAGAAAGCCCTTGGTGAGTTGCTTGGAAGGTGGTGAAGAAATCTGTCCCTGTCTCTGTCTCTGTCCCTGTCCCTGTCTGTCCCTGTCTCTGTCTCTGCCCCTGTCTCTGCCCCTGTCTCTGCCCCTGTCTTTGCTCCTGTCTCTGTGGTTGGAAACAGGAGCTCAGGAGCAGCTCTGGTTTATCCATTATTCATGTTAATGGATTGTGGCAGTTTGGAGCCGGTGCCGTAATGTGACCCGGGGGGAGGAGGCTCCACAGACAGCGCCCCCGTCTGGGCTTTACCTGCTATCACCTCCATGGAGCAGCAGAGGCGCCAGGGCATCAGGGTTAGGCTGATGTGAATGGGTCTGTGCACAGTGTGAGAACGAAAAACAATAACCTGGGAAAACAGTTTATTTCATTATTCTGTTTCCACCTCTATTTCCAACATTTACTTTAAAATTGACTTAAATAACACCAATCACAAAACATTCTCTGTGCCTATTTCAATTTTGATATTTTTTCTGTCTGTTTTATTTGCCCCAGAAATTCTGCTGCTCTGCTGCTTAGTGCAGAGTTTGAACCCTCGAAGACCTACGACATCGTACACGATACAGAGGAATATGTTTCTATAACCGCGCAGAACTTTATAACCGTAAAGACAGAAACTTACTGTTTTTTTAAATAAACTTTAAGTTAAATATTGGAAATAGAGGTCACTAAAATGGAATAATGTGAATAATGAACTGTTTTCCCATTTTATTGTTTGTCCTTAATTGAAATGCAACAGAACGAACGGTAAAACTCTGGTCACGTTCACTAAACACAGATCTGACCTGTACCTGGCTTGGTTTGGTCTCCATGAGGATAGAAGGGTTTAATGCCGTACTGTGCAACATTCCAGACAAAACATTAGCATCTCCATGGAGAAAAGCATTTGACGGACCCTCCACCAGAATGCACCTGAATTTGATCCAACCCAAGTGTAGAAGCTCCAGTTTTCCCTCGCTGAGCTGCAGAGGCTGAAGTTATGTTTGATCTGAACATGTTTAACTCAAATCTGGAGACAAATATACTTCCTGTTTACGGTTTTGTAAATCCAAATCTTACAAACGGTTCTTTTAATGTTTGAACCCATGTTCTCATCTGGGTCTTGTGCAGGCTTAAGTCCAGGTTTAGTCACACGCTTAGTCCCATTTTGTGTGTTTACTTAAGTCTAAACTAGAACTAAACCAGGACTAATGAGAAGCAGTTCACTGGAATCAAGCAGCAGCAGCAGCAGCAGCAGCAGCAGCAGCAGCAGCAGCATACCTTTACATACAACTGAGCTGTATGCAAATGAGCTACAGACATATGACTCAGTCTGTAGCTCATTTGCATACGGCTCTGCCTGTAGCTCATTTGCATACGGCTCAGTTTGTAGCTCATTTGCATACGGCTCAGTTTGTAGCTCATTTGCATATGGCTCAGTCTGTAGCTCATTTACATACGGCTCTGCCTGTAGCTCATTTGCATACGGCTCTGCCTGCAGCTCATTTGCATACGGTTGATGAAGCACTCAGGCTGTGCTCAGTCTTCACACACGGGGGATTCTACATTCATAGAGACAGATGTGCTTTACAGAAGGACAAACAGCAGAATACAGCTCATAGAAACACTCAACATTTCTTTTTAGATAAATGTCGTTATTTTAGGTTCCAGTTTTGAGGCCCAATCAAAACACAGAAAACAGAAACTGTCTTAGACGAAGGGGAAACTGAACAGATGTGCACTTGGGGCAAAGAGGCATTCAGGGGCCTGTGGTAATTCAGCAATGCCACTTAAACTTGTTCACGTGTGAACACCAGACATACTTCTGCCACATTTCATTTAACTTGTGATTTTTATTTCCAAGTGAAACAACATTAGCTGCTCATAACACTCAGAAAAAGACCTGAATGTGCTGCTGGTCCTGGTTTGAATTCATTGGCTCTGATAATGGTTTTATCTGCAGCAATGTGTAAAACAGCACAATATGTACTTCTTTTTCCTTGTGTAATGACTTTTATTTGATTAAATGCATTTTACTGTTTCAGTAAAGTTTGTTGCAGTGCATTATGGGCAGACAGCCAAGGATCCACAGGTGCATGCTGGGTAAAAGAGCCAAACGGAGGAGTGGAGCATGGAGGATGTGAGGGCTTTGGGGGAACCCTCCGTCCCACCTTGTGATGTCATAAGAAGTGCTCCACTGAGTTTTTAAACTCCACACAGCTTCACTAGAATTATTTAGATGGTAAAAGGAGCTGTTCACTTCAAATCTACTAATTCATGACATCACAAGGTGGAACGGAGCATTTTTGAGCTTTGGAGATGTGGTTTGTAATATTGTGGAAGTGCCAGTCTCCAATAGCAAGTCTTTATGAAACAATGGTCATGTTTTTTAAATTCGTGGCTTGTGAGTGAATCTCGGGCTCGTGCAGGTGTTTACGAGGGACGCAATGATAAAGTTTTCCCATGATTCAATAAATATCTTGATACACTCGTCACGATGTCGATTCGATACGTTTTAAGACATGAGAAAAAGAAAAGTTTATATGTGAAGTGTGTGTTATACTGTAGCTGCTCTTAATATAGAGTGGGAGGGGAGTGACTATCAGACTCTTTTGATGATGATTTGATGATTTCTTTTCTTTTCCTCCTGAGTCTTTGCTGCGTTCACACAGGCTTCTGTGTCGGCGCTGCTCTGCTCTTCTTATACACACTGCGCTCTCCCATCCTCTTTCTGAACACTCAGCCTATGTTAAATTACACAGAAATGGCTCAGCAGACCGTGTTCTGAGGAAAACTTGCTGTGGAAAAGTCTGTAACAGTCTTTAGTCATTTGCTTTTGATTCATATTTTATGTAACACAGACTTTTCCACAGCCTCAGGTCGTTTCTCTTCTCTAGTTTTGTGGAGTTTGTCTCCGTCAGCTGAGCGGAAATGACGTCCTATAATTACCACAGAAATAATAATGAAGAATTTTAGAAATAAACTCACACAAATGAAACACAAACGACTGACACCATTTTGGATGTTTTAGTGCATTTTTAAGGTTCCTGGTGGGGGGGGGCTGACCCCAATTTGACCTATAAAAAAGCACAAATGAAACTTTTTGCAGCACAAACGACTGACACAGTTTTTGTGTAGGTTTGAGTTTGATGAGGCGACTTCAGCAGGTTCAGTCTGATCTGTGTCCCGGTCTCACTCTAGGCCACATGACCCATCATTTTGAGTCTTATCCACGACAGTGGGAAGCTCCACACCGACTGTGATGATACATGACATTAAATCTGCACGAGATCTGACGGGATGGAGGGATGGAGGGATGGAAGGATGGGGAGATGGAGGGATGGAGAGATGGAGGGATGTAGAGATGGAGAGATGGAGGGATGGAGGGATGGGGAGATGGGGAGATGAAGGGATGGAGAGATGGAGGGATGGGGAGATGAAGGGATGGGGAGATGAAGGGATGGGGAGATGGGGAGATGGAGGGATGGGGAGATGGAGGGATGGGGAGATGGGGAGATGAAGGGATGGAGAGATGGAGGGATGGGGAGATGAAGGGATGAGAGATGGAGGGATGGGGAGATGGAGGGATGGGGAGATGGGGAGATGAAGGGATGGAGAGATGGAGGGATGGGGAGATGAAGGGATGGGGAGATGAAGGGATGGGGAGATGGAGGGATGGAGGGATGGGGAGATTGAGGGATGGGGAGATGGGGAGATGAAGGGATGGAGAGATGGAGGGATGGGGAGATGAAGGGATGAGAGATGGAGGGATGGGGAGATGGAGGGATGGGGAGATGGAGGGATGGAGAGATGGAGAGATGGAAGGATGGAGAGATGGAGGGATGGAGAGATGGAGAGATGGAGGGATGGGGAGATGGAGGGATGGAGGGATGGGGAGATGGAGGGATGGGGAGATGGAGGGATGGAGAGATGGAGGGATGGGGAGATGGAGGGATGGGGAGATGGGGAGATGGAGAGATGGAGGGATGGAAGGATGGAGGGATGGAGAGATGGAGGGATGGAGGGATGGAGAGATGGGGAGATGGAAGGATGGAGAGATGGAAGGATGGAGGGATGGAGAGATGGAAGGATGGAGAGATGGAAGGATGGAGAGATGGAGGGATGGAGAGATGGAGAGATGGAAGGATGGAGAGATGGAAGGATGGAGGGATGGAAGGATGGAGAGATGGAAGGATGGAGGGATGGAGAGATGGAAGGATGGAGAGATGGAGGGATGGAGGGATGGAGAGATGGAAGGATGGAGAGATGGAGGGATGGAAGGATGGAGAGATGGAAGGATGGAGGGATGGAGAGATGGAAGGATGGAGAGATGGAGGGATGGAGGGATGGAGAGAGAACGGCGAGGAGCGGAGGGTGTTCTAACAATGTGTCTTATAAAGGCTCGAGAAAAGTCAAGTCGTACTGCGAAAACCAGAGACGACTAATAATAAAGACTCAAATGTGTTTTCAGGAGGCAGCAGAGAGGAGGAGAGAAAAGGAGGAGGGAGGAGAGGAGGAGAGAGGAGAGGAGAGGAGAAGAGAGGAGAAGAGAAGAGAGGAGACACACATGACACAGCGCTGTAGTGAAACTGAGGTTCTCCTGGTTGTGCTGAGGAGGAGCAGGAGGAGCAGAAGGAGCAGGAGGAGCAGGAGGAGCAGAAGGAGCAGGAGGAGCAGGAGCACAGCAGGAGGAGCAGGAGGAGCAGGAGCACAGCAGGAGGAGCAGGAGGAGCAGGAGCACAGCAGGAGGAGCAGGAGGAGCAGGAGCACAGCAGGAGGAGCAGGAGCACAGCAGGAGGAGCAGGAGCACAGCAGGAGGAGCAGGAGCACAGCAGGAGGAGCAGGAGCACAGCAGGAGGAGCAGGAGGAGGAAATGTTATTAGAGGTAAAAGGCAGGAAAAGTCTGTTGTTTATGTCACAGTGGAGGTGAAAACAGGCAGATCAGAGCAGCGGTGTCGTAAATACAGAGGAATAAAGAAGAAGAATAAAGATATAAAACAGAGAGAATAAAGATATAAAACAGAGAGAATAAAGATATAAAACAGAGAGAAAAAAGATATAAAACAGAGAGAAAAAAGATATAAAACAGAGAGAAAAAAGATATAAAACAGAGAGAATAAAGAGTCAAACAAATCACTGTAAAACTTCAGAGTCACACTGCAAAAAGGCCCATGAAAAAAATAAGGAAAAAATACCAACCTTGAGGTAAAAATGTCCTATTTTAAGTGAAATTTTCTGCCAGTGCAGTAAGAAATTTTCACTTACCAAGTTTTCTTAAAACAAGACGGAATCTGAATCTTGTTCTAAGCAGAAAACACGAGTTTCAAGTATTTATGACAAGATTTTTCCCCTTATTGGTTCAAGAAGGAAGTTAAAGAGGCTTAACCTGGACTGAGTTAATATAAAAAGTGCTTAAAATAAGTTGTAATATCGAGATAAGATAAATCAGGATGAATATCTGGAAACAAGTAAATGAATCTCATCTTATTAAGTAAAAAAATCTTAAAATTGTTTTTTTTAAGATGAATCTGCTTAATTCAAGTCAGTTTAACTCTGCTAGAAAATCCTTTTTGTCGTGCAAGGAGAAGGAAACTCCTATAACACGATTAAAAGCTCCGAAAAGCCCATTTTGCAGAATAGATCTACTTTAATGTACAAATGTGTGGGGGTTTTTTTTCATCGTTCGACATAAACTTAAAGGTGCATCATGTGGTTTTCTGTCTTACTGTAGTAAAATCACATCTGAATCTGTGTCTCCAGAGTCTTAACCTGCACATTCAGACATCTGCAGTCCTCAGGTTATGGACAGACCAGGCCTCATGTGAAAGAACCTGCAGAATTCCCTCCCTGAGCTGCAGAGGCTGCACTACCGAGCGACTAACGAGTGACCATTCAGATCAGAGAGACGCATTTTAGGTTTAAGATAAGATAAGATAAGATATCCTTTATTTGTCCCACAATGGGGAAATTTCAGTGTTGCAACGCACAGTAAAGAGAACAGCAAGAAACAGTAGCAGCAACAGAAGTACAGTTAAGTTAAAAATAGACAAACACTATAAGGATCTATAAAGATAAGGATTATAAAACTATGTATCATATAAATTGCTATCTTAAAACAATATATACAATAAATTGCAATCTAAAAACTATATATACAATAAATTACTATCTTACATTATTGCACAGGGTCCCAGTATTGCACAGGCAGCAGAGTTAGCAGTGTTCATTGTAAAGTCTGACAGCAGCAGGAAGGAAAGACCTGCGGAACCTTCACACAGCGAGGGTGGATCAGTCTGTCACTGAAGCTGCTCTCCAGAGCAGACAGGGCCCTGAAGAGGGGGAGACTCCAGGTCCAGAGCAGAGAGGGCCCTGAAGAGGGGGAGACTCCAGGTCCAGAGCAGACAGGGCCCTGAAGAGGGGGAGACTCCAGGTCCAGAGCAGACAGGGCCCTGAAGAGGGGGAGACTCCAGGTCCAGCATAGAAGTGAATCTGGCCAGGACCCTTAATTCATTAAAAATAATGAAAAACTATAAGGTCAGTGACTTTTTATCACATAATGAGATCCACAGATTAGATGTTTTATAAACCATCCATATTTTTATTGTTATTTGATGAATCCATCAGCCTGAAACATTGTGCTCTGAACACTTTAGGCGTGTATAAGCTGCGCTCACTAGTACCTGCTCTGACTGTGCTGGTGCATAATGACGTGTTTGCAGAAAACGAATCACCAGCGCTGCTCTTGTGCTCCCTGCTCATCACTGGTGGTGCTCAGTGTTCACACAGACCTGCTGCTCTGAGGCTTCAGCTGCAGGATTATCACAGATCACTGCGGCCGTGTAGAGGAGTCCAAACAGGACGTGCGCATGTCGACAAGATCTGTTCCCCGTTAGTTCAGCTGAGCTACAGAGAAGACGCAGAGTTTCACTTCAGCCCAGTGGTTATAGAATCACAGAAAACATCCACATTCACACGAGATAAAAACAGTCAAAGAGCAGGAGTGAAATAGTGCGGAGTATTAACTGTAGCACATACATATTTAGACCAACGTGGTACATCTTACTGTTTTGGAATTTATTTCTTTTATTTCTTTCGGGGACAGTGCATTTTAATAAACATTTCTGTAAATATGCCAGGGTTTTTTCACCTGCAGTCCCCAGACAGATGGTAAAAGCCTAAACCCTGACGAACAAGAGCAGGATTGAAAGTGCAACACAATATTACAATGACAGTAAATATAGTGAAGCTAAAATGTACAATGTGGACACAACAGATCAGCAGGAAAACAACAGGAACATGAACAAGGATTAAATAAGCTGTAAGAGTGTTTCACAGGTGATATTGCACATAATATAGTATATACTATATATATATATATATATATATATATACTAATATATATATATATATATATATATATATATATATATATACTAATATATATATATATACTAATATATATATATATATATATATATATATATATATATACTAATATATATATATATATATATATATATATATATATATATATATATATATATATATATATTAGTATAGTATAGTATAATATAGTATAGTATAATGTATATGTCATATGTATATGTGTATTTTTATACAATCACAATCCAGTGAATGTATTTGTGACATTTAAACTCCAGTCTCCTACCAATTGGGATTAAATCAAACTGAGTCAGTTCTCTCTTTTTGCGTGCCCTGCACGGGGGAGAGCTCGGCCATATGCGTGCGCCTTACTCTAGGCTCGTCCACGCTCCTCTCCCAAAGTTCCTCCCCCTTCCAGCACGGCTTTTATTTGGTTTTAACAATCCATCATGTCAGTACAAAGACAACCTGGTCAACGTATACATAAGCTTATAACATAGTGAGGTTTACATTTGATCAGATAAGTACAAATTTACGATCTGGGAACTGAGCTGGGTACGAAGCAAGAGGTCATAAGAGGTCACACATCTGGTTTTAGCAGAGATAGCGTTAACACAGGCTCTTTCATCCTCTGCAAATTGAGATCACCTTTTAACTTAGATGTACATTTTTTAATAACTTCATCATTATAAGCATTTTATTCTAACAGTATAGTATAGTATATAGTATAGTATAGTATATAGTATAGTATAGTATATAGTATAGTATATAGTATACTATAGTATAGTATAATGTATCGTATAGTATAGTATATAGTATATAGTATAGTATAGTATTGCACATAGTATTGCACATGGTATAGCACATAGTATTGCACGTGGGCTGTGGAGCAGGTTATTGCACAGCGTTTTTCAGTGGCACTAGAAAAATATAACTTTAGATGAATGGGAAATACTGGTAATCTTTAAAGCTGCATTGTGTAACTTTTCTGATGGAGGGTCTGTCCAGTGCTTGTCTCCATGGAGATGTTAGTGCTTTGTCTGGAATGTTCCCCAATACGGCATTAAACCGTTCTATCTTCATGGAGACCAGACCAGACCAAGGTACAGGCAGAATGTTTGTATCTTTGAGCCATAAAACCACCTGTAATTTAATAAAGGAAAAGTAGAGCTTGATTTTATATTTAATGTCATACTGTGGAACATTCCAGTCAGAGCAAAGACACATAACAACAACAAACAATCACATAGTGCATCTTTAAGCTGAAGAATTGTGCAAAATCTACATTTAAAGCATTTAAACACGTTACAGTATTGTTCCCTCCACAAAAACAGAAGATGTCATTGTGCCTCTCGGCCTGTCAAAAGTATCGAAAGTCACATTTAGGTGAAAGTCAAACTAGTATCGGATCTAGATACTCACTCAGCAGGTATCGATAAAGTCACATTCACGGGACAGAAATGAACCTTTTCTGAACGTCTTTAGAGTCTCAACAGTGTGATCATCACCACCAACAACAGAAAACGTCAACGATCATCACCAACAATAAAAATGTGGTACGTTTAACTAGAGCACGGCTTTTGTTGTCAGGTTTATGAACGT
>CM068349.1:2355270-2357770 GCA_034769755.1 Odontamblyopus lacepedii
TTAAATGGGCGACATTTAATCTGTGAACATCTGCAGCATTTAAACTGCACAAATCTCTCAGTCTGTGCTAATGTCAACATCACTAAATCGATTTTTAATTTTTATTCCAGAATCAGTCTGAGTGAACAAGTTATTTATGTTTCACTGATGCTCGTCGTTGTTTCCTTTAAGTTTTCGTCTTTCTGCCCTTGATCGTTGTGGATAAATTCTTCATGGACAGAATCTGTTCTTTATCGACTTTGTTGGATGAAGATTTGGTGTTGGGGCAGATTTATGAAGCTGGTTAAAAATATGTGACACTTTTCTACAGGGATTTTGCCGTAGAAAAGCATCGACCGGAAGCTGCTCAACATCACGGCACTTCCTGCCGTCGTGATGACCGTCGATTGGGACACGGCTAATAAAGCATCTCGAATCTCAAACTTCCGGTCATCATGTAATGTTTGCTGCAAAGGGTCCTCCGAAAAAGTGAGCATCAAACCTCCATGTTTGATTTCCCAGTGGAAGCGTCTGTTGTCAAAGCCGATCTTTTCAGGCCTTTTGAACCACATCGCTTTTGTTTCTGGTTCTGATGTTGTCATATTTTAGTTATGGGATTCGGACATCGTAATCGTGCGGTTGTTGGACGTCCCAACAGCGGAAAACGGCTCGAGAAATGGGCTTCGGAGAAAAAAAAAATCGGTGTGTGTGTATGCGGAGGCCAGCAAAGCAAAATCCCGATCCCTCACTCCATCTTGGTTATGAATTTTCGACTCTTGCTTTAGCAAACAGTTCCTGTGCATTTGGTTCTATTTTGATGTCTACCTCCGAGGCCGCAAGTTCGTCTTTTCCACCGGTAACTTTCAAGTTTCTTTTTCTGAGGTAATTTTTCAGAGCATCGACTTTCCAGGTCCAAATTTAAGCGACGCTCATGAATGTTGGTTCTTCGCCTTCAGACTCAGGCGAAGAACCAACTTGTTGCTCGGGTATTTGTTGCCTCGGGCATCAAAATAGAACCAAATGTGCAGGAACTGTTTGCTAAAGCAAGAGTCGAAAATTCGTAACCAAGATGGAGTGAGGGATCGGGATTTTGCTTTGCTGGCCTCCGCATACACACACACCGATTTTTTTTTTCTCCGAAGCCCATTTCTCGAGCCGTTTTCCGCTGTTGGGACGTCCAACAACCGCACGATTACGATGTCCGAATCCCATAACTAAAATATGACAACATCAGAACCAGAAACAAAAGCGATGTGGTTCAAAAGGCCTGAAAAGATCGGCTTTGACAACAGACGCTTCCACTGGGAAATCAAACATGGAGGTTTGATGCTCACTTTTTCGGAGGACCCTTTGCAGCAAACATTACATGTTGACAGGAAGTTCAAGATTCGGGATGCTTGTATAAAAAAAATGCTAATGATTCTAATGATGCTAATGACGCTAATATGCTAATGATTCTAATGATACTAATGACGCTAATATGCTAATGATTCTAATGATACTAATGATGCTAATGATGCTAATGATGCTAATGATGCTTCTGAAGTATCTGAATCTGAACCAACTCAGATCTGAACCGGTCTCAGTCTCAGCCGGGGCCTCTCTCTAGCGCCGCCTCTGGCCCTGACCTGAAACAACAGAACACAGCACAACAACAGGTCAGAAACCGGGACTAAACCAGGACTAAACCAGGACTAAACCAGGTCTAAATCAGGACTAAACCAAGACTAAACCAGGACTAAACCAGGACTGAACATGACTAAACCAGGTTTAAACCAGGACTAAACCAGGACTAAACCAGGTCAAAACCAGGACTAAACCAGGACTAAACCAGGTCTAAACCAGGACTAAACCAGGACTGAACATGACTAAACCAGGTTTAAACCAGGACTGAACATGACTAAACCAGGTCTAAACCAGGACTAAACCAGGACTAAACCAAGACTAAACCAGGACTAAACCAGGACTGAACATGACTAAACCAGGTTTAAACCAGGACTAAACCAGGACTAAACCAGGTTTAAACCAGGACTAAACCAGGACTAAACCAGGTCAAAACCAGGACTAAACCAGGACTAAACCAGGTCTAAACCAGGACTAAACCAAGACTAAACCAGGACTAAACCAGGACTGAACATGACTAAACCAGGTTTAAACCAGGACTAAACCAGGACTAAACCAGGTCAAAACCAGGACTAAACCAGGACTAAACCAGGACTAAACCAAGACTAAACCAGGACTAAACCAGGACTGAACATGACTAAACCAGGTTTAAACCAGGACTAAACCAGGACTAAACCAGGACTAAACCAGGACTAAACCAGGTCTAAACCAGGACTAAACATGACTAAACCAGGTTTAAACCAGGACTAAACCAGGTCTAAACCAGGTCTAAACCAGGACTCAACCAGGACTAAACCAGGACTAAACCAGGACTAAACCAGGTTTAAACCAGGACTAAACCAGGACTAAACCAGGTCTAAACCAGGTCTAAACATGACTAAACCAGGACTAAACCAGG
>CM068349.1:2362770-2550270 GCA_034769755.1 Odontamblyopus lacepedii
GCATTATTATAGCACTGTTCTTTATTGTCATTGTGATACTTTCTTCCTTGTGGCTGCTGTTTCTCATTGCTGTTTGTTTCATACTATTGTATATAGTATCTCTGATGTTAGATGTTGTCCTCTTACTACATGGGTTCCATCTCGTTGCTGCTTCTGTTGTATTCATACTTTGTCTTGTTTTATCCTTCCCTTTTTCTTGTTCTTGCTGATTGTTGACACTGTACTGTTTGTTCCTGCTCGTTGTTACTGTCGTGTTACTGCATGTTTTCATTTGTTTTGGTGCACGGCTTCCTACATTTGTCTCCTTGTTGTAAGTAATATTAAAATTAATCCTTTCCTCTTATCCTAAGGCACATCAAACTGGGCACAGCCCCTGGAAAGGAGGAGTGTGAGGAGAGCATCAGAAGCTGCCCTGATGCTCTGGGGGACAGGGACGGGAGGGCAGTTAAGTACTTTGTGAGAAACAAGATGGATCTCTTACCAGAAACACTTGTTAAAATCTGCTTTCTGTTTTTGTTTGTCAGTATGTTTGGCATTTTAGCTTTTTGGCTGTTCTGTGTTCTAAATGCTAAATACAAAAGCACCTAGACAGAGTGACTTTGCAGTCACATTTTATTTTTTTAAACAAGTTCTGTTGTTGTGAAACAATAAATCTACTTTAAAAAGACAACAGTATAGTATATTTATTGGAAGTAGTGAAATTCACAGTTCCATGGTCAGAAAACTACCTTTTAAAGTGTAAGATGTATTTCTATGGCACTTTTCACAGACAGAGGTTACGAGGTGTTTTCCATGTCCGGGATAAGCACATATACCAGAGCGGCACAGAGTAGATCTGTCCAAACGCCTAGAGGTGGGTCTGGGCTATTACAGCGTCTACAGGCACAGGAGCTGTTGGGTGGAAGGGGCATTCACATGGTAAAACGGTAGGATGGCTCATACTCACAGCCCATGTTGGTCCTAACTTGGTTCACACACACGAGTTGGCCCCGCCTTGGGGGGGCGGGCACAAAGGTCCTAACATGGTTCACACACACGAGTTAGCCCCGCCTTGGGGGGGGTCTTCAAAGGTCTTCACATGCTGCCAAAAATTGGTTTGGTTTTCGTGATGTGTGTATCCTTAGTTTCAAGTGCCTGTGTTAAAATAGATTTTTTTTCTGAACCTGTAGGTGTAATTGTTTTCCCTCTAAAATGACAGGAAAGCAGGGTCCCCACAATGGATGGCCCTACCCAGAGTCCTTACAAGGTCACAAATGCAGGTGTGTGTGTGTGTGTGTGTGTGTGTGTTTGTTTGTTTGTTTGTTTGTTTGTTTGTTACACTCCTCTGGAGCAACTGGTAAAAATATGTGACACAAAATGTAAATCAGAGTTTTACCTGAACACACCACCTTCAGACCCCAGGAAGAAGAGTAGTATGAACCATAGACACATCCTCTCACTGAAGACTTCTTCACACAGGCAGATGAGACCCTCCACACAGAACTCTGTGGAAAATCATCTCTTTGTTCTCCATAAACAGCAGAGCCACAGTCCAGGTCTCTGCACACACCAGCTGTGTCCAACTGGTCCCAGCCTCCGTAGGGCTCCACCACCTCCACCCGTCTCCACTCTCCTCTGCGTTTCACCTGCACAGTCCCAGCACAGCGACTGGCCCCTCCCACCAGCCTGAGCGGCTCTGAACAGACAAGAGACAGAGTGAAGCCTTTACCTGTGCACTGAAGCCCCGCCCATTTACCTGTGCAAACACACACTCCTCTCAATGAGGAGGTTGTGGGTTAGATTCCTGCTCTGTGTGAGTGTGTTGCTGAGTGGTTCTTACCTGTTGAGCTGTTTGCTGCCAGGACCCCTGCACACAGGACCCCTGCACACAGGACCCCTGCACACAGAGTTCATGTTACAAAATGGCGTCTGTTAGTCACATGACATAGAGCTGTGCACAAAATGGCGGCTGTTCTGGGACAGGAAGAGACTGTGGTGCAGCGTGACGCCGCTGTGACATACAGTCCCTGACAAAAGTCTTGTCTCTTATCCATTTTGTAGAAATAAAAGTTTATAACCTGACGTTAAATTAATCGATTGGTTTTAGAAATGTCTCATATTAAAGCTAAAACCCTCCCAAATTATGCTCAATGTTCTAAAATAAATTTGCTTCACTGAAGAAAGATTGATCATTTAATGAACACAGAAAGGTCAGATTTTGGCAGGACAAAAGTCTAAAACACACATGCACACACAGACTCACACACACATAAACACACACACATACACAAATACACACACATACACAAATACACAGACACACACAACCAAACATACACAGACACACATGCACGCACACACACACATAAACGCACACAGATACACACACACATAAACACACACACAGATACACACACATACGCACACACATAAACACACACACACATACATACACACATACACACACAGACATATAAACACATGCACACACATACATACACACACGCACACATACACACACACACCGACACACCCAAACACACACAAACACACAAGCGCACACACACACATAAACACACACATACACACATACACACACAGACACACACACATAAACACACACACATACACATACACACACACATACACACACAAACACACACACATAAACATATACACACATTACCACACACAGACACACACATACACACACACATACACGCACACACCCACATAAAACACACACAGACACACACACACACACACATAAACACACGCACACACATAAACACACGCACACACATACACATATACACACTCACGTACACACACACATAAACACACACACATACACATGCACACATATTGTAAAGTATGGGGGTGGATCTTTGTTGGGTGGGAACACTACAGACAGACTCCGGTTAGAGAATCTTGATCAGCTTTAATGGGTTCAAACTTGAATATATTCCAAAAGTTGGTTATGATGGTTCATGGTATATTTGTGTGTAGGTGTGTGTGGTCTGAAACAAACAGAAAAACAAGAAATGTGTCATGAGTGGATATTCTAACAATAAGTATATCAAATAATCATATTAAACTGGAACAAATACAAATACAGTAAAGGCAAATAATATGAAGTTACTTAAGGCAATTATAAAGGTTAATTATAAATTATATACAGTGAAATACACACAGGACATGTATACAGAGAGAATAGGCAATAAACATAGATAACAGAATGTAAATGAGGGTAAACAGTGCAAAAGAATAAGTCTGACTATCACAGAGAGGCCCTAATTAAGGGGGGAAAGTCCACGTGGAACAAACCCGATTTTAGCTAAATACATTCCTAAAACATACTCAGAACAGTAATAATACAGATTAAACTTCGTTACAAACTTACTTGGACTTCAAATAACGCACACAGAACAAATGAAAACTGTCCTTTTTCGCTCACTTCTGCGTCGGAGCGGAGCAGAAAAGAATCAATTACGAGCGCAACGCTGCTTGGATGTGCACGCGCTGCGCGCGTGATGGGGCATTCGCGGGGACTCTGTAAATGTCAGTGTCGGGTGCATAGGCTTTCGGACACAGCCGCCCCCAACTGTCCACGTGGCAGTTGAAAGTCAGAAGAAAGGCTATGCGGAGATGTCCTCATCTGAATCTTCAAGAGGTGGTAACAGGATGAGTCGGGCTACTGGACGAAGGTAGGTGCGGTCCTTCACTTGAACCCTGGCTGTGCGGATGCGTCCATCAGCTCCTGGATGTGTCTGAGTGATTCGTCCCACAGGCCATGAAGCTCGAGGAAGCTGAGGATCCACAATCAAGACGACTTGACCAACCGAGAGTGCTTTGCCATCCTTCCTCCACTTGCTACGCTCTTGCAGCCCTGGCAGGTAATGTCGGATGAAAGACGACCAGAAGTGATCAGCGATGGTTTGGCTGTGCCTCCAGCGCCTCCTTCCTATATCACCGGGGTCATAAACTGCTTGAGGCAGAGATGAGTCGTGGCGGCCCATGAGGAGGAGGTTGGGCGTGACTGGGTCCGGGTCTGAGGCGTCTGACGATAGGTAGCCTAGGGGCTTAGCATTTAAAATGCCCTCCACTTCCACGAGGGTAGTCATGAGCACCGGTTCAGGAACAGACTGGTCTTTGAGAACAACTCTGAGTGCGGTTTTGATAGACTTTACTTCCCTTTCCCAGGTGCCACCAAAGTGTGGCGCACCCGGAGGGTTGAACTTGAAGGTGATCTGATGTTCTGCAAGTTGTTCTCTCAGTTGAGGTGCCATCGAGGCGACTGATTCCCGCAATTCCCTGTCTCCGCCGACAAAGTTGGTCCCATTGTCCATGAGGAGTTCAAAGGGTTTGCCGCGCCGTGAGATAAATCTCCTCAGTGACATTAAAAAGGCGTCTGTGTCGAGACTCTCCAGCAGATCCAGATGCACTGAACGAGTTGTCATGCATTTGTAAACTATTCCCCACCGTTTCTCACTGCGACGGCCAATCTTCACCTGGAAAGGGCCAAAACAATCAACTCCGGTTGAATAAAAAGGCGGTTTATGGAGTCGAAGTCGAGCAGGGGGGTAGTCAGCCATCTTAGGTAAATCAGGTTTGGCTCTCCACCGTTGACAATCGAGGCACAAGTGTTGGTGTTTGCGTATGGCCTCTCTGCCGCGTATAACCCAGAATCGGCGGCGGAGTTCGGCGAGGACCCGTTCAGGACCAGGGTGCAGCAGTGTCTCATCGGTGTTCTTGATAATGAGCTTTGTGACCGGGTGTCTTGAGTCCAGGATAACTGGGTGGATCATATCCAGATCAAGACCTTCAGCCTGTCTCAATCTTCCACCGACTCTGATAAGTCCAGTGGCTTCTTCATATTCAGGTGAAAGAGAGGCAAGTCGACTGTTAGATGGAAGAGGACAACCGGCTCTGAGGGCTCTAATCTCCTCAGGAAAACAGTCATCTTGAGCTCTTTGCAACACACCTTCTCTGCTTGCAGGAAGTCAGCGGCTGAGCAAGTGGATGGAATGTTACCATCGGCCGCCTTGAAGGGAGCTAGCGGTGTCCTGAAGAAGCTGCTTCCAAGTGGAGCACTGACTGGGGTCAGAAGTTTCAAAGGCGTGGTGCTGGACACTGTCCCAATGAAGGACTTTCTGCTCGGTGGTGTCCAGTTCTGGATCAGATGATGGCATAGTGGGCCACTCAGCTTGTGAAAGATACAGGAAATGTGGACCTTTATTCCAGCGGTGTTCCTGTGTCATCTCTGCAGAGTGAGTCCGCGGGTAATATCATCTGCAGGGTTGTAATGAGATCCAACGTAGCGCCACTGTGAGGGGTCTGTCAAATTCTGGATTTCTGTGATGCGAGTGCCCACAGATTTTGTATCGGCAGGACTCTCTGACTTGATCCAGTACAGCACGGTTGTGGAGTCTGACCAGAGGGTGATGTGCTCAGGTGGAACAGCAAGCTCTGTCTCAATAACTCTGGCAAGCTGCGCGCCGTGAGAGCGGCACTGAGCTCCAGACGGGATGGACAGCTGTTTTCTGGGCGCAACTCGATCTGGCCAGCACAAAGGATACATGGTGTGCCGACTGTCATCTACTGTCTGCATAAAGGCAACTGACCCATAGGCGCGCTTCTGATGCGCTACAGAAAATGTGAATGTGTTGGGTGGCAGTGGCTGTATCAGCAGAACTCCTGGCGATAAGGACGGGCCAGATTAAGATGCTGAAGGGTAGGAATCTCTTGTACCCATTGCAACCATTTGTCCAGGAGATCTGGCGTGGATGGATTTGTCATCCCAACCGATGTTGGACTTCCACATGTCTTGGATAAGCACCTTACATCTGGTGGTGAATGGTACAATGTAGCCTAGCTGGATCATAGAGCTTGGCAAGGACACTGTGTAAACGTGACGGAGAGTGGAACCTGAGGATTCAGTAGGACGATGCTTGTAACTGAGGGTATCGCTCAGGCAATCCCAGGTAAGTCCAAGAGTGAGTTCGCTGAGGTTGTCACTGGCTTTGGATAGCCACAGCTCACTGCTAGCTGACTGTGCTTCGGGAGGTAGGTGTGCAACAACTTCAGGTACATTGCTCGCCCACTGCCGGATCTCAAATCCTCCCTTACTTAGGAGTGCACGCAGGTTATCGATCAGGGCCTTATGCCTTCAGCTTCACTCAAACTATGAAGGCAGTTGTCGATATAGAACGAGTGCTCAACCACTTGCATGAGGAGAGAATCTGGCGACTCATGGTCCCTGACATGCTGTTGTAGGGCATACACTGCGCAACAAGGGCTGCAAGTTGTTCCAAAGGGTAACACTTGCCACTCGAAGATGCGAGGCTCCAATGCTTTATCTGTGTTCCGCCAAAGGAATCTGAGTAGTGGTCTGTCACTGGGCAGCAATCGGATCTGATGAAACATCGACTTGATATCTCCACTGATGGCAACTGCATGACGTCGAAACCTGAGCAGTACTCCAATCAAGGTAGGACCCAACGTGGGCCCGGGGAGGAGTTGGTCATTCAGAGACTGTCCATTGAAGGAAAAGGAGCAGTTGAAAACTACTCTGTCCTTTCCCGTTGTGGTGCACCATATGATGTGGCACATACCACGAGTCTGTGGTCTTGGCTGCTTCTTCCAATGGGATTCTGCAACGTAACCTGCTTCAACAAGTCTGTCCATCTCCTTGCAGTAAGAGGCTGCGCATGTAGGATCTTTGGCTAACTCCTACGCTCTGTACTGCGTAGATTGGGCATCACTGGGCGTCGGGAGGTGCGCACAGGGCAGTAACTGGTTGGCGACGCAGGAGAGTAGGCACCGTGAGCGCTGGATGCCGCTCCACAGAAACCCGCATAGAAGTAGTCTGTAGAAGGGTAAGGGCTTGTTGGTCCTGCTTGGAACGAGATGCAGTCTTCTCACTGATGTATGGGAGTGTATCAATGTGCCAAAGACGCTCCACATTCTTCAGAAGTTCAATGTAAGGGGACTCTGTGGCGTGTGCAGGCAGGACTGATGAGAAGAGACTGGCATGATCTCTGAGGGACCTTGTAGGGACCAGCCTAATCTGGTGCAGATGGCTATGGGACCACCAGATGGACCTGCTCGCACCGGTTGAATCGAACAAGGAGGTGAGGCATATCTGAACCAATGAGCAACAGTGGTTGGGCTCGTGGATAGGTGACAGGGGAGTCCCTTGAGATGCTCGTAGCGCTCTGGAGGGCAGCTACTGGGCAACGTGTGCTCGGATAAACTCAGACTGTTGGAGGTGAATGCATTGTTGATCCAATATTTCTTGCTTGGCTTAAAAGGGGGGAGACGTGAAGGCTAACTGGAAGAACCTCTGAGCTCTTTAACTTCCTGCTGGACAGTTCTCAGGTGAAGAGTCTCAGGATGTTCGGTGAGTTGTAGCTGCTCTACTGCTTGTGGGAGGATGATCGACCTTTCAGAGCCATCATCGAGCACTGCAAAGGTCTCTAGTGCACGATCTCCATGCTGCAAGAGCACTTTGACAATTTTCAGCAAGACTCTTTGTGGGCTTCGGGGCTGTTCCAAATAAACAGTAGGTTCTGGGTTGCTCACCATGAGGACTTTCTGAGTTGACTCCCAGATGGTGTCGTGCAGGATCGTGAGGTGAGTATCCTTGCACATCTTGCATGGGCGTTTGAGTGTACAGGTTGAGGCTTTATGATTACGACCACACTTCCAGCATCTGTCTCCTTCCTGGATCCACTTCTTAATCTCACCAGTGCTTAATTTCTTGAAATCTGCACAAGAGTTAAGATAATGTTCCTTATTGTTGCAAAATGGGCAGTAGGGGGTAGGCTTGGACTGTGATCTCTGTGAAGTTGCCGGCTTGTTATTGGTGGCTGTCTCCCCGGAGAACAGGAAGACTGAAGCCGGCTTATCTTTGAGACGTGAAGCATGGTCTCTCTTGACAGGAGATGGGCCAGAATTGTAGAGGTAAGTGGCTCGACTGGCAAGGCGCTTAGCTTGAGCTTTCATCTGTAACCAGGCGGCAAGGTCAGGCAAGGTATAGGTCAGGTCAGTACCCGACTGTAGGATACCATGACTAAGGCAATATTCCACAAATCCGTCCCTGTGAGCAGGAGGCATCTTACTTAAGAGGCGGTCGACATGGGAACCACATCTCAGCTCGTATCCAATGGGTCCTTCCAGCGTCCGCAACATACCGACCAGGGACTGAACGGACAGGGCGAAGGAGTCGAAGGCTTCTACATCCCCGACTTTAATGGCTGGTGAGTTAAGAATTACCCCTAGTTCGCTTTGTACTAGTTGTCTAGGTTGGCCATACTTGTCCTGAAGAGCACCTAGTGCAGTGGTGTAAGGTCGAGGATCGACATGTATGACTTGGCAAGCTGCAAAGCGCTGGGAGTTTGAGCTGACTTAGGAGAACTTGATATTTATAGTGCTCACTAAGGTGAGGGTGACTGTTCATCAAGTTATCCAAAGCCATCTTGAGTAGAGCGAAATCACTTTCACGACCGCTGTCGAAGATGGGAAGTGCTGGCTTGGGAATACCGTAGGACGAGGCAATCAGGGTCTCTATACCAGGGTAGGACCAGGGTGGTGCCACTAGGGCTTCTGAGTAGCCGGAAAATAGGTGCTGCCTGTTGTACCCACAGGGGTGAAGCCGATATACTCTGTTGTGCTGGAATAGCGTCATTACTGGGGGCCCTGGGTAACGGACTGGTAACTGGTTGTAACAGCAGGATGCGTTACTTGTGGCACTACTGGTGCAGGCATGGAAGCAAAGGGTGGGAAGGACTGGTACATACTGACTGACAGATGCAGTTGCGGAGGGGGTGCAGAGACCGGAACAGCAACTGGGGCAAGCAGCGGTGGCGGTTGAGTCAGGACTAGTGGTGGAGGAGGCCTCAAAGTGGTTGTCGAAGTGGACAGCGGTTTGTCAGAAGAGACCTGGTTTAATACTGTACGTTGGTCTTCATCCTCTGACTCTGATAAGAAGGTTTTAACAGCTTTGGCAATCTTCATCTCTTTCTCCAACTTCTTGAGGCGTCTGCGCCATCCCATCTCTCTAGCCATCCTCTCTTTAGCTTACATGCTTCCTCCTGTAGTCTTTGCCCTTCTCTGAGCTGTGCATTCAACCTGTTAGCTTCCGTATCTGCTTCCCTTTCTACCTCAATCTCCTCTTGTAAGTCAGCCAGCTCCATACCTTTAATGCACTCCTCCAGTGCGGCTGTCTTAACATCTGGCATAGTCTCGAGTAGTTTGCTCCTCTGGGAACTCCGAGCGGACCTCTGTGAATTTGCAGTGGACTGGTAGCCCGATACACTCCCACCTCTGGAAAGCCTGGTTTCACCGCATTGTCCTACTGGAAGCGAGGAGGCTTGGGGAACAGACTGCTGAGAGGGAGGAGAGAGTAACTTCGTAGTCGGCCAGGTGGCTGGGTGGACGGGTGTCCTCTTAGGTCGGACAGAGGCCTGCTGTTCATCGCCTGAAACTGACTCCATAGTGTCAAGGTGGAACCCAACCGCTCAAGGACCAGTGTAAAGTATGGGGGTGGATCTTTGTTGGGTGGGAACACTACAGACAGACTCCGGTTAGAGAATCTTGATCAGCTTTTTTAATGGGTTCAAACTTGAATATATTCCAAAAGTTGGTTATGATGGTTCATGGTATATTTGTGTGTAGGTGTGTGTGGTCTGAAACAAACAGAAAAACAAGAAATGTGTCATGAGTGGATATTCTAACAATAAGTATATCAAATAATCATATTAAACTGGAACAAATACAAATACAGTAAAGGCAAATAATATGAAGTTACTTAAGGCAATTATAAAGGTTAATTATAAATTATATACAGTGAAATACACACAGGACATGTATACAGAGAGAATAGGCAATAAACATAGATAACAGAATGTAAATGAGGGTAAACAGTGCAAAAGAATAAGTCTGACTATCACAGAGAGGCCCTAATTAAGGAGGGAAAGTCCACGTGGAACAAACCCGATTTTAGCTAAATACATTCCTAAAACATACTCAGAACAGTAATAATACAGATTAAACTTCGTTACAAACTTACTTGGACTTCAAATAACGCACACAGAACAAATGAAAACTGTCCTTTTTCGCTCACTTCTGCGTCGGAGCGGAGCAGAAAAGAATCAATTACGAGCGCAACGCTGCTTGGATGTGCACGCGCTGCGCGCGTGATGGGGCATTCGCGGGGACTCTGTAAATGTCAGTGTCGGGTGCATAGGCTTTCGGACACATATAAACACACACAGATACACATACACATACACACATAAACACACACAGATACACGCACGCACACATACACACACACAAACACACACATAAACATATACACACATTACCACATACAGACACACACATACACACACACATACACACGCACACATATAAACACACACAGATACACATACACACACACATAAACACACACACATAAACACACACACATAAACACACACACATACACACACGCACACACACACACACATACACACGTACACACACACGTACACATACACATAAATGCACACACATAAACACATACACACACACACACACATAAACACACACAGACACACATACACACACACACATATAAATACACACACACAGATACACACAGACACACACACACACAGATACACACACACACATACACACACAGATACACACGGATACACACAGACACACACATACACACACACAGAGATACACACACATAAACACACACACATACACACGCAAACATAAACACACACAAACACATACACACACGCACACATAAACACACACACAAACACACACACACATAAACACACAGGATTTTCGTCTGTTTTCATTTTTACACTTTGAGCTGGTTTTATCCGACGCCTTTGATTGTGTTAAACTTATTTTACTGTAATAAATGATTCTCTTTCTGTTGTGACCACATTATTCTCTTTATTCTCTTTTTAAACCGACCTTTAAACTTCTCCTGGTCACGAGAAATCTGCACATTTCCCAATAAGCCCCAAACCTGTGACGCTCTCTTCAGGTGATCGTGAATAAAACGTCTGAGGATCTTCGCCTCCAAACAGGTAAAACCACAGACGGCCGAGTGGAGCTTTGACACAGAAATACTGACGCGACACCAGCGCCGGGACAAGAGCCGTGACCCGGGCCACACCCCAACATTATTTTACTTTAATTATATCCTTGGCGTCATTATACAGTGATTTTAAATTTGACAAACATGCGAATGCCGTTGTAAAATCTGCTTTTATCTCAATTTAAACCTTTTTTTTTTAATCTTTTAAATCATTTGAACAGGCCGTACACGCTTTTCCCTCCTCTCGTTTATACGACTGTAACTAGAGGTAAGATCGGGCCTAAAAAATCCAGCCCGACCCGACCCGCGGGTATTAAAACCCGACCCGACCCGACCCGACCCGCGGGTATTAAAACCCGAAATTTCATGCGGACCTGCGGAGGGGAAGATTATTAAGAGGGCGTCGTTCATGTGCGCAGAGCATGCGCTGGCTCTGGCTCTGGCTCATGCTCTGCGCACGAATTTAACTGTTTATTTATTAAAAAAAAGTCAGCGAGAGAAAAGCCCGACCCGACCCGAAGCAATGATTGCTCGGGCTCGGGCTCGGGCTCGGGCTCTAACTGTAACGCACTTTTTCCCGGCATCAGCCTCCTGCACTTTCGCGCTCACAGTTGGTCCAAAATTCTGCTGCGTGACTTTTAACTGGAAGCAAAAAACGCGAGCGACATTCCCCCGATTTTAGCGTCGTTGCACCGGCTTCCAGTTCGTTTTCGAGTTGATTTTAAGATTTAATTGTTTGTTTTTAAAGCTTTAAATGTTGTGGCGCCACAGTGCGTCTCGCTGGAGCCGCCCTCTGACCTCAGCTCGCGCGCAGGGCTGTAAATGTGGATGAGGTCCAAGGGCAGCTCCAGCTCGTGGGGCCAAAGTGGAGGCTTTAAACCAGGGGGATCGGGTTTTCTCTGTGTCCGGCCCTAAACTGTGGAAACGCTCTGCCCCGTCACGTCCCCACAGCCCCACAATCCACTGTTTTAAGGCTCGTCTTAGAACCCACTTTTATTCTCTGGCTTTAACACCGCGTGGGTTTGTGCTCCTCCGTGTCTTTTATCTCATTTATTTGATTTATTTCATTCGACTTTGTGATTTTTGATGGTGTTGCTTTAATTTGATTTGACTGGTTTTATTCTTTTAGGACTGATACGGCCAAATTTGAGCTTCTTTATGTTTTATCTCTGTGCAGCACTTTGGAAACTGCTCTGTTTGTAAAATGTGCCACATAAACAAAGTGGATTTGGATTTGGATCAATAATTGTCTTAGACTGACACAAGAGATCAGGATTTAAATAAAACCACCTCAAAACAGCAGATTGTGTTTGTTTTATATCGGGCCTTTTTTTTTTTTACATCAAATAAAGAAGAAGAGTCAGAACTCACCCCAACGCCGGAGGAACAGGAGCAGCACCCCGAGGAACATGTCCGAGAACCGGGTCTGAACCAGGACTGAACCAGGTCTGAACCAGGACTGAACCAGGACTGAAGCAGGACTGAACCAGGTCTGAAGCAGGACTGAAGCAGGACTGAAGCAGGACTGAAGCAGGACTGAACCCGGACTGAACCAGGACTGAACCAGGTCTGAGTCTGGTCTTTGAGCATCCTGTTTTTGAACACGTTCTTATCTCTTGATCATTTGTGGTTTTTCTCGTAAAGACGACACTGTGAAATCAGATGTAAAACTTTCCAGAACAGCTCGTCCTCCGTTATCGTTCTGTCTCACACTGGTCCAGGGCGTCATGGCAACCAACGAGCCAATCAGGAGCGAGACTGTGGAGGGTAACGTCCTCAAACGTGCAGGGACGACGTGTCCTCCAACCTCAGGTGTGTTTCTGATGGGGAACAGTGAGAACATGGAGGACAGATCATACTCCCTCTTCAGGAGCAGGAGGACTTTATTCAGTCCTTTTGCAGCACTACAAAAACAGAGACTCCAGCCCCGTGGATCAGGACCCAAAAGGTTTAGGCTGAAGTAAAAGTCCTTCTAACGCCAAACCCTGTTTGACAGAACTGCACAAAGAAAAGCAGCGCATGAACAGCAACTTTGAGTTTACAGTTTCACTTACGACTTCCTGTAAATATAAGAGGCTGTTGTGGATTTTTGGACTGCAAACAATAAAAAGTGGAAAGTCTTGAATCAGGGTTTACAGAACAACAGTTCGCGTCTGTGGAGTTTTTCAGAGTTTTAAGATAAATGTGGCACTATTAGCACTAATTTTATGATGTCTAAGGCTAAGAAGAAAAATTATAATAATAATAATAATAATAATAAATATAAATAATAATAATAATCAGGTCTGAATGGTTACAGTGCTAAAATATAATTATCTGAAAAAACTTTGAAAATCAGGTTATAAGTGATATTTATAGTCACCAAAGTGACAAAATATGTTTTATATTGCTAGTAGAGTGATAAAATGCATGTAAAGTAATTTGGCACAGATTTGGCACAGATGTGCCAAATCTGTGCTGAATTTACTATTTCATACAAAAAGTTCCACATTTTCAAAAGAGTTGTATCTAGAGGTCTGAAATTTGGCACAGTTGTTGCCAATACTATGGACAGTTGCTGTGGTGAGTTTGAAAAGTGTAGCATGAAGTATGTCTTCAGGAAGGCCTTTTAATTTTACATTTTTTCCGAGGCCAAAAAAACCCCTACTTTTTGGGCATGTTTGAACAAGTGTACTGCAAGCTGTGAGTCTTCTAGACAAATCTAAGACATATCTACATAAACTAGAAGGACTTAGCTTTCAAATGATGCATCCACAAAGCCTCTAGACTGTAAGGTACCCAAACAATAAGCTTTAATATTTGGGTATGCACAATTCGAGAAAAACAGTGTGAGGTGGGCCTTAACAGCATTGCACTTTGAGCATAGTATTATCAGGGTCTCTACATATGGACCTGACTATAAAGAACATTGTTGGTGTATGCATTGTTTAGTAAAACGTTTCTGAGGACAGTATGTGGGGTGGAGGCATCACGACGCAATCTTTTTTCCGCGGTGGAATGACTTTTTCCCTCTATTAGGCTAAATCAGAGACTGTTTAATAGGAATTTGCATTACATTGATGTTTGATTTGGTGATGGAATTATTCTGACTTTCCACCCAATCTGTGCAGACCAGCGGTGTTCTTTATGGTCAAGTTCATGCGTGGAGACCCTGATAATATTGTGGATAATATTGCAATATCGTGCGATGTCGACACTTCCAAGTGTTTAGAAATAGTGTTTTCAGTGTTTTCTGATGTCGTAATCTCTGTGAGAGGAGACAGTATGTCTGTGTACAGAAATAGGGTGTGTGTGACATGCCTTGTAAACCTGCAAGTAGAAAATGCCAACTAGGAGTCATCACCTGTGCTAAGAATCTATGTATAGGAGTTTCCATGTAAGGTGAAAGAGTTTCAAATTGTGAGCTCTGTTTAAGATGGGATGTCGATGAGCGTTAGCCAAGTAGTGTCACTGTCAGCGGTTTCAGGGAATTTAAATATTTTGAAATTATTTTCACAGAACCAGAATGTCGAAAAGGAAGGTGAGAATAAAGCCCATTGAGGATGCAAGATTGTGTATTCTGTCCTTGAAAGACAAGCCATGGCTTGTAGAAAGATTCATCAATACCTACAGAGGTGAGGTGTCAGTCAGGGGTTTACAGGGGAGCATGTTACACCAACATCATTTGTTTGCATCTGTGGCATAAGCAGGTGGCATAAGCCATCAGCACAATACAGTACAGTTTTTGCTCCTACTGCCACTAGCTGCTGCTTTGTGTGTCCATGTAAGTGTGGCTTATATGTTGGTATCAGGGTTGTGCAAAATTCAGAATTTCATAATTCAATTCAATGAATGCATTTTGAATTTGAATCGGCTCCTCCTCACAGGATGTTGAATTGAAATTGAATTGGAATTGCAGGAAGTTGAATTGAATTCTTTGCAATTCAGAGAAATTCATTCTTATCACACATCAGTGAGAATGCAATACTTTTAACATACACTTTTAATTCTCAAATAAGACAAATGTAGTACAGACACTAACATACAGAACATTCCCTTAATGTTGAATACTTACCTACGCATTTTCCACAACTTGAAAGTTATTACAATTGTAAAGATTAGTTTCATATGCTCTTTAATGTTAATTTGTGGTAAATGCATGCATAGTCAGGCTTTCTAGTGTAAGTGCTAAATACAGTATACCTTAATTATCATGAATTTCTTTGTGTTATAGGTGTGTGTGTGTGTTGTAGGTGTGTGTGTTATAAGTGTGTGTGTGTTATAGGTGTGTGTGTGTGTTGTAGGTGTGTGTGTTATAGGTGTGTGTGTGTTATAGGTGTGTGTGTGTGTTATAGGTGTGTGTGTGTTATAGGTGTGTGTGTGTGTGTAATCGGTGTGCGTGTGTGTGTGTTATAGGTGTGTGTGTGTGTGTTATAGGTGTGTGTGTTATAGGTGTGTGTGTGTTATAGGTGTGTGTGTGTGTGTAATCGGTGTGCGTGTGTGTGTGTTATAAGTGTGTGTGTGTTATAGGTGTGTGTGTGTGTAATCGGTGTGCGTGTGTGTGTGTTATAGGTGTGTGTGTGTTATAGGTGTGTGTGTGTGTGTGTGTGTTATAGGTGTGTGTGTGTATCAGAGTGCGTGTGCGTGTTATAGGTGTGTGTGTATCAGTGTGTGTGTGCGTGTGTGTGTGTCAGAGTGTGTGTGTGTGTGTGTGTGTGTGTATCAGAGTGTGTGTGTTTGTGTGTGCGTGTGTGTATCAGTGTGTGTGTGCGTGTGTGTGTGTATCAGTGCGTGTGTGTGTATCAGAGTGTGTGTGTGTGTTTGTGTGTGCGTGTGCGTGTCTGTGTGTATCAGTGCGTGTGTGTGTATCAGAGTGTGTGTGTTTGTGTGTGCGTGTGTGTGTGTATCAGTGCGTGTGTGTGTGTATCAGAGTGTGTGTGTTTGTGTGTGCGTGTGCGTGTCTGTGTGTATCAGTGCGTGTGTGTGTATCAGAGTGTGTGTGTTTGTGTGTGCGTGTGTGTGTGTATCAGTGCGTGTGTGTGTGTATCAGAGTGTGTGTGTGTGTGTGTGTGTGTGCGTGTGTGTGTATCAGAGTCTGTGTGTTTGTGTGTGCGTGTGCGTGTCTGTGTGTATCAGTGCGTGTGTGTGTATCAGAGTGTGTGTGTTTGTGTGTGCGTGTGTGTGTGTATCAGTGCGTGTGTGTGTGTGTGCAGCTCTTGCAGACTCTGGACACACTCCTCTGCATGAATCTTTCATGAGGCTGGGACACAACATGACCTCAGGCTCAGGTCTGAGCTCAGGAGGAGACAAAACCAGACTCAACTTACACCTGCTTTAGCACAAAGAGGACGAAGTAATCATACTCTTTTTACTCAGGTACAATTACTCCAAGGTACTTTTACTTTTACTCAATTACTCCAACTATACCTGTAAGAGCAACTGTCTGGAGGTAACATCTGATAAAAATGCCCTACTTAAAATCAGAGCTTTTGCTGTACTATAATCCCAACTGAAGCTGTGTCCCCAGAGCTGAAGCTGTGTCCCCAGAACTGAAGCTGTGTCCCCAGAGCTGAAGCTGTGTCCCCACAACTGAAGCTGTGTCCCCAGAGCTGAAGCTGTGTCCCCAGAGCTGAAGCTGTGTCCCCAGAGCTGAAGCTGTGTCCCCACAACTGAAGCTGTGTCCCCAGAGCTGAAGCTGTGTCCCCACAACTGAAGCTGTGTCCCCAGAGCTGAAGCTGTGTCCCCACAACTGAAGCTGTGTCCCCACAACTGAAGCTGTGTCCCCACAACTGAAGCTGTGTCCCCAGAGCTGAAGCTGTGTCCCCAGAACTGAAGCTGTGTCCCCACAACTGAAGCTGTGTCCCCAGAGCTGAAGCTGTGTCCCCAGAGCTGAAGCTGTGTCCCCAGAGCTGAAGCTGTGTCCCCAGAGCTGAAGCTGTGTCCCCAGAACTGAAGCTGTGTCCCCACAACTGAAGCTGTGTCCCCACAACTGAAGCTGTGTCCCCAGAGCTGAAGCTGTGTCCCCACAACTGAAGCTGTGTCCCCACAACTGAAGCTGTGTCCCCAGAGCTGAAGCTGTGTCCCCACAACTGAAGCTGTGTCCCCAGAGCTGAAGCTGTGTCCCCACAACTGAAGCTGTGTCCCCAGAGCTGAAGCTGTGTCCCCAGAGCTGAAGCTGTGTCCCCACAACTGAAGCTGTGTCCCCAGAGCTGAAGCTGTGTCCCCACAACTGAAGCTGTGTCCCCAGAGCTGAAGCTGTGTCCCCAGAGCTGAAGCTGTGTCCCCACAACTGAAGCTGTGTCCCCAGAGCTGAAGCTGTGTCCCCACAACTGAAGCTGTGTCCCCACAACTGAAGCTGTGTCCCCAGAACTGAAGCTGTGTCCCCACAACTGAAGCTGTGTCCCCAGAGCTGAAGCTGTGTCCCCACAACTGAAGCTGTGTCCCCAGAACTGAAGCTGTGTCCCCAGAGCTGAAGCCGTGTCCCCAGAGCTGAAGCTGTGTCCCCAGAGCTGAAGCTGTGTCCCCACAACTGAAGCTGTGTCTCCAGAACTGAAGCTGTGTCCCCACAACTGAAGCTGTGTCCCCAGAGCTGAAGCTGTGTCCCCACAACTGAAGCTGTGTCCCCAGAACTGAAGCTGTGTCCCCACAACTGAAGCTGTGTCCCCACAACTGAAGCTGTGTCCCCAGAACTGAAGCTGTGTCCCCAAAGCTGAAGCTGTGTCCCCAGAACTGAAGCTGTGTCCCCAGAGCTGAAGCTGTGTCCCCACAACTGAAGCTGTGTCCCCACAACTGAAGCTGTGTCCCCACAACTGAAGCTGTGTCCCCAGAGCTGAAGCTGTGTCCCCAGAGCTGAAGCTGTGTCCCCACAACTGAAGCTGTGTCCCCAGAGCTGAAGCTGTGTCCCCACAACTGAAGCTGTGTCCCCACAACTGAAGCTGTGTCCCCAGAGCTGAAGCTGTGTCCCCACAACTGAAGCTGTGTCCCCACAACTGAAGCTGTGTCCCCACAGCTGAAGCTGTGTCCCCAGAACTGAAGCTGTGTCCCCAGAGCTGAAGCTGTGTCCCCACAACTGAAGCTGTGTCCCCAGAGCTGAAGCTGTGTCCCCACAACTGAAGCTGTGTCCCCAGAGCTGAAGCTGTGTCCCCACAACTGAAGCTGTGTCCCCAGAGCTGAAGCTGTGTCCCCACAACTGAAGCTGTGTCCCCAGAACTGAAGCTGTGTCCCCACAACTGAAGCTGTGTCCCCAGAGCTGAAGCTGTGTCTCCAAAGCTGTGTCCCCACAACTGAAGCTGTGTCTCCAGAACTGAAGCTGTGTCCCCACAACTGAAGCTGTGTCCCCACAACTGAAGCTGTGTCCCCAGAGCTGAAGCTGTGTCCCCACAACTGAAGCTGTGTCTCCAGAACTGAAGCTGTGTCCCCAGAACTGAAGCTGTGTCCCCAGAACTGAAGCTGTGTCCCCACAACTGAAGCTGTGTCCCCAGAGCTGAAGCTGTGTCCCCAGAACTGAAGCTGTGTCCCCAGAACTGAAGCTGTGTCCCCACAACTGAAGCTGTGTCCCCACAACTGAAGCTGTGTCCCCAGAGCTGAAGCTGTGTCCCCACAACTGAAGCTAGTGTATTTTTAAACTTCCTGTGGGGCTGACCCCAATTTGACCTATAAAAGAATTGTTAATTTCTCTTCTAAAGAAGCACAAACGAAGCTTTTTGCAGCACAAACGAAGCACATAGTTGACATAGTTTTTGTGCAGGTTTGTGTTTGATGAGGCGACTTCACACAGGTCGACTGTATGATCTTTAAAAAGAACCCAGGAACAAACCTAAGACAAAATGAATGATTCTGGATTATTAAGTAACAAATTATTTTATCCATCTGAAAAACCAAAGTCGTCGACAGAGCAAAGCGGGTGAATATAATGTGGCGTTACTTATCTGGGCTCAGTCATTATACTTTAGCATTTGAAAGCCGCATTAGCAGGAGGCTCCACTTACCACATGTATCTGTGTGAACGATACACATGGTAAGTGCTCTGCTCTAGTCTCACTCTTTACACTAAGAACATCTCTTATGGAAAAGAAAGACTTCGCTCACAAATTATTCATGACACCACTTCAAGAGCTGCTGTTGTGCTGAGACACCAGGTTCACACTGGATGGAGGAGAGAGCTTTAGGACTTTAACATTTAAAGTACAAGTCAAATGTTTGGTGTGCTCCTCTAGTGCAGGCCAGGCCTGAACCATTAGGGAAAAATATGGAATTATGATTCTTCTGATGCGATTTATGCTTTTATGTTCAAAGTTCACATTTTAGACTTGGCAAAAAGACTGAAATATGAACTGACAAACTAATACAAGAATCACATTTCAGAACATGTTTATTCTTAATTACAAAAACACTGGACATAATGGCCCACTTGTTTCTGTTATAATTTTGTGTTTTGGTTCTCAAGACAGAAAGCACTTTCAGTGCTGAAATCCAGTGTTTAAACCTAAAATGTTTCTCTCTGATCTGAACGGTCTCTCCCTAACGCCCAGCACCTGCGGCCAATGAATCAGTGCTAGTGCAGCCTCTGCAGCTCAGGGGGGAATTCTGGAGGTTACCCTTAAGATTCTGTCCAATGCTCAGTCCACAAGCCTACGTCACCCGTGCTCCAACATGACAATTCTGTATAAATTTGTCCTTAGACACTTCAGTATGTGGATTGTAAAACTCGGGACAATAGAACTCTGGGTTTGCTGCATGTCAATTCTCAGGAGGCATAGAGTGTCTCAGCCCTGCCCCCACTGGGGCAATCAGACCTCAAGTCCTCTTAACGCCTCAGTGCGTCCCTGCAGTGAAGAGGCAGCCTGTCGCCACTAGGACTGTAAGGAAATGGAGCCAAGAAGCCCCCATGTCCTTCAGGACTGCTCTGAGACCACAGTCTGGGATCTGCCAGCTGCATGGAGACATGTATAACAGATGACATCAACTTCTGTAAGGATACATCCTCACACGCACTGATACAGTCATTCCCACATGCACTGTCCACTGTTACCCCAACAACAAACCCTGGACCACCAGTCAGCTGAAGGATCGACTTAACCTCTTGAGACCCTGTGGCCCCATACGAGGACATTACATTTTTGCCTCTTAGCACCATGATTTTCAATTATTTTAAACTTTCACCTGTAATCAACTAAAAACCTCTACAGCAGCTCCCGAAAGTAAAAAAAAACCTGCATGGTAAAGTTTAGATGCAAAATTTCTGAATAAAACCAATGTATTTATGTACAATAATGTCTCTTCATGTATCTTAATGTCTCTTCATTTGGCATTAAAATTTGACCCATTTTATTGACCACAGCAGACGAGAGCATCAGGAAATGTCACGTCCTCGTTTGAAGACATTGGGACTGTGTTATATTATTGATTGTACCTGTTGTTAGGTAAACTTGGGAATATTTAGATGAGTTTACAGTTATAAATTGCTGGACATTTCTGCTGCTATAGGGAAACTGCTGCCTGTCTCCACTTTTTACACCTCTACTTTTTTTTGTAACGATTGAAAACCAGACCAACCACATTTTCAGGCCTTTTTGTGTGTTTTTAACCTCACTCACTGAACCCCAACCCGCTCGCGGTCGACCTACGTCACATTTGGCAGGTTTAGGGCTTGAAATAAACAGCTAATTGCTGTTTGTTTGTTTTTTGTAATTTATTTATACATTTTAATGTTTTTACATTTTTTAACCAATGGTGTCATACAGAAGACTTACTTAGTAGGTCCTACTTATCCCAAATAGCAAGAAGAAATGAAAAATGCACACCAGACAAAAGCTTGGGTCTCAGGAGGTTAAGGAGAAGCCTTCAACTCTGGTGACAAGGACGAGGTGAAGAGGGTCCAACGGCAGCTGAAGGTCCAGTTCAGGCAGGGCCAGGAGGCCTATGGGAGGAAACTGGAGGTTAAATTATAACAGAATAACACCAGAGAAGTGTTGGGGGATGAAGGCCATGAAGGTCTCTCCAAAACTAAGCAGCAGGACAATAGCCCAGACAGGTCAAACCTACTCAATTTGCATTTTAATCATTTTTCATCCCCTGGCACCCACGTCTCTACACCTCCCAGACACACACTCCACACCTCACCACAGACCACTCAGACATCCATTCATCCGCCCATCACCTCTGCTTCCACCCCTACCCCCACCCCCACAGAGGAACGCAGCCCAGTGTCTTTGTCACCTGCCCAGGTGAGAAGGCAGCTGGAGAAAGTTCTTCAAAACAAGTCTCCTGGACCAGACCAAGTGAACCCCTGAGCGCTGAGGACATGTGCTCCACAACTCACTGATTATGCACTTTCTCTTCACCCTGAGTCTGAAGTGTGAAAGGATCCCGGTGCTATGGACGACCTCCTGCATGGTGCCAGTGACCAAAAAGCCTGTTCCATCTGGACTCAATGACTTCAGACCAGTTACTTTGACATCTCATGTCATGAAAATGTTTGAGAGACTTGTCCTGGCTCAGATCAGACTTCTGGTGGCTCCATCCCTGGATCCTATACAGTTTGTCTGTCTATTACATTTAGGCATTGAAGATCTATCCCCTTCACCGGGCACACTTGCCCCTGGATAGTGTTATGGACAAAACTCCATATCTTGGAACGCCCTTAGAGGCTGCTGTTGTTGCGATTTTGGGCGCTACAAAATAAATTGAATTGAATTGAATTGAATTGAAAACGCAATGACATCCGGACCGAGACAAAAATCTCTCTCTAGCTTTTTTTTCATAGTGTTCCAGATCCACGCAGTATTTCCTGTGCTTTGCTGTGAAGCTGTGTTCTCCATCCCGCCTGACCGGTTACAGCTGCCACTCCGACCATAGACCTTATATACGGTCTGTGATTCCGACACACCGCTGACACTGACGTCTAACTGTGGGAGTGTCGTCTGTCCATTTGTTATCAAACGTCCTGCACTCCCACAGTTTTTCCTCCGTGGTCGGAGCAACGGCACATTCGCTTTTTTTTCAACATCCCGCCATTCGACATGTGATTATTAAGTTTCGACTGCACTCTTTTCAGGAAGAGGCGCGTTACGTGCGGCTGGAGGAGGCGCGGCATGGTTAAATCCTGGTTAAATCCTGGTTAAATCCTGGTTAAATCCTGGTTAAATCCTGTTGTAGTCCTGTTTTAGACCTGGTTTAGATCTGGTTTTAGTCCTGGTCTTAATCAGGACTAAAACCAAGTCTAAAAACCAGTCTGTGTTGTTTTGATGTGTAGTTAGAAAATTTGCGAGGTGCAGAGACTATAATAAAATCTTATTTTACACCCATGGGTGCGGCGGACGACACAGTTTTGACACAGAACCATAATTTGCCTTAATTCAGCCTTTAGCTTTTCACACTGATTTGGACAGAACACACAATACTCTGTGCACAGTTCAAATGTTCCATGTGGATTTACTACATTTTTTGTTAGAAGTTCTAAGTTTGAAAATCCACCGTCACTTTTTCGGACCCTGGAAACTCTGTAAATTTGGTAAGTGGAACTTTTGAGTTTGTAATTGAGTTCCCCTGGTTTAGAGTCTCCCCTCTCTTTGCTAAGTCACTCCCCCTTCAGAGCGCTATCACAACACAGTGATAGTGCATCCTGCTAATGAAACTACTGCACATGGTGTCAGGTTTGTATAAATGTACAGTGTATGTTTTTGTATATTTATGGAGAATTGTTGTGTGGTAGCGGAGCATTGGGCAGAATCTTACAGCGAACCATAAGGAGGGTTTGAATAGAGCCCGGGAGAGATCACTAGATTACTCAGACATGCATGGTGACATCTACAACCTCTTCAGGCATGTTTTTGATGAGGGAACAGCATCATAACATGGTAGAAAGCCTTTTTCTGCACTGGTGATATATTGGCAATTATAATAGTTATAAAAAAATGTACCATAAACTTTTATTGTCTTCCTTTTTTATCACCAACAGTATTCTTGTTTATCGCCACAATCCTACTCCGGACCAAAAGTGCATGTTTGTTTGCATCTACAAAAACTAGCTCCTCACTTTGGCGTGTAGCTCTGATGTTTGGTCTCTTCTCTGTGCATATACAGGCTTAGATCATTCTAACACAGAGCTTTTACTTCTGATACAAGCTTTACAACAAAGAGCAATGCTTCTGCTCAGGCTCATTCATAAACCACTCCACTAAACACACTGCAGGCAAGACGGATGAAGAGTCTCAAGGACACAACCACAGTCTGCAAAGCCAGCAAGCTGCAGCTGTATGGTTTTACATGTAAAGGAAGACTGGCTGAGCGTTTGACAAACACATTACCGGAGCTAAATTCCTTCCCAGGGCAGTGCTTCCTGCAGATCAGTGGAAAAGAAGTGTTAAAGTAGACAGAGATGTGCGGAGAGATAGCAACGGAAACACGCATGAGTAACACAAAACACAAGCACAGGAGCACCGACAGGAAGACAGCTCAAAGTGGACTGTTCATAATTTCCTCTTTAAACCCTCAGACACTCTTCAGGCGATTCCAGACACACTCCAATCACCCGCCTCGCTCTGATTGGGCCTCGCTCTGATTGGGCCTCGCTCTGATTGGGCCTCGCTCTGATTGGGCCTCGCTCTGATTGGGCCTCGCTCTGATCTGTATTCTTTTATTGATCTATTTATTATTATGCATTTGATGAATGTGCTTTTTATTAATGTTTGTGTGGAGTCTTCACTTGTGCCGGTGCTCTGTCTGCAAACGAAGTTCCTAACGGATAAATAAAGTTATTTGAATTTGAATTTGAACTGAACTGAATTGATTGGGCCTCGCTCTGATTGGGCCTCGCTCTGATTGGGCCTCGTGTAATGACGGTCCGTGTGTTTAAACCTGTGCAGTAGCGTCAGGTGCACATGACTTTCCGTGCTCTTTACTTTAGGTGACAGTCAACCACCCTAAAGCACCAGAGAGAACACACGTTTATTTGAAGGTCCTGCACTCAAATTACTCTGATCTGGCCAAGATTTTAACACTTATATCAGGTTATTCATCTTGTTTTCAGATTTATGATCCAATTACTAGTTCTGAGGCTGCTTCATTCTAGTCTAGAGGTCATTTATTGTCAAGTAAAATTATCTTGCTGCACGGACAGATAATTTCACGAGTTTTATGTCATTTTCTGATAGATTTAAGTGTTTATATATTAAATTATGGCCCAGCTTTTTTGCAGTGTGGTAAAATAACATTGTAAAATCTGGTCCAGGACCTTTAAGTCCTTTACCGGCTCCTCATGCTCCACTGCTGATTACAGTTGGAGCTGTGTCTGTTCCTCAGGAGGTGTTTCATTAACCTGTCACAACCTGTGAGACGCCCTGTGGATACAGCCCACCACGGCCGAGCAGGTGGCACACACTAAACTCCTGGATTTCTTATATAGATTTGAATCTCTCTTTTGTTTTAAAGGTTTGCTAAAAGCTATGCCCGGGTAAAGTTTTTTTTGATTCCTGTAATGACATATTATGAGCTGTTCCAAGTCCTCATCATTGCCATTGTGAAACTAAACACGAGAACCCAGACACTCCAAAATGTCAGAGTGTCCTGCCCCGGTGGCCACTGCTACTTCAGGTACTTGGTGACATCGCTCAGAACTGCCCTGGTCACAGACGGATGTTTCTGACACAGACACGGGCTGCAGGGGCGGAGTTTAATACATTTTTAATAATAATAATACATTTTATTTATAATGCACTTTACATTTGACTAGAATCAAAACAACAACACACAGACAGACTAGCTGTAGGCTTTTATAAAGAGGAAGGTGTAGCATCCAGTCGAACTTAGAAAGGCCAGAACTGATGGTTAAATGACTTTTAATGTTTTCTTTCCGTGTCAAAGAACCAACGTAAGAGCTAGAAAGAACAAAATAACGGAAATTACTATACACCATATTACTAAGCTCGTTACGTTGCTATCAACATTTTAACATACATTCAGTACAAATTAGAATTGGCTCAAATATACATTAACAAATAAAACAAACCTTGTTCCTCTGTCGACTGCTGCTGTCTTTACTATGTATCTTTGGGTTTTTTAAATACTTTTCACCGTTGTTTTTATTTTCTACCGTTAACTGTCTGTCTTTACTTTTCATCTTTTTAGTATATCGAGCTAACGTCTCTTCCTTCACTTCCGCTAATGCCGGAAGTCACCAAAATAAAACCTTAGTATTAAAGACCATGGACCGTATGTGAATGAATATAAGAGCTCGTTTGACCTTTACAGAAGGTTTTAAGTCCTTTCTTAAAAGCCTCCAGCGTCTGTGGAGCCCTGAGACGGTCTGGTCGGGCGTTTCCACAGACGGGGAGCAGCTGCCCCAAAGGCCCAGTCTCCCATGGTCCTGAGCTGCGTCCTGGGTGGGACCAGACGGTGCTGTTGGCCTGACCGGGTCCTGGCTGAGGTGTGAGCAGTTCTGTGAGGTAAGTGGGGGCCTCACCGTGCAGACAGTGATGGGTGTGGAGGAGGATCTTGGACTCAATACGGAGGTGAACAGGAAGCCAGTGCAGGGAGGATGGGGGTGATGTGCTCGTGTTTCCGCACTCCCATCAGGACCCTGGCAGCGCTGTTCTGTACATACTGGAGCTTTTGAATGCTCCTGCCAGGGATCCCGATGAGGAGTGCGTTACAGTGATCCAACCTGGAGGAGACAAAGGCCTGGACGAGCTTCTCTGCAGCCGGAAGGGAAAGAGAGGGACGGAGTTTGGAAATATTACGGAGGTGAAAGAAGGAAGTTTTGCAGATGTGGGAGACATGATTGTCAAAGGTTGTCACAGTTTGAAGTGTGGATACCTGTTCGACCAATCACACTGTTCCTTATAGCCCCAGACCCCGCCCTTCCTCCCCCCTCACTCTCCTCTTTAGTCCTCCAGGTATTGCCCAGATTAGCAGCTCGATTTGAAATGTGGTTTTGGATGGAACGGAGCGCACTTTCCCAAACCAGCTCCTCCTCCCTCTCCACTCACACTGCACCGGCTGTGTATGTAGTGTGTATATAAACTGTGGACATTCCATTTTACACCAGTGTCTTTCTACAGTTAGTTATCGTAAAGCTCAGCATATGGTCCAAATCTTAACCAATGAGACTCGCTTGACAAATGAGGCACAACTGTCGCCAATATTCATGTTATAATCACTCATTTTCATGTTGCATCTTATAAAGACACTTGATACATGTACAAATCCAGATCAGCCTTATTACGTCATCTCACCAGTGAGTAAAAACATATGATATCAGATGTGTAAATCTTGCTTCAAAACTTTCCAAACCCAAATAAATGCACATTTCATCTCAGTAGCAGTTTATCTTTTAATTTATAAATGCTTAGATGGCCGCACTAAAGTCTAAATTAAGCGTTTACATTTCTACATAAACTTAAACGTGGAACTAAACCTGTTAAGCACACTTGTTTAGGGGCCGTGTGCACCTCCCTCACGATGAAGGGCCTTAACAGCCCCGCTCCATCATCTCGGACGGCACTCCCCTTCGTGGGAACCATAGACTTATACATCCATGGTGGGAAAGCACAAAAACAAAGTGTCAGGGCAGTGTCAGGGCGAAGGGAAGGCAGGAGGAGCTGTTTGGGAAAGGCCCTAGTTTAGGCCCACTTTAAAGTTAAAAGAAAAGAGTGAGGGCGGTGGGCGTCTGGAGGTTTACAGAACAGTGTGATTGGTCTAACAGGTTTCCACACTTTACACAGAAACACATGGCTTCAATCTGAGCAGTCCTGTGCAATGTCACCAACTACCGGAAAGCTACAAATGTACATAGTTTGCTCCAAAATTGCTCAAAAAACGTGCTAATACTGTTAAAACACCATATCCTGTTAAGTAGTGATGAAAAGTTGGATTTAGTGTGGCGCAAGTTGCAGAAACGTTCATTGTGTCCTTAGGCAAGGCACTTCACCCACATTGCCTAGTATGAAAGTGGTGTGTGTGAGTGATGGTGGTGGTCGGAGGGGCCGATGGTGCAGATTTCACTTCCGTCAGTCTGTCCCAGGGCAGCTGTGGCTACAATAGTAGTTTACACTATTCTATGAATCTATGATAGGGTGACCAGATTTTCACGATAAAAAACTGGGACATCCCTGGTTTGTGGCGGTTGGTAATAATAAAACTGTGAAACGAGCACGTAAATAAGGAAAACTGTTACACATTCAGCACTAATGTGAGTTTAGTCACATTTTCTTTGTGTTTTTAAGCAGCTTTTCTGTATTTTACCTAAACAAATGACAATTTATGCCCCTTTTTACTTTTGGAAGGGATTAGATTGGTCCAAAATAGGGAGACCTGGGACATTTCTTGGATAAAACTGCTGGGACAGGGGACACAGGGCTCAAAACTGGGACTGTCCTGGGGAAATAGGGACGTCTGGTCACCCTGGTCTATGAGTGTCCAGAAAAGCGCTGTATAAAACTGATGCATTATTGTTATTATTATTTAGGGATTTTGTACTTAGTTCTACTTAAGCAGCATTTCTTTTCTAAATAATTTATTTCTTTTTTCAACCATTTTTCAACAAATAGTGGTAAAGGTAATAAAAGTAAGAGTAAGTAATTGAGATAATTAAAAAATAAATAAACACAAAATACAAATGAATATACAGTGATATGTAAAGCTCATTGGATATAAATATTAAATGTGTTTGTTTCTGTATAAGATCATATATGTATATTTTTCTCATCATGTTTCTTGCTTATTCTTGCTTTGTTTTCTGTTTTGCTAAGGCGATATAAGTTTATCTTATGCCTAATCCTGGTCATGGACGAGCAATAATTTTCTTTTTTGATTGATTGTTGTATGTATCGCGTACTTAATGATGTCCATTTGACCGAAACAAAATAAAACAAACCAAAACCCATGTTCAAACACAAACGCATGCATGAAAAAACCCAATAAAAACGAGTTTTCTTCCTTTAATTCCCCTGACCTGATCCGTGTCCACGCTCCGCTCGTAAACAAACGCCCTTCCCCTTTTGCGCCGCTCTGATTGGCTCTCGCCTCCCCATGCGCACCTCTGATTGGCTCTCTCCTCCCCCTGCGCGCCGCTCTGGTTGGCTCCCGGCTCCGCGTGAATCTCGTGGCTTCTCGCGTTGCCGCCGCAGCTCTTCCCAGTGCGAGGCAGACGCTGGAGCAGGAGCAGCGGCGCAGTCACTCCGCTCTCCGCAGCCGGACAACCCGCTCCTCCCGCGGGCTCAGCAGCGCTCCAGCCCGGGGCAAAACAGGACCCTTCCCCCGCACCGACCAACCGAGCCGGCGGGGTCACGTTTCACCGGAAAGTTTGGACTAACCCCGGCGTTTTATGCAGGCAAAAGTGTAGAGGTAAGGCTGCTAACCGTGCCTCCTTCCCTGGTTACTCATTTGCAGGGCTAGCTCACATTTCAATACAGTTTAATATCACATAAAGCTCTGCACGCATGTCAAATCGAGAGTCAGCATAATTTGATATGCTCCTTTGCCTCGTAAAAACTCGTAAAATAAATAGTTTAAGCGCACATCCCCCTGCTCCGTAGCCGTGTTAAAGCTCCACAGTGCAACTTCCAAAGCTGTGTTTACTGTCTGTGGAATGCAATCCTCTGTTAGCTCATATGCTAACCATACACATGTCAAGTAGAATCTGGTTTTGGACTGATCCAGGGTTGTATGGGGAGTCCAGTTATTGGTATTGGCATAAATCTGCAGATGATGAGATTACCTTGAGGCTGCTGCAAGTGGAAGCCTTCAGAGTTGGTTTGTGAAATTCATAACTGAAGTCAACTTGTGAATAAAATAACTTTCTGTCTTTGTGTAACGCCATTTCCTTTGACGTGGTTAATTATATTGTGTGCATGATACTTCTAAGTAGGGCCGGGCATCATTAAGAAGTTGCAGATACGATTTATGCCACAGTACGATACATATCTCGATACCGTGCACTTTTGAACGATTCAGTAAATCTGTGATGCTAAAAGTCTTTGTTAGACCATTTCTTGTCCAAAATTCATATGAAACGCTCCCATTTTAATCATCAAAACGGTAAATATGTCAAACGTGTCGCTTAAACGAGTTTCCTTCCTCTGAACAAGCAACAAAACTGTAGCTGTAACAAAGTAATTTAGTAAAATATACCACAAAAATACTCTTGGTGATATATCGATACAGCTGTTCCCGATATAGACACTGTATCATCACATTAAACAATACGATATTTCGATATTTTTGCACACACTAAAACAGACATTATCTTTGGACTTATGTGAAAGGCTAAAAAACATGAACTATTCTCGAATGTTATTATTGTACTTGGAAATTTTTTATCCACAAAAAACAAATTTTTGAAATGTAAACCCCTTTTTTTAATAACATTTATCAAAGAGCAGCAACTTTTTTTTGCCTCTTTCGCCTTTATGGACAGCAAAAACGGTCATTCTAAAAAAAATTATCACTACCTGAACTTTTAGACCCCTAGCACCACATTTCATTTATTTATTTTATTTATTTGTTTAATTTACGTCGTTCCTGTCTGACCTCTCATTTGTCATGCTTAATTACCTTTAACATGGCCAATTTGTTTGTATCATATAGTTTTGCATAACAAAAATAAATAAGTCAATAAAAAAACACGTCAAGTAGAATCTGGTTTGGACTGATCCAGGATTTCTCCGAGATTGTATTGGGAGTCCAGTCATTGGTATTGGCATAAATCTGCAGATAATGAGATTACCTTGAGGCTGCTGCAACTGGAAACCTTCAGAGTTGTTTTGTGAATGGAAGTAATTCATAACTGAAGTCAACTGGTGAATAAAATAACTTTCTGTCTTCTTGCAATGCCTTTTCATATCCTTTGACGTGGATAATTATAATATTTTGTGCACGATGCTTCTAAGTAGGGCTGGGCATCATTAAGACGTTGCTTATATCTCGGTACAGAACACTTTTAATTCAATGTGATGTATATTTCACAATGATTCGATGTGATTCAGTATAAATAATGGCTAAATGATGGATGCAATGATAACAGTAATGCATTTTATTTATTAAGCGCCTTTCTGGACACTCGAGGTCGCCTTTCAATAGCACAAACAAATTAAATACAATTAAAACATACAGTTAAAAGCCTGCAGTTAAAGTGGGACAGGATTTAATCGATTAGTATTCAATCATCAAAGTATAAATCAATTAAATACAGTATTTAATTGATTGATAATTAAATACTAAAATTCTTTGTTGAATTTTGTTATACGAAAAGTCTTTGTCAAATGTGTCGCATAAATGTGTTTCCTTCCTCTGAACAAACAACAAAACTGTAGCCGTAACAAAATAATTTAGTAAAATATACCAAAAAATACTCAAAACAAAATACTGACACAGCAGTCCACAATATAGATACTGTATTACCACATTAAATGATACAATATATTGATATTTCAATATTTTTGCACACCACTACTTCTACAGCTTGATAGTATTGATAAAAATAGCAAAAATGTGCAAAAACATGGCTGTAAATGTCGAGGTTTAGGTGTGAATGGGGCCACAATTGTGCAGAGACTATAGTGAACCCCTGTTTGCAAGATTATGTTAGGACTGTCCCATTTAAGAGAAATATCTGAATTTTCTGACGAGTATCGTAATTAGATCTGCAATTTATGTTTTAATTAAAGGATTCTGTTCATAGTTCACATTTTAAATCGTCCTGAAGACTTGGCGAAAAGACTGAAATCTGAATTGACAAACGAATACAAGAATCACAGTTCAGAACATGTGTGTACAGGTCTAAACTACAGGCCTGGAAGTTTTTTTTACGCAGGATAAGAGGAGATTTTGTTATCTGTGAAGGAAATGATGGGACTCATTACAGGTTTGGCGATTGCTTCCGTTTAATTTGTGGTTTCCATTTGGTAAATAGTGCAGCTCCAGATTACATTACAAGGTTATCATCTCTTTTGCAAACTTTTTAAATTTTGTTTTTACATTATCATCCCGTTATGGGCAACTTTTTGAGGATTTTTTACTGTTAAAGTTATAATATTTTGCCGTACCTTTAGAATCACTATGGCAACTGTCCTATTTGTCCGTCATTCTGAAACCCACGGAGAAACTAAATACACCAGTACTGTAAATATACTGTAAATTTTCAATACATTTTCAATACGCTTTATTGATCCACAAGGGACATTATTTGGACACAGCAGCTCAGTTGTACAGTTGTAGGGAGTATTATCTGTCACATAAGGGTGAGCTGTACAGTTGTAGGGGGTATTATCAGTTCCATAAGGTGAGTGGTACAGTTGTAGGGAGTATTATCAGTTCCATAAGGGTGAGTTGTACAGTTGTAGGGGGTATTATCAGTTCCATAAGGTGAGTTGTACAGTTGTAGGGAGTATTATCAGTTCCATAAGGTGAGTTGTACAGTTGTAGGGGGTATTATCAGTTCCATAAGGTGAGTTGTACAGTTGTAGGGAGTATTATCAGTTCCATAAGGTGAGTTGTACAGTTGTAGGGGGTATTATCAGTTCCATAAGGGTGAGTTGTACAGTTGTAGGGGGTATTATCAGTTCCATAAGGTGAGTTGTACAGTTGTAGGGAGTATTATCAGCTCCATAAGGGTGAGTTGTACAGTTATAGGGGGTATTATCAGTTCCATAAGGGTGAGTTGTACAGTTGTAGGGGGTATTATCAGTTCCATAAGGTGAGCTGTACAGTTGTAGGGAGTATTATCAGTTCCATAAGGGTGAGCTGTACAGTTTTCCGGCGCTGACGGGTGCAGTAGTGAGTTGTGAGTGGTTTTGTGCGCAGTGATTGCAGTAGTTGCTCTTTAATGATCCAGCGCTGGGCCGGGCGCTGTGGAGCAGGCCGTGTCCTGACTTGTCCTCTGACTGATCAAATAAACGTGGGCTGTCGTTTTGGCTTTAGACGAATACTTAGCACTTCATGTCCACAGTCTTGCATTTCTGATGATTATTCTGTGCCCTTGAGGGAAATGCGGTGATCTGACAGACACAGACTTTTACACATTCGTTGGCGCCTTGTTGTATCGTAGACACTTATTGTTGAATGCATTATGTCAATTAAAGGTTCTATATTACACGGTTTTGTGATGTATGTTAAAATTATGTTTCCTTATCACAAACACGCCTACATGGAGTTGTGTTTTGTCTCATTCAGATAGTTTAACACACAAACCCTGCATATTTAGACTCGACTCTGGACCTGCCTCTTCTGAGTAAATAGAAAGAAAAAAGGAGCTGTTCACTTGAAAACTACCACTACATGACATCACAAGGTGGAACAGGGCATTTGGAGCTTTGGATATGTAGACAGACTAATAATAAAGGGTTAGTCAAACGTGTGTGAATGAAACGCAACACAACTCTAATCAATTTTGTGTAATATTGGACCTTTAACAATAGAGTGTTCACAAAATTTAGAAGTAGCCATAGCTAATGATAAGAACAATATGACAAGTACCGTATTTTTCGGACTATACGTCACATCAACCAAAAAATGTGTAATGAAGAAGAAAAAAACATATATAAGTTACACTTTTTTGGGGGAAATTTATTTCATCTGACATTTCCTCTTAAAGGTGAGTTATAGAAACACCAACAGACCAGAGCAGAACAGGCTGAACATGTGTCTGGTTTGTTCACGTCACATATGAACAGTTCTTCACAAAACTAGAGCAGAAACAACAGAATAAGTTTACCGAACTCTCCATCTCGCTCCAAATCACTAAATCCACTGAATTCTTCATCCTCGTGTCACTTCTGAGTAACTCCACCAACTCCAGATAAATTCAGCTTTTAGCCGCGATGAGCTTTTGTTTTCTTCACTTCAGTTCGAGTTTCCTCCACTTTTCTCCATCAAACACAAGTTTCTCTCACTCCAAACTTTCTTTCTGCTGCTCGATTGTTCCTCTCTTCCTTCGCTCCTCACATGTTTCCGGTTCTCGCTCAGTATTTACCGTAAGTAATAATGTGTTTGCGCTCATTGGTTTAAGTTTTACACAAACTAAACTTAAAGCCTCGTGGCTCATTTGCAGACAGTGAAAAAACAGCTGGTGCTGATGCAGAAGCTTCTGTCGACTAAAGGACCAGATTCACTGGACTAAAAAAGTCTCCATGTGGATTTAAGTAAGAAAACAGGAGTGAGGTGCTGCAGGTGGTGACAGAAGTGACAGTGGAGCAGGAGGAGGAGCCTGAGGCGGAGCAGATGCTGGTACAAGCCTAGAGCGCCCCCTGTGGCTCAGTGTGAAAATCACCAACATGTGAAATTATATCTCACTGTGGAAACGCGTCGGCTCCTTCGATGCATAAAGGACTTTAATATATTCAGTCGGTGCCTCGGGTTTGGACCTCGCCCATGTTACATTTACGTTTAGATGAACTGAAACATTTCATATATAAGTCGCACCTGAGGACAAGTCGCAGGAAACACCCAAACCATAAACGACTTATAGTCCAAAAAATATGGTACTTTCGTTGCTTTTCCTATGTGGTCAGCTGAAGATCATTCTAAAGCTTTTGATAACCCTGCTCTGATGTGAGTATTGGTGCTTTAGACCTGACCTGTCTCCACGACACAGAGCTGAATGTTGGTGTCAGTGAAATCAGAAGTTGGTGTTGTTTTTGTGCTCGGTGCTCTCAGGGGAACGTGGCACAGGCTGTGGCTCTGCTCTCATTCTATGTGGACCTGTCACGATAACAACTCTGACTCATTGCTCAATAATGATGGATGGAAAACTATTTTGCACAGGGCTCTAAATCATACCTCTTATTTGCAGGGGAACCTATGGAGAAGCTAGATCATGTGTTAAGTGTGGTGGACAGTGAGCGGCACATTTGATCCTCCTTTATGGTTGTGTAACTGGAAATAATAAGAATATTTTTAATATTATGAATATTATTTTATATATTTATATGATATATTTCAATATTTCAATGTGGATTTTGAATTTTAACCAATGTAATTCCTTCTCCACAGGAAAACTTATTGTTATTTGTAGTTGTTTAAATTGAGCTTGGTAATGTGTCTTTTATAAGACAAATGTTCCTGTAAATAATGTTGACTGAGATGTGGTTATGTCTGTGTGTGAATGAGTTTTTGGGACAGAGTGAGTCTATGAACTGCTGCTTTTACTGACATGGTTTGAGTGTAATTCCATTGTATTCTTATTCATGTAAAGACTACAGATGAAAACTCACTATTTAGCTCTAATCTGGTGCGGAACATCTCTGTTTTTATGAGCTTAATGTCTCTGTACATTGTCCCTTCAAATAAAGGCTAAACTAAACTAATAATATTTCACACTTCAGTATTTGTGATATATTTAGTACAATCATATTACTAAAATGTGCACACACGTATCTTTGGTTAGGAGTTGATTGTATTTAGTTTCTAACACAGTGGCATCATAAACAAGGCTTTAGGCAGTTCTTCTGTCTGACACTGGACTGTTTTGTGCCCAATATTGGCTGTTCGTGACATTTCAAAAGTATACCCCACCATTCAAGACTTCTTTTTTTCAGTTCTTGACAACCAAAAGCCTCCTCACATCCAAAATAGCCACCCTCACTGTGTTTCCTCTCCACGGCCTGTGTCAGTCCTGCTCTAGTGTGTGTGAGGCTGAGCTGTGCTTTGCTGGAGCTGTCTGTCCTCCTAAAGCTTTGTTCAGACCTGAGTGCCTTTAATCAGCACAGCACCGAGCACTCAGCAGCCGTCTGAGCAGCAGGCCTGAGCTCCACACTAGGGATGGGCACGATTAGTCGATTAATCATTCAGAATTTCGTCGTTACGTTCATGTTTAATCGACAAACCGAATGTAGGTCGCGGTGTCTTTGAGCAACGCAATGAATTTCACTGTGTGACCGCAAAAAATTTGGCCATTTGGCAATAATATTCTCAGTTACCTGCGAGTAAGTCAAACGTAAACATGCAGAGGTCATGGCGAAGTGCGACGTGGGACCGTTTTGATATTAAAAAATGAGCACGTTAGCCGTCATTACTGTAAAGCCGTATATAAGTACAACTCGTCCACAACAAATGATGTTCCACTTGAACAGCGCCCACCCGACCCTTGTGAAAGACGGTGACGGATCATCTCAGTCTCAACCTCGCATGGGAGGAATCACCCAGCTGACTGGCAAGATGATTGATCTGTTATTATCGCATTTAACTGTTATTAGGGTCGGTTCGGTTAAGTTTTGGCACTGCCTCTGCAACTGTTCCGCAACTCGGGTTTGCGCCATACGCCTGAATTTAAGTCCAGTGTGTCTGCCAACAGTTGTCCTGCTAATAAAGGTCTCCTCGCAGAAAAAACACGCTGGATTTTTGTGTTTTCATTGCATTTAACATATAAAAGTATAGTAATAGGACACAAGGAAAAAGCTGTTTTTTCCCCCAGCGTTTAGAGTTGCAAATGAGCCATGCGGTTTTAAGTTTTGTTTCTGTAAGACGTAAACAAATGTGCGCAAAGCTGCATTAAACACTGCTTTATATGTTGTAAAGTTGAGTTTATTTATGCAGATTAGTAATAGTAATAATAATGATGATAATTTTAATATAAAAACATTAATGATTAATCGATAATTGATGATTGATTAAGAAAATTTTATCGAATACCCGTCCCTAGTCCACACACTTCCGCAATACTTTACACAAATATGAGTGAATCTCTCTGAGGTCAGATGGACGTGATTGACAGGTGGATTAGCCAATCAGGGACACCCATGGTCCGGGCTCATTGGCCAATTAGAATTTAAGCTTTACCTTTCAACTTCTCACAAAGAGATCGCACAGATGTCAGATTCAGTGAATTGGTTTAAACCTTGGGATAAAATTTGTATCGGTCGACTAATCGTTTCATTTTGATGGTGACGGTTTCTGTGGGACACCAGCAGAAAGTGAGTGAGTGAGTGGACTTTTTGGTTTTTAGACTTTTTTTTTTAGACTTAGACAAACTTACATTTACTTACATTTTTCACACTGACAGCCCATAGACCAAATATATGAATCAAAATTGAAAAAAAACAAATCATTATCCATTTTTTTTTCATTTTGGTTTTATAGACAAATAAAGAAAATTGTTGTTTTGTTGTTTTCTTATTTTTGGCTCTATATTGAAAAACGAACGAACGAATGACACACGGATTCTTCTCTATTTAGTTGTTTTTATTACTATAACTTCTATAACTCGCCTTTCAAGATGAAATGTTGGTTCTTGGTCTCTGATTTTATAAAATAAATTTCCCCCAAAATGCGACTTGTTTTTTTCTTCATTACGCATTTTTTGGCTGGTGCGACTTATACTCCGAAGTGACTTATAGTCTGAAAAATATGGTAATTATATAAATGTGTATGTACAAGTCAAAATAAAATTGAAAAGTTAGTAATAATAAAATAGAAAATCTCTGCTATATACATGTATATGTGTAAAGGCAGAGTAAACTCATGATTTACCAGTTTAATCTCATTTCCTAGTACTGTTTTCTGCATAAATAGTAGTTTTTGCTTGAGTCTTGTGAGTGCAGTTTGGGTCAGATACATAAAGATGTGTAATAGTTTGAAGAACTTTTCCTATTCCCTCTTTTTAGTCGACGAATCGGCAGTTTCACCCGTCGTCTCTGACTCTACTGCTTGTATTTGTCCATTTGTGCTGCACCCACTGTTGAGCCCGGTCCCAGTCTGATCCCGTGTTTAGCCTTTGTAGCTCCACCATCTGCCGCTCCCCCTCTGAAGGTGTGATCTCTGTCCACGTCAGGGCATCTGGCATTCTGTCATGTCCCCACACCAGCAGGGCACACGCATTTTTCAAATCAAAGTGTTGGTATTGGTACAGTTTTCATAATTCTGTATTACTGGGGCCATTATTCAAAAATGATTTCTTGGTGGACTAAAGACGTGCTGCCAGTTGATTGGTCTATAGATATTCTGTGTATTTGACCCAAACTGCGCTCACAAGACCATATGCTAAGGTGGTCAAAAGTATAGAAAATCAAATTCAAATCAAAATGTATCAAAACTAGAGAGATTTGCAGGTACTGATACTAAAAAAAGTCTCAATACCATAGTCCATATATATGAGTGGACTAAGCTAACTCGTTAGCCGCCGCGTGCCAAACAGGAAGTGCTCCAGGAGGCTCTTCGGGCTCCTTCACATTAGGATCTTCTCGTCCCTCTGTCTGTACCTGCTGCTCTGAGCCTCGTCATTCTGGACTTAAACTGTTCGTCTGAAGCCGCCACACAGGATCCTGAACTTTTCATTTCTCTGTTTTGTTCCTAAATCAAGATCTGAACATAAATAACGGACCAATCAGACGCCTTCATTCCCCGAGGCCCCTCCCCCTAGCGTTAGCAACAGGTTTGATTGACAGCTCGTTTTGTTGCTAAGTAAGTTCCCTTCTTGCTTTCCCCCGATTGACTATTTCTGAAATAAAGTGACAAAATATCTCAAACAATTACAATGGCTAACGTTACTAGAATCTGAACTAGCAGAATTTAACGAGCATAAAGTTAAGTGAATTTGGTTAAATTGCGACTCTATTGTTGTTCGCACGTAACAGAACAAACAACATAAATCAATGGCTTAAACTTACTATTTAAAGTTTGATGATAAAAGCTCAAAGTTTCCTTATTATTCTCAAGAATCACCGAAATACAGCGGTTTGTGCAGGTGCAGAGTATCACATCCATTGACTGTATATATGATGCATCGCACCTAAATCATGATTGGCTCTTGTGTTGCTATGATACTCGCGGTCGGATTTCCAAATATGGACCTGGCTCCAAATTCGCTCCTGTAACCGTGGCAACGAGAGCCTCATCTGAGCGATGCTGACGCTGTGGAGACGTCACACTCACTTAGTCCAGTCATATATACGCTCTGTGCTCAAGACGGAACAGAGCAGGACAGAAATGAAAGTTTCCTGAATAGTTTTAGAATGATCCTGAGCTGTATCAGAAGTATAAGAGCACATAGACTCCACATAGACTCCACATGCACATACATGGACACGGTGGAACCAACCTGCACCACTGAGGTGTTGAATGTTGAAAATCACTTTCTATAAAGAAATAAATGTCCAAAATTCTAATTGAAAATCGAATTAGTATTGAAATTTCTGTATCATAACAAATTCACTACACTTGCACTGGAGTTCATGCAAAAACTACTATTCATGCAGAAAAAGTACCGTACTAGGAACAATACATTTAAATAAAGACAGCTGTTTTTTTTTTTTTTTTTCACAAATCTTCAGCTCACTCACTTCTCCTTTCTGCTACTTCTCCACAGAAATTTAAATATAGACACTGATTGGTCAACTAAGACACATTTTGATCAACTAAGGATAAAGAACTACTGCCTTATGTATTGTAAGACTATCATAAGATTACGCTCGTTTTGTAAGGGCTTGTGAACGGGATACTTTGTTTTCCATGTGCACGTTCTACATGTGTAATACACAGGGATGGGACGAGACACAATTTCCACGAGACGAGACGAGATGCGAGAGTGGGTCCATGAGAACGAGAACGAGATGAGACTTTAACATAATTTCTAATATATACATTTCATGATTCAGTTTCCAGTTTTGACCGAGCATTTTTAATTTATTTGATTTCATATTTTGGTTTGAAATCTAGTACTGCTTTTTAGAACTGTAAGATGTAACTCCCCAACCTGTAACTCTTTTTTATCACAAGATAATTTTTCTCTTATGTGCACGATCTTGTGGCTATTTTGTCTCACGAGATCCTGGGACACGAGATCTTGTCCCATCCCCAGTAAAATATAATGAGTTGTCCCGGCTAGGGCTGTCGCAATAACTGCAAAAATGAATCCCCGCGGTACTAAGAGGCCCACCGCAGTGCATGTTGGGCCACCGCCACCACCGCATGTGACCAGCGTGACCCGACCTGCCACAGTGAGAGCTGGAGAGACGCAGTGGCACTTGTTCCAAAGCCAAACGTTACTTCTCTCCTTTGGGAGTATTTTGGCTTTCAGTGCCAGCGCGTCGGCTGCTGTACAATCACAGTCCTCGCCGCAAACAGCGACGCCACCAGCCGCTAAAGGAAAACTCCTGAAACCACAGACAACCACCTTTTGAAACCGTCCCCAAGAGAGTTCGAGCCAACGCCGAACTCACACGCCCCTCCAGGAGGACCCCATCCACTCCAGTGCAAACCCACTCTCATGGTGGAGCGACAGCCAAGGGAGATTTCCTCTGCTCTCCAAAGTCGCCCACAGATACATTGTTTTCTAGTACTTTTTCTGCATAAATAGTAGGGCTGTAACAACAACCAAAATATTACAGTATTGTAAAAGTCTCAATAATTTCGTGGAGCATCACAGTATATCGAATTACAAGTCTCTGATTTCACAAAGTGCAGCAGGATCTGTCTGCAGACCACAGGATATAAAGCTGTGAGGCTGTGATGGCCTCAGCTGTTTCCTGTCTACAGTAAAACCACTCGCTCTGAGACTCTGAAGTGTTCAAAGCTCAGACGCTGCACTTCCACTTTAGACACAAGTCCAAACTGTGTGATTATTCATGAAATGTGGAGCAATACTTCAGATACACGATTTTTAAAGCAGAAAAGAGGAGATAAAGTCCACAGGAAGTAGAGTCACTGTCTCTAATCTGCAGCTTCACCGAAAACACTGCAAACTGGACTCACAGCACGGTTTTGTGGACTGGATGTCCTTATTTGCGGAGGACAATTTCTATGGATAATGTGGGTGAGATGCTGCACTTTACATTAGGTGAGGAATAAAGTCGTTATTTTCGCTCTATCCTGAGTTTGTTTGTTGCGTCTCTGTGTCCGTCGCTCCTCTGCCCCTGACTCTGTTTTATCGTCTGTTTCCGTTGCGTCGTTGATGTTTGGTGGTTCTGATCTGACACTGACTCCGCACATGAGGAGCAGCGGCTTCAAAATCACACACGGAGACAAAAAGTCGGGTCAGGTCTCCCTGAACTCAGGAAGAAGAAATTGCAGCCAAAATCGGGCAAATTCACCTGTAGTGTGTGACGACCTTTAGATGCAGACAGACTTATTGTGACTTCAAGAGCTGCTTATACAATAACTTCTTAGGTTCCTTTCTAAGACAATGTAGCCAAGTGTATTTTTACCTTGTTGACATGTTTCGGCTGCTAGCTGCGAGCCATCTTCAGAACTGTCACCGGTGTTGGTGGTGACGTGTCATATATCAGCTGTTGTTACTTCCGGTAGGCGTGGTCAGCCTGATGGGACCTGCAGCCCAGACTGACCACGCCTCCTGTCGCCCGGTGGTCTCTGGAGGAGCTGCTTATACAATATGTGTGTTTTGGGGCAAGACCCATTCTGCTCACATGTTAACCCTCGAAGAGCTACGTTATCGTATATGATAACGAGGAATATGTTTTCTATAACCGCGCAGAACTTTCTAACCTTAAAAGACAGAAACGTCCTTTTCCCCTCTGAAAGTGCAGACATAGAGGTTTCCGTACATTTCTGCGGCTTTATCCTACGTCACACTCGCGCTGTGTGATGACGTGAGCAAAATGAGTGTCCAATAGGAACTTTGTTTTCCCTAAACTCATGCGCTCCGTCCATTTTGATGGAGCCAAACTTTGCCCAAGAGTGAAGTGAGTCAAGATGGTCGACTCCTCTGACTGTGTGTGTTTATAACGAGTGAAAAAGTCGCTCTAAGTGGAGTTAATTCTCACACACATGGAAAATGACACATCTTGGTGTGTGTAATTGTGCATCTCTTTCTATTTTTATTTAAAGGTTTATTTCACTCAAAATGAACAAATACAAATGTAATAAACACCTGGAAATGCAGAAGTGCTGTGGCTCTGGCCCTGGACCTGACAGGAGCTGTTTCCAGGACTGGACCAGGAAAGTCATGGAGCCACTGCACTTTTTTTTTGTTTTTAGGGCAATAAGGAGATTTTTAATTTACTTACAGACTTGATATTTTGCATTTTTGTAGCTAAGGCCCTAAATTAAGCATTTTTTATGTCCAAAAAGTTGTTTCTACATGTTTGCTGTGTGTTTTGTATAAAAGAGTGTGAATTTTATTTTCTGTTTTTTTTTTTCATCTCTATTTCTGGTCCTGTAGCTTTTATCACAGCCTCATGACACAACTACAGCAGCAGATTGTGAAATAACAGGCTGTACTGAACAAAAGGAGGTAGAACACTTCATTAGGGGGTAAAAGGGGCAGTTTTAAAAGCAAAATTAAGAAAAAAATCCAGGCGAGAAGAAATTTGTGTGTGAAGTGTTAATGAGGTTGAGCTGGCCTGTTGCTGTTGGCTAGACTAAAGCCGGACTAAAGCCGGACTTCCTGTGTGTGTGTGTGTGTGTGTGTGTGTGTTTTTGTGTGTGTGTGCGTATTGTGCTGCTCCCTCACACACAGCACCACAGTGAGAGCACCTGAAACCTGCTGCGTCTCTTTTCTTCTCATTCTTCGTTGGCTCAGTTCGGCTCCTGCTCTATTAGATATCGATAAAAGGGGCTATTTTTAAATCCGCTTTGTGCACAGTGGAACCTCTTTAGATCATTTCCCAGTGCATTGAGAGGCTCGCACTGGGGCCGTTTAACCCCGCACCCCCCGCCTGCTCAGCCCTCTACTCATTTCACATATATTAAAGCTGTTCATCATGTTTGCGCCGGATACTTTCTCCTCTGCGCTCATTCAAACCAAATCGAAAACGTTGGCGCGGCAGCGGCTGACGGTGCCCGTGCGTTCTGTCGTATTGTTTGAGGTTTTGTTGCGAAATGTAGGTTTAGATTTTAAAAAATTGTCATTATTTTTAGGGCTGCTGCTATCGATTATTACAGTAATCGATTATTCTGTCGATTATTTTGTTTGAATAATCGAGTAATTGAATACATACTTTATAGGGTTTTTGACTGTTATTTGGGAAAAAAAAACTAGCGTAATTATCGCTAGGCTAAGGTTGACTCACCTCGCGGTTTCTTTTCCACTTGATGTAATGTTCGGTGCTGTTTCTGTTTAGATGTTGTAGCACAGATGTTGTGACTCCAGCTCAGTGTGACAGTTCTTGCATTGCACCGTGTTTCTCCCTTTTTTAATTTAAAATGGTCCCATACTTTCGATCACCTCTGTCTTTTCTCTTGAACTGTTCGTGTTTTCGTTTCTTGAACCGTCTTCCGTCATTGTCGTGTTGATGCTGCCGCTGGTCAAACAAATGTTCGGTGCCGCCATGGATGTAGTTCTATGGGCGCCGCTGTTATGTGCACAGTGAAGTGCAGTGGTCGTGCGGAAACTTGACCTCTACCGCAGAAGGTTCTGACCATCGCCGAGCGTATGAAAATAAAACGAAGCATCGAGGCTGAAAAATAAAAAATCGATGCATTTTTCTAATCGATTTACTTCGTTTACTCGATGAATCCTTTCAGCCCTAATTATTTTTAAAGGGACACTGCTCTTGTTGGGTGCACTGGAACATGATTTAGGTGCACCAAAACCCACCACGCTGCCATCGTAATATACCACCCTTAAATTGCCTCAACAATAAGGGCTAATCTTACTAAGTAAATACTAAGTAGATCCTTTGATCTGAAGTAGATACTTTTATCTGAATTTCATACTGAATAGGCTACTTGGTAAAGAAAGAAAAAAAATACAATCTCAATAATGACCAGTTTTATTTCACTCCTCAAAGTTGTTTGAATTGTTTGACAGAATAACAAAATTTAGCCTTTTCCTTGAAGTGCACTGTGTGACTCTTTGGTTGGGGGGTCTGCGCCTGCTTGTTTCTGTGCATATCTGATTGTTTGTCTGGAGAGAGTTCAACACAGTAAATTCCTAGGGTTAATAACTGATGAAAAACTAAACTGGATATCACACATTAAATATATCCAATCCGAATTATCGAGGAGCAGTGCAGTGTTGGCTAAAGCTCAACAAGAGCTGGATAAAATGTCTCTTCAGCAACTGCACTGTTCACTCATTTACCCAGACTTGAGCTATTGTGCAGAAGTTTGGGGAAATAATTATAAAAACAATATACGTCCATTAGCAATTTTACAAAAACGTGCTATTAGGATTATGCACAATGTGGGGTTCAGGGAGCACACGAACAGCTTATTTTTAGAGTCAGAAGTCTTAAAATTTCCCGATTCAGTAGAATATTTGTCAGCACTTATGTTTAAAGCAAGAAATCATCAGTTACTTGTAAATATTCAAAACGTATTTATAGAAAGAGAAGTGGGGCACAACCTCGGAGGAACAGCAGAATATAAACCTGCTTCAGCACTGAGCACGAGGAAGAGTTTTTATATTTCGGTCTGTGGGGTGAAAATATGGAACAGCCTGAGGGACGAACTTAAACACTGTTCAAACATTAAGCAGTTTAAAAAATTATACAAATCTAATATTCTGAGTCGTTATAGTGATGCAATGATGTAATGGTTAGTTTAGTAAATGGATTTATCTGTAAACACTAAAGTTGTACAGGATGTAAAACCAGATAAATGTGTGAAGACGGTTCAGAGGAAACCGGACGTAATAATGATGCTTAAGTATATGTAAAGGGCGAGATTCATGAAATGATATTATCATGTCTACACGTACATATATACATGTCAGGTATTATGTACTGGTTATTAACTCTATACTCTATATTAACTATATTAACATACTCAATAAATTCGTTCATTCACTGGAATGTTCCACAGTGTGACATTAAACAGCTCTACTTTATATTTATTCACTTACCAGTGTTTTTTAAGCTCAAAAATACCTAGAAAAACATGGCAACGTAGAGTTAAATTTGTCAACTGGACCAAAGTTTTGATAGAAGAGGTTTCGCCGCTCATCCGAGCTGCTTCTTCAGTTCTGCTCAGACGCTGGAGACACTGACTTTTATCTGCCTGCAAGAGAGAGGAGTTAACACTCCAAATTACTTAGAAACTCACCCTATTGTTTACAGTTGTTTACAGTTAAATGGGCTTTCAACAAAACCAAGAGAGGGAAGAAACAAGAAAACACAGAACCAGAACCCAGGAGAAGGGGGGTAACTATCCCTTATCTTGCTGGGGTGTCTGAGAAACTCCAGAGGATCTTCAGACAACATGATATTCCCGTCTACTTCAAACCCACAAACACTTTAAGACAAAAACTGGTCCACCCTAAGGACAAAACTCCAAGCCACAAACAAAGCGATGTCGTCTACTCTATTCAGTGTAGTGAAGACTGCAGGGAGCTACACTGGAGAAACAAAACAACCACAACACAAAAGGATGAACCAGCACAGACGAGAAACCCAGAGTGGACCTCAGTCTGCTGTACATCTGCACCTTAAAGCCACGGGCCACTCCTTTGAGGACAGTGAGGTGCAGATCTGAGCCAGAGAAAAGAATTGGTTTGAACGTGGAGTTAAAGAAGCATCTTTGTTCAAAAAGAGAACCCTTCTTTAAACAGAAATGGACTCAGGCACCACCTGTCTCCATCTATAACTCCATTCTCAAACCAAAATCAAAACAAATTAAGAAAACAACAGGTGCAGCCAGGTCAGGTCCAGAGGTGTGAATAGCCCCTTATGTGTGTGCTGATCTGACCCCCCCCCCGTCCATCTCAATAGGGTGAGGTGATAACAGAAATTGTGAACAATAGGGTGAGTTTCTAAGTAATTTAGGGATCTAACTAGGGCTGGGCGGTATACCGTTTGAACCGGTATACCGGTAATTTTTATTTTTATGATATGAATTTTTTATTTACCGCCATACCGTGTGTGCGCGCATATGTCGGCAACACAGAGCGGCGGAACGTCGCACAGCGGTAGATTGAGCGGGGGCTGTTTTTCAGTGTTACACCAAACAAGCCAACAAGCCAGGTAAGGATAGCGAGTTGAGTAGAAAGTAAAATCTGCATCTTCTCCCCAATCTCTGTGTAACGTTGGCACTGCAGCACAAAACACTACACAGACGTCCCTGGTAGGCGCGTTTGCTAAAAGGGACCGTCTGTGTAGTGTTAGGCGCGTTTGCTAAAAGGGACCGTCTGTGTAGTGTTAGGCGCGTTTGCTAAAAGGGACCGTCTGTGTAGTGTTAGGCGCGTTTGCTAAAAGGGACCGTCTGTGTAGTGTTAGGCGCGTTTGCTAAAAGGGACCGTCTGTGTAGTGTTAGGCGCGTTTGCTAAACGGACCGTCTGTGTAGTGTTAGGCGCGTTTGCTAAAAGGGACCGTCTGTGTAGTGTTAGGCGCGTTTGCTAAAGGGACCGTCTGTGTAGTGTTAGGCGCGTTTGCTAAAAGGGACCGTCTGTGTAGTGTTAGGCGCGTTTGCTAAAGGGACAGTCTGTGTAGTGTTAGGCGCGTTTGCTAAAGGGACCGTCTGTGTAGTGTTTTGTGACACGGGCGAGAGCGGCACTCCGTCTAAAGGGACCGTCTATGACAAGAAAAGCAAACGTTGGAATGATATTACCAACTCTATCACACTCCACTTAGCCAAAGACAAAAATACCGTTAAATACCGTGATACCGTGATAATTTTAAAAAATACCGTGATAACAATTTTTGGTCATACCGCCCAGCTCTAGATCTAACTCCTCCCTCTTCAGGCAGATAAAAGTCAGTGTCTCCAGCGTCTGAGCAGAACTGAAGAAGCAGCTCGGGTGAGCGGCGAAACGTCTTCTATCAAAACTTTGGTCCAGTTGACAAATTTAACTCTGCGTTGCCATGGATGCTGCCTGGACGAATGAGGGTTTCTACACACACCTAGAAAAACAGGCATTCTGGCTGTGAGCAGGGTCGCCTCTACACAGATCTGACCTGTAACTTGATCTGGTTTGGTCTCCGTGGTGATAGAAAGGTTTAATGCCGTACCGTGAAACATTCCAGATCAAGCAGTAACATCTCCATGGTGAAAAGCATCCAAGGGAACCTCCACCAGGAAGGTTACACAATGTAGCTTTAAGTTAAAACAGAATTAGTTTGTAGTCTGTTTGACTTTAATTAATAAATAAAAATAAATACATTTGTACTTAAAAAACTAGTGCATTTAGGGTCTTTACAGTTTTCTATCCTATGCAGACTGAGACCTGGTAGTTTGCAGCCGCCCTCCTACAGCCAGAGCCCACAGGGCCACTGGTAATAAAGGGACACAAGAAGTGTGTGTGCGTGTGTGTGTGCATGTGCGTGTGTGTGTGTGTGTGTGTGTGTGCGTGTGTGTGTGCGCGTGTGTGCGTGTGTGTGTGTGTGTGTGTGTGTGCGCCGCTGCTGCTTCATTAACCAGTCACACTAAAAACTGTCAGAGCACAGACCTGAGAGCTGTGGAAGCCCAGCTCAGCATCCTACAGCGTTCTACAGCTCTCAGCCTTTTAAACACTTCTTAATGAAAACAGACTTTGCAGCGTAGTGTTTGTTTTTGTGCCAATTCTAAGCGTTCATTTCTATGCAGTGTAAATGTGATCAAAGCGCATCCTGCAGACGTGCACAATGTGTGTGTCCCTCAGAATCTCAGGGACTTAAAGTGACTCTGAACATGAGATCAGAGTCTGGGCCAAAGAGGCTCTGCCCTCAGCAGCCCTCAGCACACAACCACCACTGAAACATGCGCCGCCTTTCGTCTCATACAGTATGAAATAAATGTAATAATAAATGTGCCAGTATTAGCGACACAGCGAGTTTCCAGCTATCGTCCCTGGGCAAGGTGTAAAATGCCAACAATATACAGCACACAGTACGATTAGGAAAAGATGGTAGAATAAGAATTAGCAGGTTATATAAAAGCACACAGAATGTAAAAGCACACAGAAAATATAATAAAAAATGTACATAAACGGGTCGGCAGCAGCACAAAGCATTAACTCTGGTCACAGGTTTGATTCTCAAGTCACCACGACTTTAACCTGTTCTTAAAGGTTCTGTGTGTCCCAGCGTTGTGTATCTGAGCTGGTTTTGTGTTCCAAAAGTGGAGCTCGCACTGAAAAAGCAGTTTGGCTGAATGCACTTTTTCTTAAAGGGACGACTAAATTATTAGAGGAGGCAGATCTGGTGTTTCTGCTACTTTGATTAAAAAAAAATGAAAAAGGAGGTGGGGCCAGACCTGCGGGATTTTAAAAACCAGAGCAATGTCGAAAAGGTTTCATGTCCAGGACTTTCAGAGCCTGTTTATAGACTGAATTAATTGGTTTCAGTGTTCAATTTGTGCCACTACAATACATGTTCAGGTTAGATTTACTTTGATTCTGATTACAGCTTTACTTGGTCATGGTTTCAGACTCACTTAACACGGTTCTGGAGCTGTGCCTGCTTCTCGGGGCCCCTCCCCTGCTTTTACTTTACCTGTTGTCCTCACTGGGGCTTCAGACAAGCCTCTTCATCCCATGCTGTGTGATAATGGGCTTCCTCAGCCCTGACCCCAAACCTCTGAACAGCCCTGACCACAAACTGTTCTGCAGGGGATGGAGAGTTTACTAGAACATCAAATCCACGACAAATGCCATGTGTTCAACTTAACTCCCTCTTTATCTTCATCTGTACCACACATCTTCAGAAGTTTGCGGCTGCAGCAGAGCCACCGGGCAGTCTGAACGCACTGCTCTGTAGTGGACCACCGCTCCATTCATCAGGTCTGGAGTCTGGAGTGGGCCTTAGCAAAGCCTTTAATGTTTGCTTGTGCACTTGTGCTGAACCTGTGTGCAAACGACAAAGTACTGCAGGCCGGTGTTCAGTTACCGTAATTTCCGGACTATTGAGCACACCTGAATGTGTACATATACAGGCCGCACTTTTCTGTAAGCCGTGTCCACATTGTAACTTCAGATATTTACACTGAAAGATGGTACACAGAAGGATTTTCTTCATTTTTAATTAAGTTAGTGCCTGTAACACAGCAGTAAAATAGCAGAATTAAGACAGGATTATCAGACTACATCACTTGGCGTTCTACTGCGCATATGTCCTGCACAAAGAGCCGCTGTCCCGTCTGGTATCATGTCTCCTGCACAAAGAGCCGCTGTCCTGTCTGGTATCATGTCTCCTGCACAAAGAGCCGCTGTCCTGTCTGGTATCATGTCTCCTGCACAAAGAGCCGCTGTCCTGTCTGGTATCATGTCTCCTGCACAAAGAGCCGCTGTCCTGTCTGGTATCATGTCTCCTGCACAAAGAGCCGCTGTCCTGTCTGGTATCATGTCTCCTGCACAAAGAGCCGCTGTCCTGTCTGGTATCATGTCTCCTGCACAAAGAGCCGCTGTCCTGTCTGGTATCATGTCTCCTGCACAAAGAGCCGCTGTCCTGTCTGGTATCATGTCTCCTGCACAAAGAGCCGCTGTCCTGTCTGGTATCATGTCTCCTGCACAAAGAGCCGCTGTCCTGTCTGGTATCATGTCTCCTGCACAAAGAGCCGCTGTCCTGTCTGGTATCATGTCAGCGTCTTGTAGGATTTCAGCAGATTTCAGGCTCTCCGGGGCCATTTCTTCTCGTCATTTGCGCATCTACCTGCATTTAACACATACGGGTCATTAAGTCCCTCTCACTAATGTTCATTTAGTAGCATGACTTATTTTATCACACGGTTATAAGATGTTTTAGTGCTGACAGTGACGCGTTCTGCACTCAGGCTGCGCACACATCCGCTGTGTGGATAAAAAAAATAATCCATCTATATATTAGCTGCATCGTTGTATAAGCTGCAGGGTTCAAAGTGTAAGAACAATTGTAGTGGCTTATCGTCTGAAAAATTACGGTAAATAAAACTCCATCATATACACAATGCTTCTCATAAATTCTGAGGAGATTATGGTTTTAAGATTTTCATTTATAATTTGTGGAGTGTACATGACGTTTATTGCCTATATTTAAACTGAAAGCATCTCAATAATCTTTTATCCCAGTGTTGTTACTTTTTAAATGGTTATGATAAGACAGTGGTAACAAACTGTGATTTTGTGATGCCAGGGTGTAGTCCAGGATGTTTTTAGAGTTGTTTAGATTATGTGGGACCATCATAGTCTCCTTTATTGATGGGGAAACACTGTTATACAGGTGGAGTATTACAGATAAGCTCAGAATTATGAGCTCAAACCATACTTAAATATACAGAAATATTCTACGCAGCTTTACTATACGTAATCAGTATTCAGTCAATGGCACAACAGTTAGTGCCTCGGCCTTACCGCAGGAAGGTCCTGACTCCTTTGGGGCCGTTCTTTCTGTAGTTTGGATGCAAAATATTGATTTGTAGAGAAGATTTTAAAGGGTTTGTGCTTTAAGCAATGTTAGATTGTTGTTACCGCCTCAAAAACAAACCTGAAGTTGTGTTTCATTCATTCGTTTGAGGTGTAACCCTTTATTATTTGTTTGCCTACATCTCCAAACCTCAAATGTTTTCTAGTTAAGAGCTCCCTTTTACCTTTTGTTCAGTATTTTGGCAATTCTAGGACTGAAATGATCCAAATGATTCACCTGCGTGAAGTCGCCCCATCAAATGCAAACCTACAAAAACTATGTCAGTCGTTTGTGCTGCAAAACATTTAGTTTGTGCTTCTTTAGTTTTGTATAAATGAATGATTCTTTTATAGGTCAAATTGGGGTCAGCCGGCCCACAGAGAGCTTAAATAGGCTCTAAAACATCCAAAATGGAGTCAATCGTTTCTCCTGTTTTGTGCTGCAAAAAGTTTTGTTTGTGTGATTCTGGTTCTTCAGATATTTGCAATTTTATTTTTGGCCGATGACGTCGTCCAGAACCTCAGAATGTGAAATAGAGCTCAAAACAGGAAGAAAATTATAGAAAACATTTGTATTTGGTTTTGGGTTTCCTCCGGCCTCCGGTTTCCCCCATCAACTCAAAACATGCAGCACCCCTATGAACTAACATCAAGGACCATAATGTCCACCCTCCTGTGGGCACCACCTGCAGAGGGGTTCATAGGGGGTCAGGTGCTATGAGGATTGGGCAGTAAACTGCCCCCGCGACCCAGCCGGATTAAGCGGGAGAAGATGGATGGATGGATTTGGCTTGTGCTGTTTTGTGCTGTGACAATTTTCATTTGTGTGAATTTATTTCTAAAATTAATGATTATTTCTGCAGTAATTACAGGACATCATTTCCGCTCAGATGACGGTGACAAAATCCGCAAAACTAGTGGCGAAAACGTTCTCAGGCTGTGGAAAAGTCTGTTTTATTAAATAAAATATGAAAAATATTAATCAAAAGCAAATGACTAAAGACTGAAACAGACTTTTCCTCAGCCTCAGATCGTTTCTCTTCACTAGTTTTGTGGAGTTTGTCTCCGTCAGCTGAGCAGAAATGACGTCCTATAATTACCACAGAAATAATAATGAAGAATTTTAGAAATAAACTCACACAAATGAAAATTGTCACAGCACAAACCAAATACATGTTTATAACGTGTATAATAACGTTTTCTATAATTTTCTTCCTGTTTTGAGCTTTATTTAACATTCTGAGGTTCTGGACGACGTCATCGGCCGAAAATAAAACTGCAAATATCTTAAGAACCAGAATCGAATGAAACTTTTTGCAGCACAAACGATTGACATAGTTTTTGTGCAGGTTTACGTTTGATGGGGCGACTTCACGGAGTAAATTATTCTCGAAAAGTTGTATAGAGTGTTTTCTATTTGGAGAAGAACTCGGCCTAAATATGCAGCGTCTTTGTGTTGAATGAAACAAAACTCAAGTCCAGGTCTGTTTGTGATGAGGAAAAACATTATAGCATAGATCAGAAAATGGCGTAATCAAGACCTCTTTAATTTGGTGTTTGCATATGACCTTCTGTGGCTTTCCAGCTACTTTTCAGCAGACCATCTTTTCATGTTGTCTTTTCCCTGTGCCCTGGCTGAAGGAGTTTGCCCTGACAGTTAGTTTAAGCTGGCTTTTCACAGCTGTTGTAAAGCGCTGCCCTCTGACCTCCACAGTCCATTACGTGTCAGTCCCGTTCAAAGCCCCTCACAGCGCCAGACCCCTCCCCCCATGTCTGCGACGTCTCTCGTCCCTTCGTGGAAATACCAACGGCCCACTGCCTCCAGGCACCTCCAGGCGCACCAGGCTCCGGCTATATTACTGTGGACTAATGGAGCATTCATGGATATTTGCAGTTTCGTCAGCACAACAATGTGATAGACCGACCGAAAAAGGACTGTCCACAGCAAACTTCCACCTTCATTATTGTTTCGGCTAAGGATGGGCATTCAATTACATTTTTTTAATCGTAGTCGGGAAAATTAAAGAGCAATTTTCGATGAATCTAGTGCTGCCGCGATTATTCATCGTTGTCGACGTAATCGAATGTGAAAATGAGTTGACTACAATTCTTTTGGTCGAATATTCGCCTTTATTTATTTTTGGTCTCAAACGGCTCATCCAGAGACCTTTTGCTTGCCTGAGATCAGGTATTTCCCCTCCACACCACTAGTAGTACTACACTCGAGGCGGACACCGGTGCTGCTGACAGCGGCTACATCCGGGGTTGACGCCGAGGTGGCTAACCTCGGCTTCACCAAAGGCTAACAGCAGTGGTATATAATGGCACCGCCAAAGAAAACAAACTTGAGGAAGTATTTGCCGTGCGCACTCTGCTGGCTGGTCTCTCTCTTTCTCTCTTCCCCCTTCCCCCGATTTGAGCATTTGAGAGCGGTATGAAAATCCAAGAACAGTGGCGGCGACTTCTAGACCAAGACCTAAAGCCTCGAAAGTCTGGGAATACTTTCGGACAGATGGTGATAGAGTGGTTTGTACACTCTGTAAGACTTCTTTGGCTCATCACGGGAGCACGACCACGATGCATGAGGTATTGAGAATACCGTTGCTCGTGCAAACTCGTTAAATTGTGTGTGCATATCGTTGTTCAACATTGTCGAATGAGCACAAACACAACAGACATAATAGCAATAACCTTTGCAACTCGCACACACAAGGTAACCTCCCGGGAAAATCTAACACACCCACTTGTGTGTGTTAGAACCGCTTTTTTTTTTTTTTTTTTAATTAGTCGTTTAGATTAGTCGACTAATCGAAAAATTTGTCGAGAGATTAATCGTTAGAAAATTAGTCGTTAGTGGCAGCACTAATCATTAACATTTCATATTAAAATGATCATCATTATTATTACTACTAATCTGCATGAATAAACTCAACTTCACAACATTTAAACCATAATCACTCCAGAGCCTCATCAGTGTGAGATCAGAATGTGTTTAATGCAGCTTTAAACATTTGTTTACGTCTTACAGAAACTAAACTTAAAACCGCACGGCTCATTTGCGAAAGAAGCAGCTCTTTCCTTGTGCTGATGTGTTTAGCTTCTGTGGGACTAAAGGACTCGACTCAGTGAATATGAGTGTTCTCTCTGTGACTCAGTGAATATGAGTGTTCTCTCTGTGACTCAGTGAATATGAGTGTTCTCTCTGTGACAGAGGATGTTCTGCTGATGCTGAGTCTGTTCTGTGCGTATGTCACGTTGCAGATGCTGCGTAAACATGTGAAACCGGGACACTCAAAAACCCGATCATACCCGGGACACTGATGTGCAGGGAAACGCACTCTGAGGAATATAGGGATCTCCAAGGAGCCAGAGCCGAGACGTGGGACTGTGAGGCTCCAGAGTTTGTGCTCAGACCTCGACTCCTCAGGCTGCGTTACACAGACACCGACATTCAGTTTGTCCATTAGATGTGATCGACGAAATTCTTAATGATCAATTATCGATTAGTCGACTAATCCTGCCCGTCCCTAGTTTCCGCTGTTTACCCCATGGTTTGATTAGGACTGGGCATCATTAAAAAGTTGCCGATATGATACATAGGCCATGATACGATACATATCTTGACACAGTGCACTTTCGATTTGATATATTTCAAATCAGTTCGATATGGTTCAGTAAAAATAATGGCCAAGTCATGGCTGTGATACAAAAAGTAAAAATTATTAGTTAAATATACCAGTAAATATTGGCGATATATCGGTACAGAAGCCCTTGATATTGATTCTATATCATCACATTGAACGATATGATATATCAATATTTTGATATTTTTGCACAGCCCTGGTTATGATCTGTCTTGCTGTTGTGGACAATAATTGATATTTGCCATGATTTCAGTTCATTTTGCGTAATAGGTTTAAGGTTTTATTTTTACCCAGTTTGATTAGTAAATGACTATTAATATTTTGTTTCAAATGAACTGAACTTACTGTGCAAAAAAGTATCTTAAAATATCACATTTATATTATCACAATACAAAAAAAAATACAGTAGTTCATACAACAGGGCGACAGTAGCTCACTTGATAGAGCGTTTGTCCACTGATCTGAAGAAGACAGTACAAGTCCCACTCCCCACAGAACTCATCATTGGTCAGAGACTCTGACCCATAGGTTTCTGGTGCAATTCCATCTCCCACAGATAAATGCCGTCTTTGTGTCCTTGAGCGACACACTTAAGCTGTCTCGCCCCTGGTGTCTGTGTACACTGGTGTATGAATGAGCGGGTGAGTGGTTCCCTGTTCTAAAGCACTTTGAGCCTTGAAGGTGGAAAAGCACTGTATAAAAATGTGATCATTCACCATTTTGTTCTCTGGTTTTGTCATATGGTGCAGCAGACACGGCTTTAGTCGTCCTCTTCACTTTTGTCTTGTGTGTTGCCCATGGCCCTTGTGTCCTACACTTTGCTCATAAATAGTACTTGGTGTTGGTCGAAGCCATTCACCACAGTCCAAATGTCCACTGAGTGTGTGTGAATAGACCCTGTGTGTGTGTGCGCCCATTAGTTTGTGATGTGGCGGCCGTGTTCTGCTCCTTTGTGCTGACACGCTGAATGGCTCCCACTTCATTGCGACTCCTGCACAGATCTAGTGCCTTTAACTTGTTCAAACAGCAGCATCAGAGAGTGGGATGAAGGGCTTAAGATGACATGAGCCTGCTCTGTCCTCCTGCCCTCTGATAACACCACTGCTCTGTCTGAACCAGTCATTTGGGGCTCCACCTCCGATTCTGTCAGTCATAATTTCACAGAATTACAATGAACAAGTTCAAATTGGCAGTGGCACTGGCACTGGCAAGGTTTCTGTCATTTTGGTGTGCAAATTTAAAAACATGGCCAACTATTGGCTTGTTCATAACATTTTGATAGCTTTCCTTGTTTCTGAAATAGATTTATAACTAGGTAAGTGTATCTGTGTCATTTCTCATTAAAAATGAACCATCACAGTTTTTTTCATGCTGGTAAAGCAAACACAGCTCCTGCTCTGGTCAGACAGAGACTGGACCAGGGGCCCTTAAATAAGGGCTCAAAGCAAACGGTTCAGATTGAGTCTGCAGGGTGGCTTCATGCTTCCTTAGTGAGAGGGGGAGGAGCTGAGTCACAAGGGAGGGGCTCAGAGTAGAGCCACTGCTCCTCCATGTCAAGAGGAGCCAGCTGTGGTAGGGCATCCTGGTCAGCTGTGAACCATGATTAGACCAAACCATGTCATTGACAGAATCTTGACTTTGATTCTGATTTAAATGACATGTCAGCCCGGACTCGGACTGCAGGAGGAGCAGGTCCAGTGGCTGAGGATTCTGTACAGGCCAAAGTGGAGCTCGGGGCACAGGTGGAGTCTGGTGGTGCTGCTGGAGCTGCTGCAGAGCTCTGGAGTCATACAGATGGATTCTAGGGTTGAGTGACTTCAGCCTTATCCCTTCATAAATGAAAGACAGAAAAAAAATCAAAGACTCTGACATGACAACACAGCAGAGCTCTGGTCCTCTGAGTGTCATGATAAGACCTGCCCCACACTGAGCTGCAGATGTACGGGGCAGTCTGAGGCCCAACTCCATCTTAATCAGTGGTTGTGCTGCTGGTCTTGCTGACCTGTCCTTATTAGCAGACTGTGTAACGTTGAAAAGTTTAGTGTGATGCAGATGTCCCTGAGAACACATTTTCTGTACCCTCCAGCCAGACCGTGAGGTGCAGAATCTTCATGGTTAATAGTTTTAAAAGGCGTCGTCACAACGCGCTCCCGCCCTGTAATACTGACAGTGTGTGACTTCAAAGCCCCTCTTGAGTTCACAAGAAAATGAGCCTCTCTCTCTCTGCCTTTGTGACATTCACACCTGATTAGCTTTGCAAATGAAGTTTTCCTTCTGTGGAGGTGAGACCCAAGACTTGTTAAGTCTTTAATGGATTGTCTGGGATTCATTTACTTGAGTAACTTTTTCAGTTAATTGTACCTTTCAGAATACTTCTTGCAGCATACTTTTACTCCGACTTGAGTAATATTTTTATTATTTTAATATTGAAGTAACAGTAAGTGAGTAAAGGCTGCCACATACTATATGACAATTTGCTCGGTTTAGGCTGCGATTTGCGAGTTCGGGGAGGAGTGACTTGACTTTCTGTCCTTGTGTGCGATTTTGAAGCCGCTGTGCTCCTGTGGCCTCAGTGTGACTCTGAGCTGGTCTGTCAGATCATAAATGTACCGGCCAATAAACCAGAGCGTCAGGGCAGACGGACTAGGCCTGGGTGATATGGAGGGAAAAAAAAGGATGACGATTTTTTTTTTACCAAATATTGAACAATCTCGATTTTAGATTAAATTTTCTTCCATCTTCAGGCATAAGGGGAACCTGCGTGAAGTCACCCCATCAAACTCAAACCTACACAAACTATGTCAGTCGTTTGTGCTGCAAAAAGTTTTGTACTTCAGATATTTGCAGTTTTATTTTCGGCCGATGACGTCGTCCAGAACCTCAGAATGTGTGTCTAAAAATAGACTCAAAACACGAAGAAAATTATAGAAAACATTTGTATTTCGTTGCTGTGACAATTTTCATTTGTGTGAGTGTATTTCCAAAATTATTCATTATTATTTCTGCAGTAATTCTAGGACGTCATTTCCGCTCAGCTGACGGCGACAAACTCCACAAAACTAGTGAAGAGAAACGACCTGAGGCTGAGGAAAAGTCTGTCTCAGTCTTTAGTCATTTGCTTTTGATTCAGATTTTATATAATACAGACTTTTCCACAGCCTCAGATCGCAGAAATAATAATGAATAATTTTAGAAATAAACTCGCACAAATTAAAACTGTCACAGCACAAAACAGCACAAACCAAATACAAACGTTTTCTATAATTTTCTTCCTGTTTTGAGCTTTATTTAACATTTTGAGGTTCTGGACGACGTCATCGGCCGAAAATAAAACTGCAAATATCTTAAGAACCAGAATCGCACAAACAAAACTTTTTGCAGCACAAACGATTGACATAGTTTGTGTAGGTTTGCGTTTGATGGGGCGACTTCACTGAGGTGTAAGGGGCAGGTGTCAGGATCGCTATAGTTTTTATTTCATGCTGATAGGACTGATAAGTCTGTTAGCAGCAGACACACGGACACGAGCGCGTCACCACTATCAACAGAAACACGTGCGATGTCCGTGCGCCAAATCAGGACTTAAGTTTCACTCATAAACAGTGAGGAGAAAGAAAAAAGGCAGGAGCACACACACACACACACACACACAGGCAGGAGCACACACACACACACAGAGGCAGGAGCACACACACACACACAGGCAGGAGCACACACACACACACACAGGCAGGAGCACACACACACACACAGGCAGGAGCACACACACACACACAGGCAGGAGCACACACACACACACACACACACAGGCAGGACCACACAGACACACACACACACAGGCAGGAGCACACACACACACACACACACAGTCAGGAGCACACACAGGCAGGAGCACACACACACACACACACACACAGGCAGGAGCACACACACACACACACACACACACACACACAGGCAGAAGCACACACACACACACACACAGGCAGGAGCACACACACAGGCAGGAGCACACACACAGACACACACACACACAGGCAGGAGCACACACACACACACAGGCAGGAGCACACACACACACACACAGGCAGAAGCACACACACACACACAGGCAGGAGCACACACACACACAGGCAGGAGCACACACACACACAGGCAGGAGCACACACACACACACAGAGGCAGAGGAATGGAGACGCTGGACTTTTAATCAATTTGTGCAGATTTGAGTCCAAACTTGTGAAAGGTGAGGACAGGTGAGGAGGCATAAAGTGAAGCGCTGTGGCTCCTAAACAAGATCATAAATCCTCATCAGCACTATGGCCTGTTACTGCCACATGAGGCTGTAGACAGTTCAAATGCACATGCCTTATTATCGAGATCGCAATCAACCGATCTTTCAATTTTTTGGCACAGTGACGGACACAGAGGTGCAAGATACAAACTCGGGGAAACGGCGAGAATAATTATTCCTCACCTCTCGTGATGTTCTAAATATAAACTGCAGCATCTCCACATTATCCATAGAATTTGTCCTCTGCAAATAATGACCCCAGTCCACAAAACCATGTTATTAATCCAGTTTGAGGCGTTCTTTAAAAGCAAAAAGGCCAAAGTAGTTCCTCATGTGTGTCTGTTTCCATCCACACAGCGCACGGATCGAAGTGAAGCTGCAGATTAGCGACAGTGACTTTTGTAGTCAGCCTTCTGTGCATTAAAATCCTGTATCTGAAGTATTGCACCACATTTCACAAATAATAACAACAGTTTTGACTTGCTGGAAGTGCAGTGCTCGGATCTCTTGAACACTTATGAATCTCAGAGCGAGTGGTTTTGCTGTAGGCAGGAAACAGCTGACGTGAGGTGCATGAGGGGGTCCACACAGATCCCGCAGTGTCTTTGTGATCGGAGATTTAAAGTCTCATCAGTCTCTCCTCGTGTCTGTGGTGTGCACCTTTTGACGCACGTTTAAAAATCGTTTAAGACCGCTGAATATTACCTGCGTGAAGTTGGTCCCGTCAAACGCAAACCTAATCAAAAACTACGTATCGTTTGCGCTGTTTTGTGCTGCAAAATGTTTCGTTTGTGCGATTCTGGTTCTTCAGATATTTGCAGTTTTATTTTCGGCCGATGACGTCGTCCAGAACCTCAGAATGTGAAACAGACTCAAAACAGGAAGAAAATTATAGAAAATGTTTGTATTTCGTTTGTGCCGTTTTGTGCTGTGACAATTTTCATTTGTGCAAGTTTATTTTTAAAATTATTAATTATTATTTCTTATTATTTCTTATTTCTAGGACGTCATTTCCGTTCAGCTGACGGCGGCAAACTCGACAAAACGGCACAAATGAAATAAACGTTTTCTATAATTTTCTGCCTGTTTTGAGTCTATTTCACATTCTGAGGTTCTGGACGACGTCATCGGCCGAAAATAAAACTGCAAATATCTGAAGAACCAGAATCGCACAAACGAAACTTTTTGCAGCACAAACGAAGCACAAACGATTGACATAGTTTTTGTTAGATTTGTGGTTGATGGGGCGACTTCACGCAGGTCTAAATCTTGTAGTGTGTGGCGGCCTTAGGAGATTTAGTTACTCTTCCCACTGTTAGTCTACAAATGAAAAGCTTCATGTTGACAATATGCACCTCGAACAGATATGATTTTGTGTCTCATTTTTGTGCATTATTTACTATTTTGTCCTTCAAATTACATTACTGCTTCAAACTGTTTGTAAGTTACTCTTGAGTAATTTCTTGCATCACAACCTTGTACTTCTACTTGAGTAATGTCATATTTTGAATTACTCTTACTTAAACAAAGTGTTTGGACACTCAGCCCACCTTTGCTGAGATGTCCCTGCTGTTTCTGGATACATTCTTTGCCTCCATGAAGCCCAGTGCTCGCTCGTGGTGACAGTTTTAAATAAAGCCAGGCTAGGTTAGACTTGTCAGGAGACTTGCTGTACGTCTGCTGTTGGTTGCACCAGAATATCCAGGTGTGTTTCCGTGTTCTGGTCTGGACGGGCTGCAGCCGATGTCCAACACAGGCCTTCAATCTTAGTTTAGTGTAGGGCTGAAACGATTCATCGAGTAAATCGATTAAATTGATTAGAAAAATGCATCGATTATTATTTTTTGCCTCGATTCTTCGTTTTGTTTTCATACGCTCGGCGATGGCCGGAACCTTCTGCGGTAGAGGTAAAGTTTCTTCACTGTACACACAACAGCGCGGCGCCAATGGATGTGTAATAAGAGCGAACACCTCATCTCCTCCCGTACGCCGCACGTGGATCGTGTCTTGTCACGTTCGCTGCGTGGACCGCGCTTCCTCCTGTGCCTCTAAACCAGAACTAACACCAGGACTAAAACCAGGACTAAAACCAGGACTAAAACAGGTCTAAGCCAGGTCTAAACCAGGTTTAAACCAGGTGTAAACCAGGTGTAAACCAGCTCTAATCCAGGTCTAAAACCAAACAAGAATTTGCAGGAGTTGGTTGCTACATTCATGTACTTTTAAAAATCATGACAATATCAAGTAATCCAAAGTATTCAGATTACGTTACTCATTTAAGTAATTTAATGGATTATGTCACAAACTACATTTTGGGGAATGTAATCTGTAATCTGTAGGGGATTACATTTTAAAAGTCACCTTCTCAACACTGATGCTACAACATCTAAACAGAACCGTACATTACATCAAGTGGAAAAGAAACCGTGAGGTGAGTCGACCTGAGCCCAGAGATAATTACGTTTTTCATGTCCAAAACACGTGTATCTGTCAGTGCAGGTGGTGTGGACTTAACGTGTGCAAAGTAGACACGACATTAACAAACTCGATTATTTGAACAAAATAATCGACAGAATAATCGATTACTGTAATAATCGATAGCTGCAGCCCTAGTTCAGTGGAACATCTTTGGGTGCTGAGGAAAATAAGATCGTGTTATAAGAGTCATATTTTTGGAAGAAAAGAACCATCGCCCCTTCCTGCCTGCACCTCTGGAGTGTTAGTGCTGTTATTTTTCCCTTAGGTGCTTTTCTCCATGGAAATGGTATTGCTTTGTCTGGAAATATTCCACAGGACAGTATTGCACTTTTCTCTCTGTATTATTTATTTAAATACAGGTGTCATTTTTATTTATTTATTTATTTATTTAAATTGTACTGTGAGCAGGATCACCTCTCCACAGATCTGACCTGTAACATGGTCTGTTGACATAGATATAATGGAATAGATTCAGGCCATGTCCACACATACACGAGTATTTCTGTAAACGCAGATCTGCTACACTTCGTTTTATAAAAAGTCTTGCGTCCACACTTAACCGTTTAAATATATTTCCATCCACACAACCCGCATAATTAGGCTCTTACCACATCGACGGGCGATCGCATGAGGATGAAGTGAGTCTGACAGTGACAGGAGGGACGACCTGGACATGCAGAAGTTTTCACTCCGTTCATCCGGGACGGCGACTTCTGACTCAAAGTTCTCCACCAGCTGCAGCGCGTCCAGGTCGGACCCAAAATCTCCGACGGCGCCTCTCCCGAGTGACGCCTTCGAGGAGGAGGAGGAGGAAGGATATTTGGTGTAAAACAGCCGAATGCAACGCGCTTCTTCTCCTTTGCTCCTCCACAAGAAGCAGTAGTTGCGTTTGTAAAAAAAAAAAAAAAGCAGTTAAAAAGCTCCTGTAAGAGGGTCAGAAGTAACAGGCTTCTTAGAGTGTCCCTGCTCCACTGTCTGACATAAAAAAGGTGCATCTCTGACGTTTATGCACTTATGTCGCAAATAGTGACGTTTAAAAACACAAATCACTGTTATTCATGTTCACATCCAAACACAAAACCGGAGTTTACCAAAATCTTCACTTTGGCCGGAGTTTTCCAAAAGGTTTTAAGGACTTAATCCTTCGGTTCTGTGTGGATGAGGCCAAATCGTATAAAAATAACTTTGTTTAATCAGATACCCGGCTCTGTGTGGACAAGGCCTCAATACTCAATACCAATTCTGACACCACAATGATGATAAAAAAAAAAAAAAACACTATTCAGACTAGGAGTATTTTGCAAAAGTTTTCTATCATGTTATAATGTTGTTCCCTCATCAGAAACAGAAGAGTTCTAGATGTGCAGGAGTTTCATTAGTGGGATTCACGCTGTTTGTGTTGTGATAGCGCTGTGAAGGGGGAGCAAAGGGAGGGCAGACCCGGAGTGTCAGAAATGAAAGAAACTCATCTTAATAAGTTGTTTTCAGTGAATATACCATTTTCAAAACAATCAAAACATGGTGATCTAAACATGTTATGTGTTAGAAATGAACAATTAGTAGCGGTAAAATAGCTCCTCTTTAATGAGCTTCGACAAGAAATGACTGATGTCCACTCCAGTGCACAAATCAACCAAAACAAACATGGCGACACCAGCAGACGTACTTCAGCCTATTTTAGTGTCCATACAGACTATTTAGTTTGTGACAAAGGTAGAACGTAAGTGCTATGCTTTTCTCTCCACTGGATTTAACTAAAGTTTGATTTTTCAGCTTGTTCTGGTGTTGTGATGCTTCATCCAATCAGACATGCAGAACTAAAATAGTGCTTCATTGTTTCTTAGACTCCGACTTCTATTTCGGATGCTGAAGAAAGCGAGCGGCTGAGTGGCCTCTACATGTGAGTACTGAATAGCCGTACGGTGCAGAGACAATACTGCAGCGGTGCTGGTGTCACCCCTCATGACCAGAGGAAATGTGTCTGCCTGTGTCTGACAGTTACTGATGACTTTCTATTCTTCTCACACTTTCACTTGTAGTGTCTGGCCACAGTGCCACTGATGCATGCGTCACAAAGGAGAAACAAAGAGCTGCAAAATGACTCTTTGGGTTGTATTTATTTTATGTGTTTCAAAGTATACAGCAGCGTTGATATTCCATATGATAATACATGATTGCCTCTCTCAGTTGTACATAACTGAACTGAGAATGGCAATGGAAAAATTGCTGCTGTAGGTCTGTAGCCTGCACATGAAAAATGGCAATATTCAGTACAGTCTATAACAAACATATTTAAAAGGCCCGAACTGCACCCAAGTAATCTCAACGGACTTTATGGGACGGACTTCTTGTCACTTTGGGTTGTTCCTCTGGTTTACATGCACAGTCAAAATCTGATTAGTACCAGATTTCTGCAGACTATTCAAATGACATGGAAACACATTTAAATCAATTAAATTCAATTAAAGTCAATTACATCTAAAGTCTAGAAATCCAATAGTAATCAGATTTTGGTGTGCGTGCGACCGGAGATACTGTAAGAACCTGTTGTAGTTGGTTGGGCAAAAGGGGCTCATTTTCCAGCATTTTATAAAAACCCTGCATTTAGTAGCGGTAACCTCAGATGTGGCTGCTGTGGTCCAAGCTGAGCTGAATCTGTTCTTGAGGTGGGGGTGCAAAGGTACATTGGTGTTTCCATTGGGAGTCTTAATCCATCGGTGAGTGTTGAAGTTGTCTTCTTCAATCCTGTGTCTGTAGTACTTCCCTGAAAGTGGCTCTATGCTGATGAAGATGTGGTCCATCTGGAGGACTTTGTGTCTCTAATGGGACCAGGTGCCTCACTGAACACGTTTGAACTTTTGAAGTCTGATTTGAAAGCGCTTGAAAGTTTATTTTTCTTCAAATTCTCAACCCCTCCCACTTTTATCCAAATCCTCTATCCTAGCCTGGAGCATGGCTTTCCTACTGTTGTGGATTTTAAAATCTAGGAAGAATAAAATTGGAGAGAAGTTGTCTTAAATCAGAGTCTGGATTTATTAAAGCAATTGTGCCACAATTACAGAGAAAATGAAAATGAAACCTTCTCTTCCTCACGCAAAGTCCGTCTCTCCCTAATCTGATCCATGGCAAAACAAAAACAGGCTCTTCTACAGTCGACAAACGTCATAACATCAACATGAGGTTGAACCTACTACAGTATCTAAACAACCTCCCAATGGACACTCGTCTGGTTCAGCTGAGGCTTCGATCAGAGCCCCCCTATCACTATTCTAAATGATGAGAATAAGCAAATCAACAGCTCGTTGTTTTGACGATACTGGATAAAGACAGTGCAGTGTGTCCTGACCTGAGATTCCCCAGGAACAGCAGATTACACCATCACATGTGGCAGGAAAACAGAAATGCTTTAGCAGTTCTTAGTTCACAGTATCTAAATCCATAAAATACATTCTTTAGCTTAAATGGATCCCAACAGAAAACTAAGTAAAGGTTTTCCACCACACCTACTTTTGAGTTCAGTGGATCTTGGAGCTACAGAAGATCGTAAATAAGATGGAGCCAAATGTATGGCTAAGATTTCTCTTTGCTTCTGCAGAGTTTCTGAGTGGTGCTGAAGTTTCTGTAGATCCGGAGCATTAGACGCCTCCATCTGCTCTTTTTCATTTGTAAAACGAGACAGAATCTGTTCCTTCAGAAGAGTTTTCTCACACAGATATTTCTCCCTGATCTCACTAATCTGATCCAGTCTCAGCTGCCCTACCTTCTTCTCCTGCTCATGTTCTAATTCCTGACGCACTTCCTGGAATACATCAGCCATCTCTGGTTCTGGTCAGGCCCTCCCTTTTCTTCTGAGCGACTTCAGTTCATCTTCTTTTAATTCTCTCTTAGATTCCTCCTCAAGTCTGGCTTCCTCCTCCCTCCTCTTTGCCAAAAGTGACTCGCGCAGAGCCTTCAGTCCACGTTCACTCTCAGCCTGCAGATGCCTCTCCTCCTCTTCCTCTTGTGTCTTGAGTTGGTACTGAAATTCTTTTGCTGTTCCCGGACTCTTCTGGTTAAATAATTTGGATGGTGCAGAAGAAGGACTGCAGCAGTGTTTTGTTGCAGCGGGATCCTCCTTCTGCCTTATTCTACGGGCTGCTTTCTCACACACTTTTCCCTGTTTATAATGTGTGTCTTTTGTGACCGCACTGTGAAGCTCATCCTTCTCCAGCTTGTCGTCATGCTGTGAAGATGACGCTGGGCTGTCATATCCTGAATATTTCAGACTATATTGTGACTCTGTGTCTGAGGCTTGACGATTGGATATGTTGTCTTCTTCTGGCAGGTCACACTCAAGATCATCAATGAAGTCGAGCTTCCTGAGTTCTGAATCCTGGGAACATGTCAAAGGTTGTGGTTCAGGAGTAGTCGGACAGTATTCTTGCTCTATAGCTGCAGTATCACCTGTGCTGTGGGAGTCCCTTGATGCCGTCTTGAGTGGCAGATCCCTGAGTGGTGACTGCTTAATGGGTTAAAGAACAAACCCCAGCAGATCCTTTTTCACCTTCTCTCCTGTCGCCTTCTGTTTCAGGTTCTTCAGGACCAGCGTGCTCTGGTTCCTGACACTCAAAGCTCAGTTCATTTATGTCTAGAGGACTCACTGGTCCAATCTGTGACAGTTTTGGTTCCAAATCAGCTTTCAACAAGTCCTCTCACCTGTTGTTGTCGTCGTCTTCTTCAGGAAAGTCCAAGATATGATAACTTGTCTTGACCATTCCTGAAGTAGCATTAGTTTGGTTTAACATTAGGCTTGGATTTAGAATTTGAAGTGTGACAACATAATCCCAGTTTCTTATCGAGTTTCTGCACATGCATCTCTTTTTAATAATATAATTTTGCTGTCCATGTACCGTGCCTCCCCCTGCCGCAGCTAAAGCCTGTTTGAGGAGTGTTGGAGGACTCTCTCTCCACGTTGCAGCCTCTGATTAGCGATGAGGTGGAGGTATGTAAAGCCAGGGGAATGCTGACTGCTGTGAAAGTGTCCTGCCTCCGGAGGGGCTGGCATCTGAAGAAGGGCAGTCGGATGAACAGGGCCCGATGTAGCCGCATCCCCGAGCGGACATGCGCCTCCTTCTCCCCTCCCTCGCTCTTTCTCTTTTTCTCTCTGGTACATTTCCCATTCAGCTCAGCTCTGACACTCCTGTTACGGTGACAAATGCGCCGGGCCATGCCTCTCTCAATGTCATCTCCTGTGCCCTCTTTATCCATCTCCGAGTACAAGGAGGTTCTGATCTTCCAGGCTGCCAGCGCGTCTGTGTGGGCAGGGTACTGTATGCATGCTGATGGCTGGTCATTTGCATGTATATAGCTGCAAGGACCACTGGGTTTACACTGGGGTTTCATCATTTCCATAGGAGCATCTCTCTGTGGGGAGTGGTTAATGCTTCCGTCTGCACAAATACGGCATCAGTGTGTGTGTGTGTGTGTGTGTGTGTGTGTGTGTGTGTGTGTGTGTGTGTGTGTGTGTGTGTGTGTGTGTGTGTGTGTGTGTGTGTGTGTACTTGAACTGCTTTATAGGTTTCAAATGTGACTAATTACATGACTGAACGGCTGAACTGAAAGTACAGGATAATTGAAATGTCCATGACAAATATTGTGACTGCAATAAGCGTTTAAAATGAAGATCAAATGAGAGACTACAAAAATCTAATGTAATGCACTTTTAATCTAAAGTAATCCTCGATTGTTCTGCATTTGAGGCTAGAAAATTCCTGTTTCACCAATGCCCCATCCCTGAAAAACTAAAAACTGATATTGATACTTCGCAGTCTCATCGTGCAAATATCTGAGTCTTAAAACTGAAGAAAAAAATACAAAATATACAAAACATAGACTATTGTCTTGTTTAAAACCATTTAGTATTTTTTTTCTTTTTTTTCTATCACAACAGCAGGAAGTGTCGCGATGTTGAGTCACACAACTTAAGGTCACTGCTTTTCTACGGCAAAATCCCTGCGGAAAAGTGTCGCATATTTTTGAGCAGCTTCATAAATCTGCCCCAACACCAAATCTTCAACCAACAAGGTCGACAAAGAACAGATTCTGTCCACGAAGAATTTATCCACAACGATCGAGGGAAGAAAGACGAAAACTTAAAGGAAACGACGACGAGCATCAGTGAAACGACTGAGCAGCACTAACGTGTTCTGGTCCTGGAGAAAACAGAAGGAACTTGTTCACTCGGACTGACTCTACAATTAAAATTCAAAATCGATTTTGTGATGTTGATATTAGCACAGGCTGAGAGATTTGTGCAGTTTAAATGGTCGACATTTAATCTGTGAACATCTGTAGCGTTTAAACTGCACAAATCTCTCGGTCTGTGCTGATATATCAACATCACAAAATTGATTTCTGATTTTAATTGTAGAATGAGTCTGAGTTGCAGGAGCCTGTGATAAATACAAGTCAACAAAAAGTAGAATCGGTTGCAAAGAATCTTAGTTTCTAATATTCAGCAGTTTTAGGTCGATAGTTTAGTGTATAATTAGGATCTATGAGTTATAGTGGAGACATTTCGTACTTAACACGTCCATGAATTTTAACATTTTAGAGATGACAGTGAATTGTGACCCCGATCAAACCAGTTAGCATTTTTATAGGAAGAGCCCGTAGAGAGGGTATTTTGTTCTCTGTGGGACATAATCATTACAATAACTATGTCACTGTGATTAATCGGGCTCACTACTTGACATGTTGAGTATTATTAGAGTCTTTATCTAATACCATCAGACATACGTGTGCTAATAAGGTCGTAAACTAGACCGTACTGTTTAAAAACTCATTGGACATAATTTGGGGGAAAATTAATGATTTCTTCAGGATAGTTTGTGTCAAATTTTGCAGGAGATAAGTTTTTACATTTCAAGCTTCCTTTTTCCTGCTCCAAAGGGAATGTTTTGAGCAGTAATTCACCGACTTCTCTCACATAGACATGTCTGCTCCTGTTTCTGCGCGGCTTAAAAGACTCCACATGTTTTATTTAGCGTTGTACAAACTCGGGCTGTGCTATTAATCACATCTGAATCAAAACCACATCTAAATCTGCATTGATCTCTTGGTAAAACATGTGCTTTAGAGCAGATGGAAGACTTTGAAGGGACATAGAGGCTATAATTGTGTTAAATTATGCCTATGTTCATGAAATTGACATGAAACCAAATGTATTTATTTATTTTTTATTAGAAAAATGTTTTTTCTGCCACCACAATGCCCGGCCCTGTTGATACTTTGCAGAGACATCACTCTTGGGGCGTTCTGCATGTATCTCATGTGTATGGAATGTTCAGCAGTTTCCATGGAGACGATGTACACATTAGCAAACACTCACGGTTTTAAGATCGCCTGGATGAGCTCTTCTCTCAAACTGAAAACGCTCTGTTCCACCTTGTGATGTCATCTCGCAATACAGGAAGTGCTCCACTGTGTTTTTAAAGCATTTTGAGCTTAGAAGATGTAGACAGACTGGTAACAAAGGATAACTAAAACATGTGTGATGAAACAAAACACAACTCCAGGTCTGTTTTTGAGGAGGGAACAACCTTCTAACATGACTTAAAGCTCACAAGAGTCACTTTTGTGTAATATAGGACCATTAAGTAAAGAGACGTGCAATGCGACATACACTGAACAAAAATATAAAAGCAACACTTTTGTTTTTGCTCCCATTTTTCATTAACTGGACTCAAAGACCTAAAACTTTTTCTACAGATACAAAAGACCAGCCTAAGGCACATCTGTGCAATAATCCTGCTGTCTAATGTGCATCTTGATATGCCAAACCCGTGAGGGGGGGATGGATTATCTCGACAAAGGAGAAATGCACTAACACAGATTTGTGAACAATATTTGAGGGAAATGGCCTTTTGTGTCCGTAGAAAAAGTTTTAGATCTTTGAATCCAGTTAATGAAAAATGGGAGCAAAAACAAAAGTGTTGCATTTATATTTTTGTTCAGTGTATATATAGAGAAAATTTTGAAGATGATATGATATTTTGGTTGTTGTGGCCCTTTTATACATTTGAAATACATGTGTCTGGTTTACACATTTCCATTGTAACACATTGTCCCCTTACCTCCTTGGTTTGAGACGTGAGCTCTTCCCAGAGGCTGTGTTCAGACTCTTCAGCCATTTTGTGCCTGTGCTGCTGATACTAAAGACATCTCTCTCTAATCTCATGCAAAGTGGGTAATCATTTATTTAACTGGCCATTATAACTCTCCAAAAAATGTGTTTAATTTCATCTCCGGGATTTCATTTGTAAGATTGAAAAATGAGGGCATTCTAAATCGGGACTGCTGCAGTTTGAGCGTTTAGCAGCTGGCAACGACTTTGGAACTGTGGCATTAAGCAGCCAGGCCCTGAGGAACATTTGCATTACTCTGGAGGCACATTTAATTAGATTTAATTAAATGTTTTCCTTTGGTTGAAAAAATAAAATTAGATCTGCAGAGGGATGAAACATTACCTATTGTAGCGCATTTCTGCTGATCCAGACGGTGACATGAGCATCGTTTCAGGGTATCTTCAGTTAACGCGTAACTTTTACCTTTATTTCAGTGGAGACGGGAAATTCCAGGGCTGAAATTATCCAAATGATTCCAGTGAAGGTGTAAGATTAAAAACACAGTGGAGCAGTGGCATATTACCACATTTCATCACAAATTGGAACAGTGTGTTATGTGTGAGAGAAGAGCTCAGCCTAAATCTGCAGGATTTGTGTGTTAAACATTTGTGACTAAACAAAACGCAGCTCCAGGTCTGTTTGTGATGAGGAAACAACATTAGAACATAGATCAGAAAATAGTGTCATATGGGCCCTTTACTGACAACATGACATATTATTATTTGGCTCAGTTTTGTGAAAAATTCTCTATACTTTGTCTTCACGCTGTTATGGTTTAGGGATGCACCGATACCACTTTTTTGAAAACCGATATACAGTACAATCATTTCTGTACTTGCCGATACTGAATACCGATACTTTACTGAGCTATAAATGCACTAAATGAGCTAAAAAAAAATATATATTTAGTAAACCCAGAAACAAATACAAACACCCATGATATGACCTCTACACACCAGACTGTCTCCCTAAGAAGAACTTTGAACTTTTCTTTCATTTTATTATTTAATTTAGCTTTGATTGAAAGTGAGAAACGCCATTTCATTTTGTCATATGTGAATATGAAAATTTGACAATAAACTTTTTGAACCTTGATCAAAATGTGTTTAATGCAGCTTTGCGCACATTTGTTTACATTTTACAGAAACGAAACTTAAAACCACACGGCTCATTTGCATACAGCTCATTTGCACACAGCTCATTTGCATACAGTATAAGCGCTGAAAAAAACAGCTTGGTGACTAAAGGACACGACTCGGTGGAATATGAGTGTTCTTTCTGTGTCAGAGGATGTTCTGCTGATGGTGAGTCTGTTCTGTGCGTATGTCACGTTGGTTCATGTTAAACTTTTCAGAGATCGTACGAGGGCAGCGGCTCTTTCACTCATGTCGCTACAGTCGCTTTATTTATGTTGCTCTGGTTTCTCATCACCGGGATTCTGAAACTGGGATACTGCGGAATATGTCCTGTAATAGTGGTATCGGTGCGTGGTATCGGCAATTGTTTGAGTATATTATAGAAGTATTGGGTATCGGTGCATCACTATTATTGTTTAATTACTGAAAACTAAAGCATCTGTTGGTTTCATCCATGCATGTTTCTGTAATTTAGCGATCTCTTCCAAGCCCTATTCAAACCCTCCTCATGGTTATCTGTAAGATTCTGTACAAGGCTCCGCCCACAAGCCTCCACACAACAATTATCCATAAATGTACAAAAACAGGATACAAAACCACGCAACTCGACAAACCTGTTATGTGCAGGAGTTTCATTAGCACACAATAGCACGCTGATTGTGGTGTTATAGCGCTCTGAAGGGGGAGTCAGGGCTCTACGCTAACTTTTTTTTTCAGGAGCACATGTGCCCCCAAGTTAAAAATTTTAGGAGCACAGAAAAAAAAAGGGGGCACAAGTAAGTTTTCGTTTTCAATGATTATTACAGTGCAGAACTTGCGCAACACTGAATAAATTTAATACAAAAAAAAGAATTATGACTGTACTTTTCCTGCATGATCGCAATGTTTTTAGAAATATATCTTCATTTTATCTGATTCATATTTAGACTTAAAATAAGCCAAACAAACTGTACTGCACTGAAACACTCTGTGGCCCTTTTTGGACCTTCACCCACAGTTTAAGAACCTCTTCTTTAAGAGAACTTCCACTGGCACTTTACATAAAACTGTCTCAAAGTGTAAAAAGTGGGTAGGATTTTTAAACCTGTATTTTCAAATTCCTAACTGGATTTACTTTCTCTTCGTGGTTTTACAGTGGTTTTTAGACTCTGCACATTTACTAAACCAAACGCACATTGTGACAAACAGATTAATTTTGCATTTTCTTAGGCAAACTTCAGCCCACAGATCACCTGCTCTGTGCCGTAGCTCTGCTCTGTGCGGACACGGACATAAAATTAATATTGTCGTATTTGATGTGAGGCGGATGGACAGGTGGGATGTTGTACACGAGGGTGTCCGGGCTCCAGCGCACAGGTCCCGTACACCGGTACAAGTTTATTGCGGACAGCAGCGGCCGTAATGAAATATGATGCACTCAGTATTCAGACCTTGAATCCGTGACGAGACCGAGTCCAAATGCGCTCGAGTCCGAGACGAGACCAAGACAAAACCATCGCTTTAGCGGAGGAGGAAGTCCAGCAGCACAGGGGTGTCTGTGAGTGTGGGACAGGTGTGGGTCCTGCTGCGGTGCCGCTCCTCGTTTAAGGGGGCGTGGGTGTGTTTTGAAGCGGAGTTTGTTCGTATGAGTGATATCGGCGCACACCCGGAGCTCGTACGCTGGGGTCGTGCACGGTCGGAGGTGTTGTGCCCGGGCACAGTTCGGTTGCGCTCGCGCTGGGCAAGCGTGAGGCGCTTTAGGGGCGATCCAGGCTTGGGCAGGTTCCACAGTCCTAGTGTGAGTTTGCCCCTAATGTTTGACACATTTAGAATGTTTAACTCATCATGTTACATCTGTGCGCAGTTCTCCTTATTGTGGCTGCAGAAGCACTCGCACTGGTGCGACTGTTTTGATTTCCTCGTTCGCACGGCGAAATATTTACTCGCAAATGTGAGTGAAATGGGCGCACTGTAGAGCCCTGGGGGGAGTGACTTGGCACAGAGAGCAAAGGGAGGGGACACTAAACATGGTGATCTAAATATGTTCTGTATTAGCAGTTAATACCTCATAGAAGCAAAATACACTGATTTGTTATACACTTGTCCAGGCAACAGTAATAATTTGCAGATGGATTAACGTGGCTGCATTGCTTGTAGCTTTTTGTCAACTCTGAGTCAGGATCTGATGAAAATGCATAGAAATTATTAACAGAAATAAATATAGTAATATCTAAACTACTAAACCAACACCAGAGTTTGACTTGTTTGACTCAGCCCATCTCAGTGAGCTGGAGACTCGTGCAGAACCCTGTATGCGAATCCTCAAATAAAAGCGAAACCAGAGACTTTTCAAAGTATTTGCTGACAGTCGTGGAGCACAGAGTGAATGTGAAATCTCCTATGCAACTTTTATGAGCTGTGTAATTATGGCCTATATTTTAAGAACCAGTGGAGCGGAGTTTATCTTCACTTTGATAAATGACCTCAAACGCTTTTTCCTGTCCCACTTTCCTGCTCCTCTCTGGTTTTCGCAGTACGGACTTGACTCTTCTCGAGGACAGCCTTTATAAGACACATTGTTAGAACACCCTCCGCTCCTCGCCTTTCTCTCACAATCCCTGTCTCCATCTTGTCAAATCTTGTGCAGATTTAATGTTACGTATCATCAAAGCCGGTGCGGAGCTTCCCACTCTCTTCCCGGAGCCTTTTGATTTCCTATGGCACCATCTGCTTAATATTCCGCGCTAGTCCAGGGCCTTTTCACAGAGCTAACAGGCTTGTGAGGATGCGGGGCTGGGCTGCAGAGGCGCGTGGGGCGGTGTGGAGCTCAGAGGACAGGGGAGTGTGCCTCTCCCTCATGCACAGGTCACTGGGACAGGCTGCCTGTCGTTTGTCTTCTTGTACTCGGGAGTCATTGTGCCGGCCCTCTGTGCCGTCACATCAGCCCCAGCGTGAACGGATCAAGGTGAGATGAGTAAAATATATAGTTCAGCTGAAGCCTGGTGGCTGCTGCATGATTCTGACTGACTGTGATGACACATTTGTGATCGTGGATAAGACTCAAAATGATGGGTCATGTGGCTTAGAGTGACACCGGGACACAGATCAGACTGAACCTGCGTGAAGTCGCCCCCATCAAACTCAAACCTACAGAAACACTGTGTCAATCGTTTGTGCTGCAAAAAGTTTCATTTGTGCTTTTTTATAGGTCAAATTGGGGTCAGCCAGCCCTGCCCCCAGGAAGCTTAAAAATGCACTAAAACATCCAAAATGGTGTCAGTCGTTTGTGTTTTGTTTGTGCTGTGAGTTTATTTCTAAAATTATTCATTATTATTTCTGTGGTAATTATAGAACGTCATTTCCGCTCAGCTGACGGAGACAAACTCCACAAAACTAGTGAAGAGAAACGACCTGAGGCTGTGGAAAAGTCTGTGTTACATAAAATATGAATCAAAAGCAAATGACTAAAGACTGTTACAGACTTTTCCACAGCAAGTTTTCCTCAGAACACGGTCTGCTGAGCCATTTCTGTGTAATTTAACATACACTGAGTGTTCAGAAAGAGGATGGGAGAGCGCAGTGTGTATAAGAAGAGCAGAGCAGCGCCGACACAGAAGCCTGTGTGAACGCAGCAAAGACTCAGGAGGAAAAGAAAAGAAATCATCAAATCATCATCAAAAGAGTCTGATAGTCACTCCCCTCCCACTCTATATTAAGAGCAGCTACGTTATAACACACACTTCACATATAAACTTTTCTTTTTCTCATGTCTTAAAACGTATCGAATCGACATCGTGACGAGTGCATCAAGATATTTATTGAATCATGGGAAAACTTTATCGTTGCGTCCCTCGTAAACACCTGCACGAGCCCGAGATTCACTCACAAGCCACGAATTAAAAATATGACCATTGTTTCATAAAGACTTGCCATTGGAGACCGGCACTTCCACAATATGTACTGTTATGTTACTGTATGTCCCCCGACTTAACTAACATAATGAACATAATGTGGCCTTAGTTTTGTCATGGTTTTTATTTTGACAGTAAAATAATACACACACTGTTTGTCATTCAGTCTTTATATGTATTTGAGTTTGGTACATTATTGATATACTGTATGTAAATTCATGGTGAGCGTTAAAAACTTAAAACATCTCAGCACTATCTCGGCGTCATTTGAGCAGGACGCTTCCATGTGTCACTTGTATTCTTATTTTACCATAGACCTTCATGCAGTGCGGTGGCTGATTGCTGCTGTCTGTCTCTTTGTTTTGACTCCGTTAGATTTGTGGAGCATTGTTGAGGCTGTCGGCTTGTGTCGTGGAGCATTTAGCGGGAGAAGAGCTGCAGTTGTGACAGGCTCTGGGGGTTTTTCCACTGCTTTTCTCCAACTCGTGTGTTCTCCAGCTCCATCTTTCTGTACACCCACGACATACTCTGCTCTTTCAGGATAGTTTTAACGTCGAAGCACAGAACTTTGTATGCTTAAAGGTGTGGAGATGTTATTACTTGGCCTGGAATGTTCCACAGTATGATAAATGTAATGAATGCAATGCATTCCAGGCAAAGCAGGAACTCCGAGGAATAGGTGAAGCCATTTTAAGTTATTAGATTTAGTTATCTGAGCAAAATTAAGCTCATCATTAAGATAATTTTGATTTAAACTCAAGATGCAATACCAACATTTTTTTTAGCTGAGATTTGGCTTGTTCCCGTGGCTGAGAACTGATATTTGCCCATACTGACATGTAGCTTTTAAAATCCATAGAAAAGTTTTCTAAAGTTGAAAAAAAATCACATATTTAACTGACACAATATCTGCGACAAACCCTCAGATATCGATTAATATATTGATTGGAACAGATCTCGCACATCCCCCATACAAACAGAAACGGTTGGGGCAGAAGGAAGTAGGCCAAAAGTCACTTCTCAGAGCAGAGTCTCACACAAAGCCCATATGGGGAGATTCTGAGCTTCTAAATGTATGCTAAGTTCTTTTTACAAACGCCCATGTTCCTGAAGACTTGTGACAACCACAACGCATCTCGCAGCAGGTCATTGAGGCCCTCTTTGTGTGCCTAATCCACCGTGAACATGACCCTAATGTTTGGACAGCATGGAGAGGTTGGTATGGCTCTGGGTGGGGAAAATGGGCCACTATTTCAGAATTAGAGATTCGAATGGAAGAGTTTATAAATTCGACTTGTTGTAGAAGGAGAAAGTGCAGAAATGTATTATGTTAATCTAGATTGAGATTCAGATATTTCCTATCATCAGCGATCTGCTCTGGCCTTTTTAAATGCCCCAGGGCAGCTGTGGCAGCAGCAGTAGTTCCCCCTCCCCAGTGAGAGTGAATAATGCCGATTGTAAAGTAAGAAAAAGTGTTGTATTGGGGCGCAGTCACACTAGGACTTTAGAACCGTGCCATGAAGCACGATTGTGTAGGTTCTATAGGCGCACTCAGACCTGCACAACCGACCCGGGCCGACGATCACACAGCACTGTTTACATGTGGCGCTTTTAGCACGAGTTTATGGATATAATAACAGCACAGAGGAGTGAGGACAGACGGAGACGAGGCTGCAAAACTTTTGTCACCATCCACAGTCAAAGTGGTTTTCCTCGTACGAGTAACATCAGTGCACCTGACAGGGCTTGTATCGTGAAGTCGGGCATGTGCACGTACACGAGCCGTGTTTTGGCCAACCTCCTCCAAAGTCCCAGCCTGTGTTCGGTTCGATTACGCTCACACTGGACAAACGTACCGCGCTTTAGGCGCGATCTGTTTTTGTGCATGTTTCTAAAGCCCTTGTGAGTGCGCCCGAACACTAATGCAGTATTATTAGTTCTTGCCTGTTTGAATGTGTTTCTGTTTATGTGGATTGCTGGTGGTTGGAGGTGCAGCTCTCTGCAGTATCTGTGTATCACTCTGTGTGTTACTGAAGTTTGTTTTGTAAACTACACGCTGTGTTCATTAATCAAAGTTTGATTCTTTTCTCAAAATTGTCTGAACTTGTGAAACTTCCTGTTGACTGTCTCTGAAGTTTGCTCCATCATTATTCCTGGCTGCATTTGAGGATCAGATGGTCAGTGATGGTGGCCATCAATCTGCCGTGAGTGCTGTGATCTGTCAGTGTCCGTCCAGCCAATAGCTCCCCAGAGAAACATGGCACTGATCTGAATGGTTCCTCCTCCTCCTCTGTGATCCCTGATGCATGGCCCACAGTATCACAAAGCCAGTGCACGGCGTCTGCTCAAATAATTAACGCTACAATATTACTCCAGTCAAGCTGCCATGGAAGAGGAGTCCTCAGCCTAATGTGGCCTATATGTATTCAGAGAGACCATAAAGCCCATGCTCATGATTCATGGGAGTGTCAGGTGGAAGAAGGCTCCACTGAATGGGGCCAATTTGTGAAGATGGGAAATTGTGTGAGTGCAGTGTTCTTCAGGAGGAGGAAGAAGAGTCACGCAGCCAGAGGAGTTCACTTCATGCACTGCTGTTTAGATGAATGGCTCTGATTAGCCTTTTATTTGTATCTGAAGCCGACACTATTGTTCATTGTGTGTCTTGCATTACTAAGAGGTCTGACAGCAGAGTGATATTGACACATTTTCTTGAACATATAAAAACTACATCTGCAATAGGGTTGTCAGACGTAATGTATTGAAAATCACATACTAATCGATACCAAAAATAGATACTCATTTAAGCAGGTATCAATACTATCACACAACTGTACAATTTGACCTTTCCTGGACAGTTTCATCTTGAGTTTTATTTCAACTAGTGTAGGACATGGGGTAATTAAAAAAGGGTTTTCTGTGCTGAGTTAATCAAAAAGCTTTTAAAATAGGTCTTTTGTATTGAAATTGACTTTGAAATGTTATGGTAACAAAAAGGGATGGGACAATATCTTTTACCACAAGATCTAATGAGATAATATTGTGCACACACAGAAAATGAATTTGAAATGGACATAAATATGATCAACTTGGCTGAGACAGTAGCACTTTCCACCAGAAAAGTCACACAGTGCTGCTTTAGTGCTGAAAATGTCATGTTTGAACAATCACTTTAATAGAACGTTCTGATTTAAGAAGTTAATGCAGACCTTTTTCCACTAATTTCTTCATTTTGTCATCAGTCTAAAATAGTTGGATGTGGCAGAACTTCCCGTGAATGTTTCTGACAGATAAGGTGGATGTGCTGTTTTGGAGGAGCAGCTCATCTCTGCACTCCAGTGATGTGCAGTGGGAGATGTGCTTGGGGCTGTACTCTCCCCCTCTCACTCCCCTTCTCCCCCTCTTCTCCTTTTTCCTCTCCTCCTCCCTCTCTCCTCCTCCACACCTGGCTCAGAGCAGCTTGACTGGCTCCACAGCAGCACGGTGGAATATTGATTAAGACGTGTGACATTTGGAGCTTCCTCTTTACTCGGGAGCTGTGTGCCGTCACAGATCTGAAGATATGCCACCTTCTCCATCTGCCCTGGAAATGTGAGCGTGTCACAAATCTGCTCGTTTACTCGCAACGTGAAGAACCTTTTGAGACGGCTCCTATTTGAGTTCAGAAGTGTGACAATAGGGGGTGGCAGCACACTCGCATTCCCCTATAACCAGTGTGTACGACAGAGGACGGGGAACCTGGACTATTGGCCACAAGATTTTACATGTTTTAAGAAATAAATGTAGTTTCCAACTATGTTACAAAGTTTTCATGAAATACTGTCAGTCACTAGTTTTACGTGCACAGAGAAGTCCTGTCCAAGTCCTGTAACATTCACAACAGTGAAGCATGTGCTAGTCTGTGGTGCCTGGCTGTTTCTCGCCTTGTGCAGCTGACGCCTCTGCTCGTCTGCTTCTGGTGTGTTTGGCCTGTGCTGTTACATGCAGCAGGTGTCTACAGTACATATCTGCCTCTCCACGTGTTATTGGGATCTGTGAGAATCGAAACTCCTCAGTGTTCTCCAGATTTACCTGCATTTTAAAAAATCTGGTTAAGGGGGACTAGGCTTAAGCTAAAGCTTTTTCAGTTTTGGAAATGTATCTGCTGATACCTGATTTCAGTCAATATCTACTGCAAATACTGCAAAGAACATTGATTTCTTTTATACAAAAATAAAATGAGACAAAACTTACCCAAATGTGTTATGTAGCTGCTCTTTTTTTCATTATGTTTTTCACACATGAGACTTTCTTTTTATGACCAGTAAATATCATGTCATAACATCAATATGTCCAAGGAGGGTATCGGCTGAACCGATATTTCAAAGCCGATATCTGACCAGCGCTGGTATCTGATACCATCCCTGACAGACCGAGTAATCCAGTTGTGCAACAAATGTCCTTTCTCCAGTAGTGTGCTGCTAGTGTTGACGGTTTAAATCAATGCCTTGGCCGAGGGCCGTCGCATCGTCTCAAGTTCGTCCAGCTCCATCCTAATGATTATGTTTTTCAATATTCAAAAATAGCTCCACTTCAAATGATTTCATATTTTGTTTGCAGCTAATGTCTGCACTGCTGGGAATCCGATAAGGCCCGTCTCTGTCTGATAAGCCTAATACTGTGCTATAGTGTGTGTTCAAACGTATTAGCCACTTCTGCTTACATTTGTGACGCGCATAATCCTGGACCTTGGCAGTGATTCTGTTTGGACTGTAAGGCTTTGTGTCCGTCTATCGGCTCAACATATGTTTGTGTCATATATGGACTTTTATTATTCCCACTCATTTGGATCATATCATATTTGTCCAGGATTATTTTCATTTACATTTTCCTTTTGTAGTTTTTTTTAACATTTTTGTTAGAATTCTCAGATGTTGTTGTACTTTAGCTTCATTTAGCATGGACGACCTGGGAGAGATCGCTCGGTTACTCAAACATGCATATGGAAGACTTCTAAAACCTCTTCAGGCATGTTTTTGATGAGAGAATGACATTATAACATGGTAGAAAGCAGAAAAAATAAAAATTCTCTCAATTTACCCATACGATATACAAAAACAACCACCAATATTGCGTTATTAGGACTGAATTAATACGTTTTTTCCACTCTACAGCTGCACTCGTGATGGACGTCCAGCAGCTTTAATTCCTGTTTTATTCAATTAACATCTCCATCAATGAGCATAATTCATAGCAGGAATCAATAGGCCCCGCTGGAGCCGAGCGTGTGGCACTTTCTTTAGTCTAACACGGCGTTTCATGCGCAGTCTCGGATATATAGGCCAGATGAATGGCTGTAGCGAGCTGTGTGTCATTTGCTCTGATTTATTATTGGCACGTGAACGAGCCTGTGGTCAGCAAGAACAGGATTCATTCGAACGGCCGTTACAACTCCAAATGTGTGTTCGCCGTCATGTTCTGCGGAGCTGCATCTGTATTTACTGTGTCGCCGCGAGTTGTTTTGAGAAAAGTCCGAGCATCAATACGCGAGTCGCCGGAAGCCAAGACCGTGTCACATTTAAACACAGTGTATTTGTACTTTTTCTTGGAGACTGGAGAACTTGTACATTTATACTGAGTGGCACAAATCACCGATGCACTGGCAACAACTTTGGACTTTAGCTGGACTTTGTTTCTCTCATTGTTGCTTGTTGGAAATCATTTCTTATCAGACCTCTGCTATTTTCTGTTCTATAATATTCATACCAACTCTTCATGGTTTTAACTTCTGCTGTATTCAACATTTTGAGAACTGCCCATTCAAGAGATTTCATATTTTCTTTTAAAGGGACTGTACGTACCCTGTGCTCATACGTTTTTCTTTGTTTTTAAAGTTAAACAAACTGAACCTGTGCTGCCAGAGCCTCTGATTGGAGAATAGTCTTCAGAACCAAAATATCAGATTGGAACAAATAAATGGGACATAACATCTAATGTTTTTTGTATTTAAGAATAAATCAGCATTACGGCACGGTGGCTGAGTGGCTAGCACTCATGCCTCACAGCAAGAAGGTTGCGGGTTCGATCCCCGGGTCGCCCGGGCCTTTCTGTGTGGAGTTTGCATGTTCTCCCCGTGTCTGGATGGGTTTCCTCCGGGCACTCCGGTTTCCCCCATCAACCCAAAACATGCACTGTAGGTGTAAAAGTTGTGTGAGTGAGCGTTGGTGGTGGTCGGAGGGACCGTTGGCGCCGCTTGGCTTGGCAGCCGCGCCTCCGTCAGTCTGCCCCAGGGCAACTGTGGCTATAACAGTAGCTTACCACCACCGGGTATGGAGTGAATGAAGAATGCTCTGTAAAATGCTGTGTAAAGCACTTTGGGGACATGTGTCTGTGTAAAGCGCTATATAAATAAACCTTACCTTACACTTTTATCACTCAAGTTTATGAAATTTAAAATCAAATCCATACAGTGCCTTTGAATAGTTAATTGCTATTCATAATAAGATGAAATATTTTCTTTTGATTTTATTGGTCATTACACAGCGTTTTTGATGCTCCAACACAACATGAATAAATGCATAAGCTTGTACTCTTTTACACTGAAGACAAGTCTGTGAAATTCATAAAGAAATAACAAGGGTGTAAATGAGCGCGCTTTATTAGCAAGTCAGATGTGATTTGGCGCGTTGTGTAAATGGATGGGACATCAGCCTTAGCTCTGAACACAGGCCTTTGGTCTCTGGAGCCTCGCAGCTCCACAGCTCTAACCCCACATGTGTCTCTGACAGGAGCGGCAGGGCCGGCTCAGCACTGACCGGGGGAGGGATGACGACCACTGCTTCTTGGTGACTGCAAAACAGGTTGGTGTTAAACTGGTTGGAATCATTACTTTCAGTGCATGCGACAGGTTTTTTTGTGTTTCTAATTCTGATTTGGTTTGGTGGATAGCACCTTCACATCAGTTAAGTGGCAGAGAGGAGAAAAGAACAAAAATATAGGACTTAGCATTTTTAGAGTAGAGTTTTAGCTCATGTTCACATTATGGTTGCTAAGTAACTATTATGAAATCATGTCTGCCTATTTGCTGGCTGTGTCCAACCAGACTTATTAACTTCGTTAAAAAATGTACTTAAAAATGTGGAGAGACTAAAAATGATCCTAAAAAATACCCTGGATATTGCCTTAACTGATAAGCTGAAGCCTTTAGTCTAAACACTTTGAACCGGAACATCATGTATGAGCTGAACAAAGCTGTTTTGTCGTTCAATTGTAGCACAGTTGGATCAGTTTTGTAATGCACTCTGCTAGGGCTGAAACGATTCATCGAGTTAATCGATTAAATCGATTAGAAAAATGCATTGATTATTTTTTTTTGCCTCGATGCTTCGTTTTATTTTCATACGCTCGGCGATGGCCGGAACCTTTTGTGGTAGAGGTAAAGTTTCCGCACGACCACTGCACTTCACTGTACACAAAACAGCGCGGCGCCCATGGATGTGTAATGGATGTATAATAAGAGCATAACCTCCTCGTGCGCGGTACGGTCCGGTTTGCCGCGCACGCCGCATTGTCGGTACGCCGTGCGCTCCGCATCTCCCGTACGCGGCGCACTCTGCGCATGGATTGTGTCTTGTCGCGTTCACTCCGCCAGAACTCACACCAGGACTAAACCAGGTGTAAACCAGGTCTAAACCAGATCTAAAACTAAACAAGAATTTGCAGGAGGTGGTTGCTACATTTATGTAGTTTTAAAAATCATGACAATATCAAGTAATCCAAAGTAATCAGATTACGTTACTCACTTTAAGTAATTTAATTGATTATGTCACAAACTACATTTTCGGGAATGTAATCTGTAATCTGTAGGGGATTACATTTTAAAAGTCACCTTCTCCACACTGATGCTACAACATGTAAACAGAACCGTACATTACATCAAGTGGAAAAGAAACCGCAGGTGAGTCGACCTGAGCCCAGCGATAATTAAGTTTTTCATGTCCAAAACACGTGTATCTGTCAGTGCAGGTGGTGTGGACTTAACATGTGCAAAGTAGACGCAACAATAACAAACGATTACTCGATTATTCGAACAAAATAATCGACAGAATAATCGATTACTGTAATAATCGATAGCTGCAGCCCTACACTCTGCGCGTCCAAGCAGGAATATCCAAACTGTGGCCCTCAGGCTCCCAGGTGAATTGGCCCAGACCACTGCAAATAGTTATTTTTACTGGAAGTTTTTGAAATCTGCCTTGATCAAGCAAATTTTGTGTGTCCTTTTGAGGATCTAACCCTGAACAAAGGTCTAGAGGGTCATTTAAACCTGTTATAAATGAACATATTTGAATTACTCACTGTTTTATTTGTTTATTTTATTTACTTATTTATTTATTTGAATTAGGACAGTGCATATTAATCAATGTGTCAGCATCAGCTTCAACAGAAATATGCCAGAATTAGCACAAGAGCTAAATTTCCTCTGTTGTCCTGAGGCAGGTGAATAATAAACACACAAGAGACGTTAAGTTACAGTTACAGACATAACGTGACGTACGAAACATTACAACAGACACTTGTTTAAAACAAGAACTGTTTTAAACACTGAATAACTGCCACAGTTTCTGATGTGCTCTGGTCCTGTGTTCCATAGTTTTGTGCTAAATTTAGTCCTGCGCCTTTGTACTTTACAATCTCCTCTGGTTGATGCTCTGGTTCTCACTGCTGTTATTTTTTCTACTTTCTATTTTTTCTATAAAAATTTTGACCATCAGTCTATGACCCTCGATCGGCCCTCACGCTGCTCTGTGTTTTAATATGTGGCCCTCGATGAAAAAAGTTTGAGCACCCCTGTGTTAAAGGAAATGAACACTATTTTCTCTGGATATTGGGTTCAGAAATGAAACGTCTGGGCCAGAGCACTGAAGAATGTCCTCTGCAGTGGACTCAAAGACCTGCCCATCTCTCCATGGGTCTGTATAAAGTCTGCAGAACCTGGATGTACCACCCATCCGCCCGTGGGCGATTACACGACATTAAAAAGTCAAGTCAGATATTCACATTAATTATTTTTCCACTATTGACCTGCTGTACATCGTTTGAAAGCTTAAATCCTCAGTAAAACAACCATATCATTCATCTCATGCCGCACAGCCCAAAGAGCCATAATTTATAATTCCCAAAAATAATCAAAACAACAATACGCATTTCTTACCTTTGAGCCGGTTCTGTCCGAAACTGTTTCAGTCCAGGAACAGCTGTGCTCAATTAGTCCAGAACAGTCACAGAAAAAGAACATCCTGGTGTTTTTTTCATAAAATAATTCCATGTGGAGAAATAATCCAGAAAGGCCGTGTTTGTCTGAATGGATGAACGACGCATGAAAACATGTTTGTCACTTATCATCCTTTAGCTTAGCTTAGCGTCCACTTCTGTTAGCGCTGTTGGGTATGTTTGTTTTCCTCACACTCTCCTCAGCAAAACGAGATCATCCACGAAAGGATCCAAGCTTTGGTGCGGTGGGCACCGCTCGTGGAACAAAAGGAGCACATCCAGTTAGCGGCGTATTACACATGTCCGAGCGAGCGCTGCACGGCAAAAGCTCTTCAGTCATTGGTGCTTCCAGAAAATGATTGACAGATCTGAATAGCCAATCAGGAGCCCTTTAGAGCGGTGGGCCCACATGGGGCAGAGGTGAGATAGTGACAGAGCAGCTCAGTAAAGCTGTTTGCAGAGGCTCTGACCTCCTCTGACACACAGACACTGGTGGAGGCACCAGAGGCATATGGAGAGAAATTCTTTGGCTTGTTTTAGTTTTTTATCTTAAGAAAACCTGCCTAAAGTTTAGAAGAAGATTTACTTATTACACATTACATCTTATTACAGTTTGGAACATCTGGTACATGTTTGGACACTTGTGCCGAATTGTCATATTTTTACACAAAGGGTCACAGCACCAAACCCTGAGGTCCAGAGTCTGACATTTTACACAGTTGTTGCCAACAGCTTCAGCAGTGAGTGTAGTGAGCCACAAATGCCCAGGATGAAGTTTGCCCAAGTTACAGTCTTTATTATTTTGTTTTTTTTTCCAAGGCAAAAAAAAATCAATTTTTTTAATGTGTGTACTGTAAGTTAGCTGCACTCACAGTCTTCATATGCAGATCTACAGAAACTAGAAGGTCTAAGCTTTAAAATGATGCATCACACAAGCCTGTGGGGTCTGAGATTTTCTTTTAATAAACTGTGACATTTGAGTTTGTTTTCCTGTTGTGCACAGACAAAATTAGGCGGGTGTCAACAGGTTAAAGCCTGCAGAATCTGGGAGTGTATAAAGCCTGCAGAATCTGGGAGTGTAGACTTCTTTCCTCAGATGATCGGCCCTGGTTTGTTTAAAATGTGAAATTGAATCCTGATTTTAAAACATAAAATATTTGTAAAAATTTTAATTCTTTTCTGATCTATGTTCTAATGTTGTTTCCTTATCAGAAACATCCCTGGAGTTGTGTTTTATTTAATTTACACATGTAACACACAAACCCTCCATATTTAGGCTCAGTTCTTCTCTCAAACAGAAAGCACACGGTTCCACCTTGTGATGTCATTTGGTAATACAGTGCTCCACAGTCAGGGTCGCTGCAGGGTCTTAAACGTCTTAAAAAAGGTCTTAAATGTCATGTTCCTAAATTAAGGCCTTAAAAAGTCTTAAATGATGTTGTCCAAGTCTTATTTTTTCCACAAAGGTCTTAAATTTCATGAGCGTAGTTTTTTGTAAACTCGACCGGGCTGCAGAGCAACGTGAGACGAGACAGTGTGAAAGTTTAGTTTGTCTTGGTAGAATGTTATAAATTATTTTTCTGGCCATTTTACAAGCAATGAATACAACTATAAATGAGTTCTGAATGAGATTTTATCAGAATCAGAATCAGAATCAGAATTACTTTTATTCATCCCCGAGGGGAAATTTTCTTTGTTACAGATGCAACCGACCAAGAGCCTGTACATCAAACAAGTTACAAAATAAGCTAAATACAATAAGATAAAAGATAAAATAGCTCTCTCTGGGAAATTATTTACATCATTGACATCTTTATGACTATATACATGTGTGAGCCGGGAATAGGATGAAAGGATTGAGTAGTTTGTGAGTTAAAGTGCAGCGTTCAACAGTTTGATGGCGACAGGCAGGAAAGATTTCCTGTGTCTCTCAGTGGAGCAGCGGCAGCGGCGGCGCAGTCTATGGCTGAAAGAGCTCCTCTGATTGGCCAGCACCTTGTGGAGGGTGGGAGGAGAGTCAGGATAGTCCAGATTTTGTCCAGCATTCTCCTGTCCAACACCACCGCCAGAGAGTCCAGCTCCTCCCCCACAACATGTCCAGCCTTCCTAATGATCTTCTCGAGTCTATTAGTGTCCCTCACGCGCAGACTGCTGCCCCAGCAGACTACAGCTTATAATACAGTTATCATTATAATACTGTATATATACTGTATATAATGTTTGTTATTTAAAGCAGTATTAGGATTGGATCTGGTGTTTTTCACCCTCATAACGGGTGTGACGTTGGTCTTATTTTTCATTAAAGTGGTCTTAAAAAAAGTCTTAAATTTGGGGCAATCAAACCTGGGGATACCCTTACACTGTTATTCACCTTCGTTAGAGTAATTTGGATGATTTCAGCTAGGGCTGCAGCTATCGATTATTACAGTAATCGATTATTCTGTCGATTATTTTGTTCGAATAATTGAGTAATCGTTTGTTATTGTCTCGTCTACTTTGCACATGTTAAGTACACACCACCTGCACTGACAGATACACGTGTTCTGGACATGAAAAACATAATTATCGCTGGGCTAAGGTTGACTCACCTCACGGTTTCTTTTCCACTTGATATAATGTACGGTTCTGTTTAGATGTTGTAGCATCAGTGTGGAGAAAATGCGGGTGCGCGGCAAACTGGACCGTACCACACACGAGGAGGTTATGCTCTTATTATACATCCATTATACATCCATTATACATCCATGGGCGCCGCGCTGTTGTGTGCACAGTGAAGTGCAGTGGTCGTGCGGAAACTTTACCTCTACCACAAAAGGTTCCAGCCATCGCCGAGCGTATGAAAATAAAACGAAGCATCGAGGCAAAAAAAAAAATCGATGCATTTTTCTAATCGATTTAATCGATTAACTCGATGAATAGTGAACAGCTCCTTTTAGTTCAGTAGGGATTGGGCTGAAATTAGGGCTGAAACACATGTACTTAACTACCACTACATGACATCACAAGGTGGCATTTTGAGCTTTGGAGATGTAGACAGACTAATAATGCAGGATTATCAAACGTGTGTGAATGAAACAAAAAACAACTCCAGGTCTGTTTTTGAGAAGGTAACAACTAGGGCCCGACCGATACGGATTTTGTTGCGGCCGATTTGATACCGATATAATGGGGGTCGGAGCTGCCGATATAATCGCCAATATATTTATGATGTAAAAATTCACTGTAAATCTTCAGTTATTCATAAAACTTCGGTTTGGCTCTATTGGATTTACAGTTGGGTTTATTTATTTAGGCGACATTTATTGTTCTTCTGCCTCTTTACATCATATTTAAAGACAGTCGTTCAGCCTAATGATGTTTTTGTACAATATTCTAGTCAGTAAAGAAAGTGTTGTAAGCAAACTACCACTATTATCTTTTAGCGGTAAATGTGTGTGTAATTAATGATCTGCAAAATGCCGATAATTCACACCTCTATTCACAGCTCATTTCATGTCAGTGTGTGTCCAGTAACATATATACGGCCACTATAGTCACTTTACAGTCGCTAACAGAAGAGAAAACAGCCTGTTTATGTGTGCGAGCTACAGCAGCTAATCGCTAACCAATGAGAAAGAACCAAAACGAGCTTCAAACCGACACATTTCAACACTCAGCCTCACACAGGCTCCTCTCAGATCAGCACTAAGAACTGTCCTTTAATCCAGACTCACACTGAGCGGCCGCAAAAACAACAGAATCTCAGTGTTGCGCTCACATAGACCGAATATGTGCACATGGATCTACGGCTGCAGGTGTAAACAAGAGCAAATGGTGATGCGTTCAGGGGCAGGACGGACACAAACAAATTGACACCGCAGATAAATACTGATGCGGAGCCACAGATCAGGACATTTATCTGTCTGTAAATTGGATTAAATGGGCAGAATGTAGAGAGTCTGAGCTTTATAACAAGGTAAAACGTCCATGTGTAATATCGGCAAGATTTTGGCCGATCGCCGATTTGTTTCCAAGAGCCCATATCAGCCAATAATATCGGCCAACCGATATATCAGTCGGGCCCTAGTAACAATATTCTAACATGACTTAAAGCTCAAAAGAGTCGGTTTGATTCAAATGTTTATTACTTTGGTCCATCCTCCTCTCCCGCTGTAGCTCTCTCCATCACTGTCTTCTGTGTGTGTTTTGCTCTTGCTTCATTTAATAAGCAGTTTGCATAATCCAGCAGGAGGCCGCAGCTACAAGCCTTTAGCTAATGACCTGTTTAATCCTGCGCCCGCAGATCAAACCCAGAGGCGCCGATGCTACGCTAACTCCACACGCGCACACACAGCATCAGATTAACACGCGCACGCACATTTCATAGCATTAGCGCAGTTTGCGGTGATGCCCCGGGCTGTGTTTGAAAACTAATCTCGTATCATGTATTAAAGATGCAGTGATAACTAACTCTTCTAAATGTGTACTTTTCCCCCTCAGGTTGTAGTGTGCATGAGGAGAGATTGTGCTGCTCTATCAGATTTCTCCTCATAAAACTGTATGTCTGAGCTCAGAACTGCAGCTTTTGCCAAACCAACGACTTTATTTCAAGCATGTGCTGCAATTGTGTTCTGAATCCCACTCACCGCACGCCTGGAGAACTGGACAACCGGCCTAGTTTACTAACTTTTTGGTTGTGGGTCCGTCACCTGCTACTTTCTATGTAGATGTCATTGCTCTGCCTGGAATGTTCCACAGTGTGACTTTAAAACAGCTCTACATTTAATCAATTACAGGTGGTTTTATAGCTCAAAAATAGCTAGAAACACAGGCATTCTGACTGTGAGCGGGGTCGCCGCTCCACAGACCTGACCTGTAACTTGATCTGGTTTGGTCTTCATGAAGATAGAAAGGTTTAATGCCACACTGTGAAACATTCCAGACAAAGCATTAACATAGGGCTGAAACGATTCATCGAGTAAATCGAATGGACCGCGCTTCCTCCTGTGCACCTCTAAACCAGAACTAACACCAGGACTAAAACCAGGTCTAAGACAGGACTAAAACCAGGTCTAAGACAGGTCTGAACCAGGTCTAAGACAGGTCTAAAACCAGGGCTAAACGAGCATTAAACCAGGACTAAGACCAGGTCTAAAACCAGGTCTCAGACAGGACTAAAACCAGGTCTAAAACAGGACTAAAACCAGGTCTAAGACAGGTCTAAAACCAGGTCTAAGACAGGACTAAAACCAGGTCTCAGACAGGACTAAAACCAGGTCTAAGACAGGTCTGAACCAGGTCTAAGACAGGTCTAAAACCAGGGCTAAACGAGCATTAAACCAGGACTAAGACCAGGTCTAAAACCAGGTCTCAGACAGGACTAAAACCAGGTCTAAAACAGGACTAAAACCAGGTCTAAGACAGGTCTAAAACCAGGTCTAAGACAGGACTAAAACCAGGTCTAAGACAGGACTAAAACCAGGTCTAAGACAGGACTAAAACCAGGTCTAAGACAGGACTAAAACCAGGTCTAAGACAGGACTAAAACCAGGTCTAAGACGGGTCTAAACCAGGTCTAAACCAGATCTAAAACCAGGGCTAAATGAGCATTAAACCAGGTGTAAACCAGGTCTAAATCAGATATAAAACCAAACAAGGATTTGCAGGAGGTGGTTGCTACATTCATGTACTTTTAAAAATCATGACAATGTCAAGTAATCCAAAGTATTCAGATTACATTACTCACTTTAAGTAATTTAATGGATTATGTTACAAACTACATTTTGGGGAATGTAATCTGTAATCTGTAGGGGATTACATTTTAAAAGTCACCTTCTCCACACTGATGCTACAACATCTAAACAGAACCGTACATTACATCAAGTGGAAAAGAAACCGCGAGGTGAGTCAACCTTAGCCCAGCGATAATTACGCTTTTCATCTCCAAAACACGTGTATCTGTCAGTGCAGGTGGTGTGGACTTAACGAAGAGAAAATTGCCCTTTTGTCATTTTATTCTGCAAACTGAAAAAAAAAACTGAAACTTGCATACAATGGCCTAGAAAGCTCATAAAAGTTGCTTAGAAACTCCATCACAAAAGATGTGCCTGGGCTCTTTGGCAGCTTGCAGTAGATGCTGTTTCTGATCGTCATTCTTTGTTAGGCTGCAGTTAAAATCTTGAATAAGCTTCACCCCCTTTCAGCAGCATCTTTGACAACTTTCCCGGAATGCACAATTTTAGCAGCTTCTGAAAGTCTGCATCATCAGCCCAGTCTGCCGGGAGAGCGTTAAAATCGAGTGGTTCATTGTTGTAAAGTGTTTTGAGCCTTGAAGGTGGAAAAGCGCTATATAAAAATGTGACCATTTACCATCAGGCACTTCGAAGAAACACTTCGTGCCTGTGGTGACAAAATCACTGATCTGCTGTGTGATGACGTCGGGTCGTTGTGCAGGTAGATCCTTAGGCTGCTTAACCCCTGAAGACCTAAGGGCAATTTTAGTACATTTCTCCTCGCCTGGATTTTTTAAAAATTTTGCTTTTAAAACTGCCGCTTTTACCCCCTAATGAAGTGTTCTACCTCCTTTTGTTCAGTCCAACCTGTTATTTCACAATCTGCTGCTGTAGTTGTGTCATGAGGCTGTGATAAAAGCTACAGGACCAGAAATAGAGATGAAAAAAACAAAAACAAAATAAAATGCACACTCTTTTATACAAAACACACAGCAAACATGTAGAAACAACTTTTTAGACATAAAAAATGCCTAATTCAGGGCCTTAGCTACAAAAATGCAAAATATCAAGTCTGTAAGTAAATTAAAAATCTCCTTATTGCCCTAAAAACAAAAAAAGTGCAGTGGCTCCATGACTTTCCTGGTCCAGTCCTGGAAACAGCTCCTGTCAGGTCCAGGGCCAGAGCCACAGCACTTCTGCATTTCCAGGTGTTTATTACATTTGGATTTGTTAATTTTGAGTGAAATAAACCTTTAAATAAAAATAGAAAGAGATGCACAATTACACACACCAAGATGTGTCATTTTCCATGTGTGTGAGAATTAACTCCACTTAGAGCGACTTTTTCCCTCGTTATAAACACACACAGTCAGAGGAGTCGACCATCTTGACTCACTTCACTCTTTGGCAAAGTTTGGCTCGATCAAAATGGACGGAGCGCATGAGTTTGGGGAAAACAAAGTTCCTATTGGACACTCGTTTTGCTCCCGTCATCACACAGCGTGAGTGTGACGTAGGATAAAGCCGCAGAAATGTACGGAAACCTCTATGTCTGCACTTTCAGAGGGGAAAAGGAAGTTTCTGTCTTTTACCGTTAGAAAGTTCTGCGCGGTTATAGAAATCAGATTCCTCTGTATCGTGTACGATACCGTAGGTCTTCAAGGGTTAAGCACAGCACGGTTCTAAAGAGCTAGTGTGGATGCGCCCTTAAAAAAAATTACGCGATAGTTACTTTCCCTGGTAACTAGTTACTTTTATAGTGGGGTAACTCAAAGTACTGTGCCCAACACTGCTGAAAACGCAAAATTTGTCAATTTCCAGGAAACTTTATGCAGCTCGAGCAACCTCTAAAACATCTTTTTCTTCCAAATTTCTTTCTAAATCATCTTGATGATCAAAGTGAGACCCAAATGTTTATAGTTAGAATAATAATGCAGCTATAGAAAGTGAAGTTTATGGATCTATCTACACTTAACTGCCGTTTATCAGCTTCATCAAATCGCTGCGTCGTCCTCCCTGAATTTACGCTAATTATAAAACAATTCTTTCTCCACAACAGCTCGGCGGTATACGGGCAGTGAGCAGTTAGCGTCGCGAAATAGCAAACTTTTATAATTTACCTTTAACATCATTACACCGTTCTAAAACCTAATGCAGGGTTCTCATCGAGGTGATATGAAGCTTTATTTTTTACTGTGCTTTGATGGACCACCTCTGGTACTTGCTGCAGGAAACATCTCTGTCCGGTTTAGACTCGGCACAGATGAGGATATTCAACTGCAGGAGGTAACAAACAGCCAGGAAACTATTAGGCAGGTTGTTGTTTTCATCTGCTATGTTAAAGTGAAAGTGAAACTACCTGGAGATTCAATACATTTATTTGTACTGTGGAGAGCAGATAATGGAAGATTCATGTTCACACTTTTGGTTAAGCTTTTTGTAAATGTGCACTTTGTAGCTCTTCTGATGGAGGTTCTGCTTCTTTTATTGCTTTCTGAATGTGGGGCACTACTGCAATAAACACATCTGTCTTGATTTTGTTAGGTATTTCCATTACTAGAAATAATACATTGAAAAACAAATAGATTCTTGCTGCGAAAACTGTTACTTGGCTTCGTGGTGTCGGCTTGTTTCCAGTCACAGAACTAGTGTAGGATTATTATAAGTGCATATATGCTTTAAATTGGACAGAAAAAGCTTGAGCCATTTCAGCGTCTGTGTCTTGAATCGATTAAAGAAAATGTGCATACATTATTGGCCTTAACAAACGGTCATCCATTAACCACAGTACCAATATTATAGACTGTCTCTGCTGCTAATTGCTCCCTTTGTGGCCTGGCTTAGTCCGAGTTAAGCACTTTGTCTCCATCTTTGATTTAACAGTAAAATGCGGCCAACTGGAGCTGGATGTAAACCCCTGTTATCCGAGGATAGATTTAAGGATCGCTCTGTACCTTTATTCATCTACTTTTTCATACATCATTTTCTGGTAGTTTTCAAAGTATGAGGATAGAAGCATAGAAATGTGCTTTTAGGAGTGATGAAAACTTGCCACCGATGCAGAACTCTTAACTATCTGAAACTATATATATGTGGTGAATGGGGAAAAGTGCACAAAATTGTGTAAACAGGAAGCTGCAGCTCAACAATAAGCTGTAGATTTGCTAATGAGCGGTTGCTATTGGTGACCAGTATCAACTTCTATTTCACTCTTCTTTTTGCTGCCAGCAGAGTTAAGAGTTAAAGTACAGAATGAACAGGCTCAAGTCAGAATTTGGTAACAAATGTTTATCGGTTTACATCGGCCTTTTTGCGGTCATGTTTTGGCCTGCGTCTGTCTTCTGCCCAACCATAGACCGTATATATGACTGGGCTAAGCTAACCCGTTAGCCGCCGCGTGCCAAACAGGAAGTGCTCCAGGAGGCTCTTCGGGCTCCTTCACATTAGGATCTTCTCGTCCCTCTGTCTGTACCTGCTGCTCTGAGCCTCGTCATTCTGGACTTAAACTGTTCGTCTGAAGCCGCCACACAGGATCCTGAACTTTTCATTTCTCTGTTTTGTTCCTAAATCAAGATCTGAACATAAATAACGGACCAATCAGACACCTTCATTCCCCGAGGCCCCTCCCCCTAGCGTTAGCAACAGGTTTGATTGACAGCTCGTTTCGTTGCTAAGTAAGTTCCCTTCCCGCTTTCCCCCGAGTGACAATTTCTGAAACAAAATATCTCAAACAGTCACAATATCTAACGTTACTAGAATCTGAACTAGCAGAATTTAAAGTGAAAGTAAAGTGAATTTGGTTAAATTGTGACTATTGTTGTTCGTACGTAACAGAACAAACAACATAAATCAGTGACTTAAACTCTTTAAAGTTTGATGCTAAAAGCTCAAAGTTTCTTCTTCTTGTGCAGAATCAGGTAAATCCAGTGTCCTGCAGGTGCAGAGTATCACATCCATAGTCCGTATATATGATGCATCAGCTCTGCCAGGAGGAGGCGCCACATTTAACCTCCTCACTCATGATTGGCTCTTGTGTTGCTATGATACTCGCGGGAGGATTTCCAAATATGGACCTGGCTCCAGATTCGCTCCTGTAACCGTGGCAACAGGAGCCTCATTTGAGCGATGCTGTGGAGACGTCACACTCACTTAGTCCAGTCATATATACGAACTATGTGCCCAATCCAATCATCTGGCTGTGCTGTCGGGCTCTTCCTTATACTAAAATGTACCAGAGGGTCAGACTGTTTTGGCAGGTATACCTCAGGTATACCTCTGCTTTGGGTCTCTTAACCGGGCTTAACTTGGCCGGCGTGGACAGTAGAACCACTTTTGGGATACTGATCCTCAGCAAACTGCTCCACATTGTGCCCCCCTCTACTCTTTGGCGTTTGGTTCATACTTGCATAGTACTGAGGAGTGCTGAGATGCCCGGGCTTTAGTGAAGCTGTAGTAGCTGTACCTGAAGCACGGAGCAGCCCTTTGCTTGGATGGCTCCCCTAGGGTGTGTGCAGCTCTCAGGTTTTATTGGTGTGATGACTGCTGGTGATTTTTACAGCGCAGGACAGCGGTGAAGAAAAGCAGCTCTGCTCAATCACCCAGTGCCCCTCGTACTTTAGATCACACAGTAAATGCAGTAGTTGGTGTGAAGGGGACGGGGCCGGAGGTGAACACACACTCGCTTTCAACACAGTTTTGGGTCACACGAAATATCCCCAACACTAGAGCTGTTTCAGTAATGATAAGACACAACAACTGCTATAGATTTTTGTGAAAGAACATTTTTCCCCAACATCGCTGTGCAAAATTGAGAATTTGTCAATCCAGTTCTGAACCAGACTAGACTAGACTGGTCCAGCGGGTTCTGAACTAGCCAGAAATAAACTATAACCCCACAAGGTCTATAGCAGAATTAACCAAGACTCAAACCAGGACTAAACGAGCGCTAACTCAGAATAAAACCACCAGTCCATAAACAAGAGAACATCTGTGGGCCACATTAGATTGTTAAGGGCCCTGATCAGACCCTAAATTGAACAGGCCTGGGTTAGGACAGCATTGAATCAGAGTTTGAGTGGTCACATAGGCATTGTTTGTTGCTTGTTATTTTGATACTATAATGCTCTCTGGCCCTGCAATGAGCCTTATGCCCCAGTCTCTTGGGGCAGGGCATCTGTCTAAAGGTATTACAGGAAAGTTAACGTACTAGTGGTACCATAAATTCTGGGTCTAAAAAACTGCACAGATTTTCTTCCTTAAAAACTATAAAAAGACAGGTTTTCTCTGCAGATTCCTACAAAATGACGGACAAAGCACAAGGCTGAGAGGAGAGGAAAGGCACTGGTGCCGGCATGTTGTAGGGTTGTATAAAAATATTTCTATATACTAATTGATACTAAAACTAATATCGTAACTACGAAACTAGATACTCATTTGAGCAGGTATTGATACTAACAGGACAGAAATGAACCTTTCCTGAGGAGCTTTAGATCAGTGGTTCTTAACCTTGTTGGAGGTGCTGAACTCCACTAGATTCATCTGCGTATTCACCAAATCTTCTTAATTGGAAAAATAAAATGTGTTTTTTTTGTTATTTTATTTTTGACCAAAACATTCAAAGAGTTTAAATAAAATGGTGGGAGGAGGCGTGAGCCAGTTGTGCCAAAAGAACAAATTAAAAGTTTAACAGAACTGGGCTTAACTGAAAACCTGGACTAAGAGGAAAAAGGGAAAAGGAAAGGAATCAAAAGCCTAATCCAACTGATCTAAAAACAAAAGCCTTTGATACTATAAAACAACAAGAGTGGAAACCAAAATGACCGGGCGAGCGTCCTCTAGCCTCACAGAGAGAGACTCAGCAGAACACAGCTCCTCTTGGACAGTTCCTCTCCAGGCTCTGGTTGGCTGCCTGTTTGCCAATCAAGGATCTCCAGGCAGGTCCTGCCCACAGCACCTTCACACAGGCTGAGGAGGCTGCAGTGCACAGGATGGAGAACATGTAACACCCCCATCCTTATAAACTCCAACAGTTTGCACGTTTGGCATCATGGAACCCTTGATAATGCATCAGCATGTTTTCAGATCCCCTTTTATTGTTGTTTTGTTTCCAGATTCTAATTTTGCAGGATCAATGACCATCTCATTAGGTGCTGCTTCTGATTATACATCCATGAGGGAAATGTAAGGGGGTTGTGCACAGTGAACAGTGATGGGCTGAGGACCAGAACCAGGATAAACTTCAAAGTGCTGCACTGCAGACAAAAGCTCGAGTTTCCTTCTCAACAGTGAAGTACTTTAAATGATGTCAACTGATGTTTGTAATATTGTGACAACAACACCAGCAGCTCATATCGAGTGTAGAGATGAGTTTCCTGCAGTCAGAATTCTGCTGTAGCACCTGTGTGTGTGTTGGTCTTAGAGTCATCACACCGACAGTACATCACAAACGTATCCACGTTGTTTTCCTGTTGTACCATTCGAGCACAAGAAAAATAATGAGATACTGGTGCTTGTTTCCATAGAAATGTATTGCTCTGGAATGTGCCACACTATAGTGTATGAAATGTATCTTACTTTTATTCATTTATTAGTATTTAAAATCATTCTTGGTGTGATCCAGCGCACCTCTCCACAGATCTGACCTGTAACTTGGCACATCTTTGGGGCAAGCTTGTGAAGGATGCATCACCGGTTATGTTTTTTATTTTATTTATTTATTTACTTATTTGAATTAGGACAGTGCATATTAATCAATGTGTCAGCATCAGCTTCAACATAAATATGCCGGAATTAGCACAAGAGCTAAATTTGATCAGTTGTCTTAAGGCAGGTGAACAATAAACACAGAAGAGACATTAATTTACAATAACAGACACAACGCGACATACAAAACCATACCGGTGGCCATACCGGCTCGTCAAAGCCTGATCCCGTCAGATCTCAGAAGCTCAGCAGGGCCGGGCCTGGTTAGTACTTGGATGGGAGACACTGAGACTTCCAGGTGCCACACCCAGGTCGTCGTTGAAAATGAGAATTGGTTCTCAAGCGACCTACCTGGTAAAATAAAAAATAAATAAATGAACATTACAACAGACACTTGGGTTATTTACAGTAAAAACAGTATAAAGTTTAAGAAGCCCATGTAGGGCACCTTTTGTCATAGAAAATAAACAGTGCTTTCCAGCTCTGACCCTGCAGTTCAGACTTCCACAAACATGATCTGAAATGCTTTGGATTCTTGTTTAGACACTAATATTTCAGATTTCTCTCAACTGTGAATGCTCTAACTAAATTTAGTTTGTCATTTTTTATGTTGCAAAAAGATAAGTCTGCTTTTAGTTGCTTTGGTTGGTGATGAGACGGGCTATTCCCTCTGTATTTCCTCTAAAAAGCCTGTAAAAAGTGCGCAGCATCTCAGGGGTCCATAGCTCGCTCCTTAGCTGGTCTCCATGGATACAGGACAAACAAGCAGCTCATTTCTCACAATCCAACGGCCCCTTGCTTGTGTCCTTTGAACTGCACATGCTGCTCTTCTTAGTTGGTTATGATGTTTCAAAATATCAGAGCTCAAAACCCAAAAAGTTTGTAAAAGCTGCTCGGTGTGTGAGCCAGGTAGCCACAAGAGCAGCCAACCACTCTGCTGCCGTGGGTGTTGGCAGGGAGTTGAAATAAGAACATCGTCATAATTATTTAAATATCAAAAGATTTGGCTGATACTTTAAAAAAAAAAAAAACGTTATAAGCGCGGTCAGGGCAGTCACTGTGCTGCACGCAACTGTCACACTTTAATCCCAAGTATCATGAGTGCAGCTTCCCCCAGAGCCACAGTATTGAGGACAGCGCCGGGAGCTGCACATCTGCTTTTGTTTCTCACTTTCTTGTCTTAATCTGCGCTCCCTCGCTCAGGCTTTTCTCGTGTCCAGTGGAGGGAGGCGGACTTAGCTCATCCCGGCGTCTCCAGAGCTGGCGGTGTGGGGATTATGCCTGTACCTGCGCTCCGCTCGCCAGCTAAAACAATTGGATTACAGAGAGGATTCCACATGGCTTCAAAGTTTGACTCAGAGGGGCCCACTTTGAAAGACTTTTGAAGGTTATACAGGTCAAAAGGGTTTGATCATGTGCTAATCAAAACTCCACTCAAATACATTGTTTTTGCAACCTCACAGTGAACTACCATAATCCTTTGCTCGTGTTCTTTGCTTGTATGCTCCCATCTTGAAAAAGTTACTGTTAAAGATGCATTACGTAACTTCCGGTGGGGAGACGACTACTTGCTTGTCTGCATGGAGATGTTATTGCTTTGACTGGAATATTCTGTGGCAAGGCATTTAACAAGCTGATGTCTTTATTCCTGGACAAATGTCTTGTCACCTGACTCCTTGTAGATGGATATGTTTATAATGGCAGTAAATCGGTCGCTGCACTGTGGAAACGAGCAGCACTGGGAAAGTTACATAGTGCAGAGTTTTAAGGAATGATTCACTTAAGTCTTGTCTTTGTAGAGGAAATGTTGAGTTTTTACTAGGGCTGTCAAACGATGCCTGGAGAGGTTTTAGATCCATGTTTAAGTCTTGTGATATCTCCCGGGCCCTATTTGAACGAGGGCCGGAGAAAACTAGGACTGAACAATATGGAGCAGAAAGTATATCTCGATATATTTTGCTATATCCCAATATCTGTACAGGAAAAATAACCCCCCAAAAACTACTGATAAAACAAATCTGCCAAATTCCACAAGGTCTTTTTTTACTGAAGTGCAAAGAGGCAGTTCATGTAGGGACAATTTCATATTTTCAATTTCTTTTCATTCCAAAATAAACTCGACTCCAGCTCATGTCTGCATTAACTCTGTGAACCACACGAGCTGCAGAACCCTGAGCTCCTTTAGCCGAGGAAGCTCTGCAGGTTCCTTATTTTAACAGACCTATGTTCCTCCCCAGCGGCCAGGAGCTCTGAGGTGTCCCACAATCCACTGCACAGATCAAAGTGAACATTCCCAAACACGATTGTGCAAGTTCAACACTGCAGCAGATTATTCATGCAAATCTTCTGCACAAATAAACTCAATTTTACAACATATCGACCAGAACTACGACACATCAGCCCGTTTGAAATAGTGACGTGTTTAATGCAGCGTCGTCACATTTGTTTACGTTTTACAGAAACAAAACTTAAAACTGCAGCTCTTTTGCTTTGCTCTGTAGGGGGAATAACTTGGTGTAAGGAGCAAAGTGAGGCGGGACTCAAAAAAAGCGAAAGCAAAACTGATTAAACATGTTCGTACTCTGTTTTCTGCAAATATAGCAACAATAAAAGGTAACGTGGAAAGGTACATACAGTATGTTCTGTGTTAGTGGTGAATATTCCATAGAAGAGCAATACGATGGGGTATTACACTTCTATGGGGTATTTAAATGCACTTTATGGTGAGGGATTTACATAAAAATACAAAGATTATGAGCCAACAATCTGATTTAAGAGCTGATCCAGTCTTGCACAAGCCTTGTTCTACTGAGCAGAGTGGGAGTATTTCTAATGCAATGTAAATGTCACCACACTCCGGTGCGTCTGTGTGCTGAGGGAGCTCTGTACGGCCACAAGTCTGCTTCCTCCCTCTTCATGGAGTTTTCTCATTAGAAACTCGTGTTGTGTTTGTGTCCTTCATATAAGCTTGTGCAGTGAGTTGGCTTGTTTTCAAAGGCAGGGCTTTTCTTCAGTTTATTTTTTATCAGAACATAACGTGCTGTCCCCCTAATTCACACTGGTGGTTTATTGCATCACTGGGACAACAGCTAATCTGGATAATAGTGGCTTATCAGCTACAGAAATAATCACTGACTCTTTGTAATATAGCAGTATAGTAAACGTAAAACACATGGCATTAAAGGGGAACTCGGGCACGTTTGAAGCTAAAGTCCATTGCTAGAGGTGGTCGAATTCTGTCAGAAGCCAAAAAACGGCACAGATCAGTGTGGAGATCTCACTGTGGCAGTGAGTCTGTCAAGGCAACAAACTAGTGTAGTGATGGGGGCAAGTTCTGAACTAGTGTAGTGATGGGGGCAAGTTCTGAACTAGTGTAGTGATGGGGGCAAGTTCTGAACTAGTGTAGTGATGGGGGCAAGTTCTGAACTTCCACATAAAACGCCAATTTGCTTCAGACTGAAGAAGCTTAACACCACTTTAACCCATCTGACAACAGCCACGAGTCTAACAAAGAAAACGCTCTGCCTGGTTCACTCATTAGTGTCTGGAAACGTTATAAAACAACTTTATAAGCAGCCTTAGCATTAGCTTGTTGCTTTCCCACTGCACAGGCCAAAGCCCAAAAGACTCGATCGCCGACTCCAGCGGATCGACTGCTGACAGTGAAGAACAATAGAAACTGAGAGAAGAAAATGGTTTTGGACTGTATGTTTCTTAGACTCGTGGCTGTTGTAAAATGGGTTAAAGTGGTGTTAAGCCTCTTCTGTGCAAATTGGTGTTTTACATGGAAGCTAAGAACTTGCCCCCATCACTACACTAGTTTGTTGCCTTGACAGACTCATTACCACAGCGAGATCTGTGCCGTTTTTTGGCTTCTGACAGTATTCAACCACCTCTAGCAATGGACTTCATATTACGAGTGGAATAATGACATGAAATAATCACTGAGCATGTGACTAAAATGATCCTTAAAGCCGCCACACACTACAGAAGAATTTGCCCGATTTTGGCTTTTTTTCTCCCCGGGTTCGGGCAGGCGTGACCCGACGTTTTGTCTTTGTGTGTGATTTTGAAACGCTGCGATCGTAACGTCCAAACATCAGCAACACTACAGTAACAGCCGATAACGTCAAGGGGCAGAGGAGCGACGGACACAGAGACGCAATATACAAACTTGGGATGTAGTGAAAATAAAATAAGTACATTTAAAGTGCAGCATCTCATCCACATTATTCATAGAAACTGTCCTCTGCAAATAATGACATCCAGTCCACAAAACTGCGCTATTAATCCAGTTTGAGGTGTTCTTTAAAAGTAAAAAGGCGAGACAGTTCCTCATGTGTGTCTGTTTACATCCACACAGCGCACGGATCGAGGTGACGCTGCAGATCAGCGACAGTGACTCTGCTTCCTGTGGACTTTATCTCCAATCTTTTCTGTATTATAAATCCTGTATCTGAAGCATAGACGTATATAAAAGTGGATTAAACGAGTGTGACGTCACCCACAGTTCAGCGCGTTCAGACAAAATAGCAAAAAAAAAAAATCAGGATCATGTAGAGTGGGTTAATACGAACATTTTAAAATCAAAATGACGAGGCTCATTGCAGCAGTTACAGAGAGAGAAGCGATAAGGTTTCAATTTAAGTCAATGGGAAAAAGAGAGAGGAGCAGCCGGAAGAGCCTCCTGGAGCACTTCCTGTTTGGCGCGCGGTGGCTAACGCTTTAGCTATGTCCACTTATATCTATCCATGCATGATCTGTGGTCTGAAGTGTTCCACCACATTTCACAAATAATAATAACACGGTTTTGACGTGGATCTAGAATAGAAATGCAGAGTCTGAGCTTTTTAACACTTTTCAGCATCAGAACGAGTGGTTTTACGGTAGACAGGAAACGGCTGAGGCCATCACAGCGCTCACAGCTTTATATCCTGTGGTCTGCACACAGATCCCACTGCAGATTTTGAGATCAGAAATTTTAAGTCTTATAAGATTCTCCTTGTGTCTGTGGTGTGTGCTTTTTGTCACTTGTTAAAATATCATTTAAGACCTAAAATTCCTGTAGTGTGTGGTGAGCATAAGTTGCAGTTTGTGTACTCTACATTGCTAATAATATAGGTTTTATGCTGGTTTACTCTGGAGACTGCGTGTTCAGTGATGCTAATGGGGTTTGTTTTCCCTGTAATTAGCCGGTGGAGTTCAGCAGAGGCGCATCACAAGCAGAGATGAATAAAAAGGGTTTCATAATCCTGCTCTAAACTGTACAGTGGCCCGACGCCTATAGGCTCATACCAGGGGCCTGCTGCAGCCTGTTTCACACTGGGATTTGGGATCGTAAATCTGCGACGCACAGACTTGCACAGAATGAGAAAAATGGGACTCCAATCTGAAGTTTTGTTGAGTTATCGTAAAATGCCCTGATTGTCCATTACATTCAAATCAGTAGCAGTCTGTTTTCAGCCGCATCAGCATCTCTGAAGAACATCGAAAAAACATCGTTTGTATAGAAAAAAAACTGCTCTGCACAATTATATTCAAATTAAAGACACAATTTAGCTTTTCCGACTGAGGGTCCACCACCTGCTGATCTGCATGGACACTGTATTTCCTGGAATGCTTCGTAGTATATCTATCTTGTTTTTAATTCAGTAAAGATCTGGTGATTGTATCACTCGGAAATACATTGAAAAACAAGTATTCTTACTATGAGAGGGAACACATCTCCATGGATCTGACCTGTCACCTGCTCGTCTCCATGGAGATAAATATGTTTAAAGGTCCTATCCTCTTGACTCTTGTGAGGTTTTAGCCATGATGTCCTGAAGGGGTGGTTTTCAGTTTAACAGCTGCCGTTTATTGATGTCATGAGCATTCCCTGAGGTGTGATGCTAACTGTAGGCATGCTCTGTCTGAGGCGTTTTTCCACTTTAATCTGAGTTTTATTCCAATGCAATCTGACCAGAAAGAATTTACTTTGTAAATACTTGGAACTACAGCAGGTGATCTGATTTTGACACAGTTTTTCAGTCAGTCACTTCACCTTTTGTTAAAAATCCAACTCCTAAACACGACCATGAACACTCGTATTGATCAGGCTCCTGAAAATGTGTTTTGTCATTTTTGGCAACGGGTAGAGTTCAATTTGTCAACTGGACCAAAGTTTTGATAGAAGACGTTTCGCCGCTCATCCGAGCTGCTTCTTCAGTTCTGCTCAGACGCTTGAGACACTGACTTGTATCAAGAGGGAGGGGTTAGATCCTCCAATTACTTAGAAACTCACCCTGTTTGAAAGAAAACAATAGATGTATCCAGGTCAGGTCCAGAGGTGTGAAAACCCCATTATGGCCCCGTATGATTATGCAAATTTGACCCCACCCCAAGTCTATTTCAATAGGCCGAGCTGACAACAGAAACTGTAAACAAACAGGGTGAGTTTCTAAGTAATTGGAGGATCTAACTCCTCTCTCTTGCAGGCAGATAAAAGTCAGTGTCTACAGCGTCTGAGCAGAAGTGACGCAGCAGCTCGGATGAGCGGCGAAACGTCTTCTGTCAAAACTTTGGTCCAGTTCACAAATTGAACTCTGCCCGTTGCCCTCGATTCTACCGGACGAATGAGGGATTCTGCACACGTTTTGTCATTTTTCTTGAGTTTTCAAACTTTTGCTGACGTGTGCATTGTGTCACCATGGTAACTGCCGAACATTCCCACATACACATACATGTAGATCACCCCCAGTGCGACGTCTGTGTAAAGTATCAGTAGTCGTGCCTGTGCCATCAGCTGACCCCTGCTCTCTGCTCTCCAGTCCTCACAGAAGTGCCCGGCCTCCTCCTGCGGGGCACTTTTAGCACTGTCACCGCTCCCCTGGGCCTAATCCCTCATCCCCGCTCCAGCCTGACACTTCTCTAAATATCCATCATACTTTTATAGGACACCACCATTCATCAGGCACAAGAGACACACGCGCATTTGTCAACAGGGACGTCCACACTGCACACGGCCATTTGGAACGGGAGCCATTACAGTGCTTCTGGTGTGTGTGTCTGTGTGTGTGTGTGTGTGTGCGTTGAAGTAGCATCACCTGAAATGATCTGAAACTAAAGTCCTGTGTTATGCATTATTCAGGCTTTTAAAAGTATCTGCGTACATCCTGACTGTGGAGTTTAAGAACAGAACAGAACAAAACAAACCGATGCCCGTCTGCGCTTAAAGACGCTGTCTGCAGATACAATGTGAAGAGTTTTAGTACTGATGAGCACCAAGGTTTTGTTATTTTTGACAAACTTGCCTCACTTTTGTTTGTTTGTACTTGCGCCTGATGTCATCAATCCCATCATTCCCAGGGGGTGTGGAGCTAACTGAAGGCCCTGCTCTGTTTTAGGCTTTGTTACACACATTGGGCCCTTTAACCCTTAAAGACCCACGACATCGTATACGACTCCGAGGAATATATTTTCTATAACCATGCAGAACTTTCTAACGGTAAAAGACAGAAACGTCCTTTTCCCCTCTGAAAGTGCAGACATAGAGGTTTCCGTACATTTCTGCGGCTTTATCCTACGTCACACTCACGCTGTGTGATGACGTGAGCAAAACGAGTGTCCAATAGGAACTTTGTTTTCCCCAAACTCATGCGCTCCGTCCATTTTGATCGAGCCAAACTTTGCCAAAGAGTGAAGTGAGTCAAGATGGTCGACTCCTCTGACTGTGTGTGTTTAGAACGAGGGAAAAAGTTGCTCTAAGTGGAGTTAATTCTCACACACATGGAAAATGACACATCTTGGTGTGTGTAATTGTGCATCTCTTTCTATTTTTATTTGAAAGGTTTATTTCACTCAAAATGAACAAATCCAAATGTAATTTCCACCCTGGAAATGCAGAAGTGCTGTGGCTCTGGCCCTGGACCTGACAGGAGCTGTTTCCAGGACTGGACCAGGAAAGTCATGGAGCCACTGCACTTTTTTTGTTTTTAGGGCAATAAGGAGATTTTTAATTTACTTACAGACTTGAGATTTTGCATTTTTGTAGCTCAGGCCCTAAATTAAGCATTTTTTATTTTCAAAAAGTTTTTTATACATGTTTGCTGTGTGTTTTGTATAAAAGAGAGTGAATTTTATTTTCTGTTTTTTTTTTTAATCTCTATTTCTGGTCCTGTAGCTTTTATCACAGCCTCATGACACAACTACAGCAGCAGATTGTGAAATAACAGGTTGGACTGAACAAAAGGAGGTAGAACACTTCATTAGGGGCTAAAAGGGGCAGTTTTAAAAGCAAAATTAAGAAAAAAAATCCAGGCGAGGAGAAATGTACTGAAATTGCCCTTTTTTCAACTACAAAGCTCGTCAGAAAGAAAATGCAACTCCTATATATAGATTTCCAATTAGCCTAGTAAACCCTTTTCCTCTGTAAATACCATTGCTTATTAGTACTTAGCATTTAATAGCCACCCATGAAAGTAGCCTGATGAGATTGCAGCTTTCTCCCCACCCCGGCCCTGTGTGCGTCTGCAGCCTCTTCAGTGCGGGTGGCTGTGTGCAGTTAATGAGCTCTAGTGTAATGTGTGTGTGTGTGTGTGTTTAGACAGTGGACAGGAGACTGGGTGTGCTGTCTGTCTGTACACTGTGCTCTATGGCCCCAGCTTTAATTAGTGTGAGCAGTGACTTGTGCTGCAGTTCCTCCTCACGTAGCCTGCAGCACTCTGAATACATCCATACTCAATCAGACGCCGCTATGGGGAAGCAGGGACGTGTTTGGCTGCACACAGATAATACCAACGTAATAAAGGAGATTTGATGGTTGTTTTTAAGGCTTTTGAGTTGATGACGTGTGTATTGATACGCTGGACTAAACGTTTAGCAGCATGACATTTGAATCTCCTCCGGTCATATTTGATGATAAATGACATGACTAAATAGTGTGAATGGCTGAATAGCAGCTCAGCTATGTCAAAATCATTCCCCACAGGTGGAACTGTTGGCTTCTTGTGTCCTGCCCATGTGTGCTGGTGGGTTCACCGCTATGGCCTTGTTTTTGCTGGGAGAAAACTGCCTTTTTATACGCCCGTGATAAAACGGGACGTATTATGGTATGGCGCTGTCCGTCCGTCCGTCCGTCTATCCGTCTGTGGACACATTAAAGCTTTGTAGTGTCTTTAAGTTCTGTTGCTGCAATCTGATTGGTGGAATTCCGATTCTAGAATGTGATGATGTCATACTCATACTCCTACTGCAAGAGCCAGATTTCCCTATTGATTATCCGTCCGTCTGTCTGTCCGTCTGTCCGTCTGTCCGTCTGTCCGTCTGTCCGTCTGTCCGTCTGTCTGTGGACAATTTCTTGTCCGCGCTCTAACTCGACAACCGTCTCACCGAGGAATGTCAAACTTCCAAACTGCACCAACAATTCATCTTTAACTAGGTTTGACAAATTCTAACTTAATTCTATATACAATAATTCAAAGTACGGGCGTATTTTGCCCCGCTGGAGGAGCTCTTGTTTGGTTATATAAAATGTATGTGAATAGTGAATAACATTGAGGATTCTGTTGTATTCAGTATTCTCCAGTCTGTGCATTTGGACGCCCTTCAGAGGGTTGACTGAGAACACTACAAGCACATGCTGTAAGTCTTATGCGTTTCCTTTTCATATGGAGAATCTGAATCAGTGGAGTCGGTACCAGTTTACAGTCATCATTATGTGGGAACACAAAGTAATTCATCAAATGGATGTGTTGTATTGATTGCATTTTTATGAACTGCACTGAGTGTACAGTGTCTGCACAAACCTTTTCTGCTTGTCTTTAGTGCATTTCCTGTCCAAGGTAAATCTCCCCTTGTAGGACAGTAAAGTTTACCTTACCCTTTCTTCAGTCTTCTTCTAATTTTTCTGAAATATTCAGTTCTTCCCAGAACCGATGGCCCTGGGTTTAATGCAGAAGGGAACAAATATACCCATGTTACTATGTGCAGCTTTTCCACTCCTCAAACTGCCCTGACACTGGGTCTGATGACTCTACCTGTGGAGACTTCTGTTTGAGCTTTCTATCATTATTGTAATTCACTGCTCAGTGTGCTTGAGTTTCCCCTTGGGGACAAATAAAGTGATATTGATCTGTCTGTTTTAACTCTCGAAGACCTACAGTATGTTATCGTATACGATACAGAGGAATATGTAAAAGGTAAAAGACAGAAACTTCCTTTTCCCCTCTGAAAGTGCAGACATAGAGGTTTCCGTACATTTCTGCGGCTTTATCCTACGTCACACTCACGCTGTGTGATGACGGGAGCAAAACGAGTGTCCAATAGGAACTTTGTTTTCCCCAAACTCATGCGCTCCGTCCATTTTGATCGAGCCAAACTTTGCCAAAGAGTGAAGTGAGTCAAGATGGTCGACTCCTCTGACTGTGTGTGTTTATAACGAGGGAAAAAGTCGCTCTAAGTGGAGTTAATTCTCACACACATGGAAAATGACACATCTTGGTGTGTGTAATTGTGCATCTCTTTCTATTTTTATTTAAAGGTTTATTTCACTCAAAATGAACAAATCCAAATGTAATAAACACCTGGAAATGCAGAAGTGCTGTGGCTCTGGCCCTGGACCTGACAGGAGCTGTTTCCAGGACTGGACCAGGAAAGTCATGGAGCCACTGCACTTTTTTTTTTTCAATAAATTTACTTACAGACTTGATATTTTGCATTTTTGTAGCTGAGGCCCTAAATTGAGCATTTTTTAATGTCCATAAAGTTGTTTCTACATGTTTGCTGTGTGTTAGGTAGAACACTTCATTAGGGGTAAAAGGGGCAGTTTTAAAAGCAAAATTAAGAAAAAAATCCAGGCGAGGAGAAATGTACTAAAATTACCCTTAGGTCTTCAGGGGTTAAAGTTCCTGCTCCAGATCCCTGCCTGACCCCTGTGTGTGTGTGTGTGTGTGTGTTCTTCAGGTGAGCCGTGAGGATGCGCTGCTTGGCCGCTCGGGTCAACTACAAGACCCTGATCGTGATCTGTGCCCTCTTCACCCTCATCACTGTGCTGCTGTGGAACCGCTGCACCAGCCACACCTCCCTGCGCTTCCTGCCCCGCCACGCCGCCGCCGTGCCCCCCAGCCCCCGGGAGGGAGGGGGCGGCGCCAGCATCAGCAGCCAGCAGCAGCCGCCCCAGCCCCCCGAGCCCCCTCCTGTGGTCGGGGCGGCGGCGGCGAGCAGGTTCGAGGAGATCGACTGTCTGATCAACGATGAGGCCACGGTGAAAGGGAGGAAGGAGGGCGCAGAAGTCTACTTCCCCTTCAGCTGGATGGAGAAGTACTTCGAGGTGTACGGCAAAGTGGTGCAGTACGACGGATACGAGCGCTTCGAGTTCCAGCACAGCTACTCCAAAGTGTACGCGCAGAGGGAGCCCTACCATCCTGACGGGGTCTTCATGTCCTTTGAAGGATACAACGTGGAGGTCCGGGACAGAGTCAAGTGCATCAGCGGAGTGGAAGGTAAGATATGGCCATAAAAAGCACGCGGTAAACTACCATTATGTAATTTCACAGTAGCCTGGTTCACCATACACATTTTTTTTTTAATCTTACAAAATCAACATTCTCTCCTCTGTTCCTGACGTATTATTGCATTAGCAGTATGCAACTTTTTGCTATAGAAAAGGACTAAACTTAAAATAAAAGCATGTCTTTATTATGGATTTGTTTATTGGAAACGTGCATCCTTACTGTGAGCAGGCTCGCATTTCCACAAACCTGACTTGCACTTCTTTGGCTTGGAGGAGGGCGTTCATTTGGCTATAATGTCCCACACTATGGCATAAACAATATCTGTCTCCTTGGAGAATGTTCTTTAATTCTGGTTTTAACTTTCTGTTTCCATGAAATCGTGCAGTTGACGTTCCAGAAAGTTACGTACTGTCACTTTAATCAACTCCATAGATTTGGGACGTTGTAACTTCAGAGGCTGTTTTTGCAAAATACGTTTTCTCACCAAATTTTTTGATAGATCGCACAGTAGGATGTTTGATCATTTGAAGCATTTTTATACATTATGTGACTGCAAACATGAGGCCATTTTTAGGCCTTTTAAACTAGTTTGCGAAATGAGCGTTCCTGCTAAAATCCCGTATGTTTACACTCATGCTACATATGCTTGTCTGTTCATTAACATGCATGGCCCCTTTTAAATAAATAAATAAATAAAATTAAATAAAATTAAATAAAATTAAATAAAATTAAATAAAATTAAATAAAATTAAATAAAATTAAAAATAAAATAAAATAAAATAAAATAAAATAAAATGAAATGAAATGAAATGAAATGAAATGAAATGAAATGAAATAAAAAATAATAAAAAAAAATAAAAAAAAAAATAAAAAAAAATAAATAAAAATAAAACAAATAAAAATAAAATAAAATAAAATAAAATAAACAAAATAAAATAAAAAAAATAAAATAAAATAAAATAAATAAAAATAAATAAAAATAAATAAAAATAAATAAAAATAAAAATAAATAAAGATTGAGTGTTGCCCCAGCCCCACACTGAGAGGACTGGGGGGGCAGATCTGTGTGGGGCTTTTCCATAACATAAAATAAGATGTTCATTTTTCCTGTAAGGTGGGCTTAAATAGAACGTTCTTATTTGTTTTTGCTTCCTTCGGGGAATATAACTTTCTTCTGTTTAGAAAGTGGCCTGATGGCGGCTTGTTCATTTCCCTCACAACAGGAGACAGCTGTAGGTTTTTTCTGAAGCTTCGCCATGGCAACCTCCTTTTTTAGTGTCAATCATCATATAACTTTGAATGACATTTTTCGAGTGTTTTCTACATGAAAAGCTTGTGTAAGTGGCACTCTTTTACTTTTCAGTTTCTTGTCCAGGCTGCGTGGTAAAGATTACACTTTACCTTATCATATTTAAAACATATGACATAAACACGAAACACATTCATGCCTTTTTCCCCAATTTCCATCACTATTTTCATTGTAGATTCTCAGCGAAGGCATCACAACTGTGTCTGACACCTGCTGAATGTAGTAAACAAAACAAAAAATACATTGACCACTGCTTTGCACTGTTGGCAGCGTGAAAACCATTTCATGACGCTCATTAGAAAGGCCAAGGGTTTGCAGCAAAGTCATTAAAGCAAACGAGGCTATTTGAGGATTGGAATTTAAATATATATTTAAAAGTTCTTTCACTTTTTTCTTTGCTACATAAGTCCATGTATCTTTCATCATTTATGTGATGTCTTTCGTATATTGTTCAGAAAACAAAAAAAGAAAAACAACTGTGAAAAATAAATGTCCAAACTGGTATTAAAACCAATTCTAAATTCTGAGCTTTGAACAGAGGCAAACAGTGATTGTCCATAACTCCAGGGCAGAGCTCCTAAAGTCGAGGACAGGTTGCAGCAAATGAACAACCCTCCACTGTGAGTTTAGCCCTGACCTGAAGTTGTGTTCACTCATTCTTCAGTCCCGTGTGAAGAGGTCCGGCTTTTTAAACAGTGCTCAGAGTTTATTGCCTTCAGAGTGTGACCTCGGGCGGCTCTGCGTGTCAGCCGGGACTGCAGTGGAGCTCTGTTCTGTACGATTACTTCCTCTCACTGTTGGTCTCTGTGAACTTGTAGCTGCCATTGTGCCCCTGAGCAGTACATGTGACCCACGGCCAGTACAGACCTGGTCTGTGTTCTTAAGGATGCACTGATCCAGTTATTTCTTGCTTTGGCTTTAGTATCTGTTCATACCCAATATGAGCCTGTATCTGTTCCCCACTGAGCACAATGGGGGACTGGACCAGGGCCCCTGAGAGCCACAGACTGTGGAGTCTTTTAAGAAACATCTAAAGACATTTTTATTCAAACAGGCTTTTAATGTTTAGCAGTGTTTTTTCCTTTTGCATTTCATTGTTGCACTTTGAGATTTTGCTTTTAAATGTAAAGTAAGTTATAAATAAGATTTATTATTATTATTATGAACCGTTTCCTTTGTAGAGACTGAGAATAGCCTCTTTTTCACAGCTAACTAATTACAGAATGTTTCCATTTGTGGTATGTCACTGTTATTTATCTTCTAATGAACGGTTTTGCATTAGAAGTTCACACATTATGAGATGTTCCTCGTAAATACTGTAGTTTTATTACATCAAAAGGACCAACTAGGATATCGGCTGTGGGCCAGTACCTGGATATTCACTCTCCAGGACCCCACCGATATCCAGTACCAGCACTGGTGCATCTCTTACTCCTGTTTCACCTTCACATACAGTCGTCTCTGATACGGAGTATGTACGTGTTTGGTTTCAGTGTGGAGTGGAGTCAGTTTGTTGTTTATTGAAGCCATTGTATTCTTATTATAATTGTTTTAAATATAATATAGCTTCAATACTAGTTTTAGTATTGATTCAGCATCTGATTTTCAATACTTTTGATAACGTAGTACCCAACATAACTTGCACAACCCTCCTCAGACGGTCTTGCGTCTCGTCTCTTGTGGCCCTGGAGAACAGCCTGTTGGTCTGAGAGACAATGACCTCCACATCACTTTCTCTGCAGGATGGATCACGCTTTGGAAGGACCTGCTCCATCTCTGGCACTGCTCCGTAAACTCCATTAGTCTCACTATTAACCTAACAGCCCCTAATGAATCACAGCGGACAATCGCGGCTCTCTTTAAGTCTTTGTTTGCACATTCGCTCGGATATCGTTCATCTATTCTTAATTTCACTCCAAAAGTCCACCTTCTGTTCAGCCTCAACACTTTTCAAAGCATTGCCAGGACAGATTGATAGCTCATTTTAAAAGGCTATTAGCGCAGATCACATTGTCATCAATAAAGTGCCTCCGCTGCTCTCTTGAAGACAAAGGCATGGATGTCTCTGGTGTTAGAGGAAAATAGTCGAGTGTTAAGTACACACTCGTTTATCTGATGATCAGTCTGATGATCACAGGAAAATGCACAGGTTTCACTGAACACACTGGCCTAAGCTGCGTCCGGCCTTATTTATAGGGCCTATATTACAGAACTGTGGAGTTTGGCTCGAGATGAACATCATTTCTGTATTTATGCACCTGGACACTACCTCCAGTCCTTTGTCCAGAGAAAAGGACAGTAGGATTTACAGCAGAAATATTGTAGCTATCACCAAAAAAAAGCAGGTGAAGCAGTTTGAGTCACTGACCTGCTCAATACAAGTGTATGGACTAGTGCCCGGCCGATATTATCAGCCGATATGGGCAATTGGAAACATATCGGCGATCGGCCAGAATCTTGCCAATATGGGCCGATCGTCCATGTGGATGTTTTACCTTGTTATAAAGCTCAGACTCTCTATATTCTGCCTATTTAATCCAATTTACAGACAGATAAATGTCCTGATCTGTGGCTCCGCATCAGGATTTATCTGAGGAGTCATTTGTCTGTGTCCGTCCCGCCCCTGAACGCATCATCATGTGTGTTTGTTTAAACCCGCAGCCTTAGATCCATGTGCACATATTCGGTCTATGTGAGCGCAACACTGAGATTCTCTTCTTTTTGTGGCCGCTCAGTGTGAGTCTGGATTAAAGGACAGTTCTTAGTGCTGATCTGAGAGGAGCCTGTGTGAGGCTGAGTGTTGAAATGTGCCGGTTTGAAGCTCGTTTTGGTTCTTTCTCATTGGTTAGCGATTAGCTGCTGTAGCTCGCACACATAAACAGGCTGTTTTCTCTTCTGTTAGCGACTGTAAAGTGACTATAGTGGCCGTATATATGTTACTGGACACACACTGATATGGAAATGAGCTGTGAATAGAGGTGTGAATTATTGGCATTTAGCCCTAGTATGGACTTTAAAAACACAAAGGAGTCTCATGAACTGTGCTCTTGTAGTGGTCCAAGAAATGACTCGAATAAGAGTAACTTGGAGTAACTGTGTGGACGTAACCTCAGATTTATAATAAAGGGAAACGTAATTGGAAGGAAAAAAATATTAAATACAGTGAACAAAGGACAGACAGAAAAATGAGACAAACTAAATCAGATCTGAAGGAGCAGTGAAGAAAACACATGTTCAGATCATTTCATATCGTCACGTAAAGCTTTTACTTTTATTTACTCACAGTGGGAAGAGTAACCTCAACTTTTACTGTAACTTCAAACATATTACTCAAGTAGGAGTCAAAGTTACTCAAGTAAATGTAGTCAAATAAATGTAACCCTCCTCTGCTATCGACTTATGTCTCACTGACCGTTCAGCTGTTTCTGTTGAAATAAAATGAATTATTAAAGTCCTGTTTCAGGTGTTCCCCATGTATTTAACTGAAGTTTGTCTTGCTCCAGTACAGATATCGTCTAAGCAGCTCACGGTGTCAAAAATATGTCAGCTGCACCCTGCCTGTCTCTAAATACAACACATTTTATTGTCCGAGAACCAGGAAGTGCACATGAGCATGCTAGTTTGGGGTGAATAATTCGGATGCTCAGAATGCATAAGGTAAGTGAGGACTAACTTTGGACCACTGCAAACTGTTTAAGATGAGCCAGTTCTGTTTTTCACATCTGTAAAACCAAAATCTTGGCCTTTAATCTATGTTTGTGATTAAACTCTCAAACTGTGCAGTGTGGACTTTACTCCCACGGCCTCATGACTGTGCTGTTTGGAGCAAAATCCAGAAGGAAAGTCCCAGGACACAGGGTCCCTCGTCTCAGGATTCAAAGGTTACGTGGCCTTTTGAACCTTTGTCTTCCTAAAGCTCATATTATAGCAGTGGATTCCCCAGAGGAGCAGAGCCCGAACAGCCCAGAGCTGATGGAAAACCCTTTGTGATGGTTGCTCACTGTTGCAGCATCCGCTCTTCACTCTCCAGAAGAATGACTGTATGTACAGACGTGAGGAGCATTCATGTAACCTGCTCACAGACTTTGATCCGGCGCTGTCCTCGCCTCATTTCATCATGTTTCACTTGGATCTCGTTTGCATGAACTTTAAAATCTTTTTCATTTTGAGTTTGTGCAAATTTGTGAAAATTGCAAATGCAAGATTAAAGAACCATAATTTAGATCTACTGCCAGTCAAAGGTTTGCACGCACCTTCTCGTTCATTATTTTTTTATTTTTACATTACAGATACAGAAGACATTTAATAAAAGAAGCGAGATATATGGATTTATGTAGTAAAAGAATCACAGGTGCAAAGGCAGTGATAAAAGCAGAGGATGGCTATTTTTTCCAAATCTTAAAACAAGTTTAGAGTTTCTTTTTTGTGCATTACATTCCAGAAAATAAACCGTAAATAATCATGGAAATAAAGAAATACAGTGTGCCGACACGTTTGACTGATAGTGTCGATGTTTAGACCGTTACACTAACACAAGAGGCGTTTCAGATCATCTTTGTAGAATTAAACTTAATTAGATTTGAGTCATTTGCCACGTTTACATGAGAGCTTTAATTTTGCATAAAAATCATTTAATTTTGAATAAAAAATTATTAAAAAGACCATGTAAGCACTTGATTCCTAATGAAAATCATTATTTGGAATTAAACTTAATTCTGCAGTAAATGGGGGTTTATTCTGATTTTAAAGCTGAATGAATTTGGCGGCACGGTGGCTGAGTGGCAACACTCAGGCCTCACAGCAAGAAGGTTGCGGGTTCGATCCCTGGGTCGCCCGGGCCTTTCTGTGTGGAGTTTGCATGTTCCTCCCCGTGTCTGGATGGGTTTCCTCCGGGTGCTCCGGTTTCCCCCATCAACCCAAAACATGCAGCACCCTATGAACTAACATCAAGGACCATGTTGTCCACCCTCCTGTGGGCTCACCACCTGCAGAGGGGTTCATAGGGGGTCAGGTGCTATGAGTATTGGGCAGCAAACTGCCCCCGCGACCCAGCCCGATTAAGCGGGAGAAGATGGATGGATGGATGAATTTCTTCCTGGATCATGTAAACGTTTCTTCTTCTTCAAAATATTCCCGGTGGTTGGTGCTCGTTGGCTCGTCCTTCTGATCCGGCTCCTCCAGTCGTCTCTTGGGACTTTCCTCCACGTCTCTTTGGATTTGTGAGCGGGATGTGGGAGTGGGCTGAGGTGTGGCAGCCTCAGACTCAGTTTGTCTTCTTCCTCCTTCTCCCACACTCTTCCCTTCTCCTCCTCAGCTCACAGACGGAAAGCGTGAGGAGAGAATTCTCCAGCTGCTGCTTCATTATCATCGGAACCACTGCGGAAAAAGTTTGGATCGTGTTTGTGTCGGCGGCGAAACGACAAACGGAGATGACAGAAAAGCCGGGAGCAGCTGAAGTGTGGGTTTCCTTCCCACAGACGGAAATACGTTTGTGTCGCTGTCCAATCAGAACCTTCCCCAGACGCTGAGGGGAATAAAAGACGATGTAAATTTTCTTCAATTCAGAATTATTATTTACATATAAACTCGAAGGAGAATATTTGTATTCCAAATCATTTAATTTCAGAACAACTAATTCAGAATTTAAAAAAACATCATGTAAACGTTTCCAGTGTGTCACAATCACAGTTAACGCTGCTTCTGATTGGTCACATTTTACAGTCGATTTCTGTTTTAGCCAGTCACTGTCTCTCATCCACCGCCTCGGTCTAGTTCAGTTCCCAAAACAAAGGAAAAACCTGCAGCTCCTCTGAATGAGGAGAGTCTGACCTGTCACCACTGCAGAGACTTACAGTAAAATAACGAGCCCCATTACAAGGACAGTAACTACAGCAGTGTTACAGAGGAGGAAAAAGTGAGTTAGGCGACTCGTTACTGATGAAAATAACCTCATTACTCACACCACTGTACATAAAGAGCCCTGATTACACTGTTTTCTGATCTGTGTTTGGTAGAATGTAGTTTCCTCGTCACAAACACACCTGGAGTTGTTTTGTTTCACAGGTTTAACACAAACCTGCAGATTTAGGCTGAGCTCTTCTCTCAAACAGAAAACACTCACACCATGTCATGTGGTGATGTAGTTAGTGCTCCACTGTGTTTTTAAATTCTATACACCTTCACCATAATAATTTGGATGAATCGGATTTCTCTGGCCTGGAAGTGCGAGTCTCTACTGAACAAAAAGTAAAAGAAGCTGGAAAACTGCTGCTTCACGACATCACAAGGTGGAACAGAGCATTTTGAGTTTGGAGATGCAGAGAGAATAATAATAAAGGGTTGCTCATTTCAATCACAATACTAAAACAAATACAATTTTTATTTATTTATTAGATTAATTTGTAGATGAACAAAAGCTTTGTCATTTTTCCAGCCCATTTTCCAGCTGTGTTTTTAGCGTCGGTGCTAAAGTGATCATTATCTCCACAGAGTGTGAATGTGCAGCCTCTTCTGCACTGTGTGTGTAGCTCGTGCTGCCTCTGTGCTTCTCCTGCTATAGTCCCTCATTAAAAACTCATGGGCTCATAAAGGACACTAGAGCTCCTTCAGCTCTCGGGTTCATTTGCTAAACCAGGCCTGTGTCTGCGAGCACATTTTGGAGGTGAAAATAGCACATATTAATGATTCATTAGCTCATCACAGAACGCTCTTAAACAAGGTCAAGGGAGCGTTTCCATAACAACCGGGGACAAGTTCTGTAACTACTTCCCCCGGCATTATCTCGTCGTATTTGGACTTCTGCCTTAGTTAACACGGCTGCAGCCTAAGCCGTAAGTAGCTGTTGGGCTGGAAAATGTTCAGCCTACACAGAATACTCGAGTGAAGCTGTAAAATGATTAAGATCACACTTCCTTTTAGCATGTAAAGAAGTGTGCAGGAGTCCGTTGGTTTATTGAGTGATTGAAGTGAAATTGCTTATTACTTTATAGCATACAGTCGATCATTATTTCACGTTCACTGTAAATGGTAAAACTGATCCAAACAGCTTAATATTACAAACAGAGCCATGCAATTCCTGTTTAAAACTGTCGTATTCCTCCGTAGCAGTAGTAAGACCATGTGAACCTTACATGTATGACCCGTTGTATGAAAATCACAAGCTGGTACAGGGCTGTGGGTGGAGATAGGGGGTAGGTGAAACTGGAATTTTTCGGAACAGTCAAGCCTCAAAGTCCTCAAACATGTTTGGGTAAGTTAATGATGACTGAACATTGTAATAACATAATTAGAAGCTCATAAGTCGATATTACACGATGTCCTCTTTAATGTCACTTTTGTTTCTTGTTCATACATTGCCGAGTTTTGGGAGGCTTCTGTTGCAGAGAAAATGATAAATCTTTCCACAATATAAATTCCCATCACACTGCTTGTCATTTTGTAACAGATGGTGAACATGATGCAACCAGAACAATAGCCTTTCATTCAAATGATTCCCCAGTTTACTTGTTAGATCATCTCTATGTGGCATAGGGGCCGTGCACTATGGGCCTATGCACTATGTCCTATGCACTATGGCCTATGCCCTATGCACTATGGGCCGTGCTCTATGGGCCGTGCATTATGGGCCGTGCATTATGGCCTATGCACTATGCCCTATGCACTATGGCCTATGCACTATGGGCCTATGCACTATGGGCCGTGCGCTATGGCCTATGCACTCTGTCCTATGCACTATGGGCCGTGCACTATGGCCTATGCACTATGGCCTATACACTATGGCCTATGCACTCTGTCCTATGCACTATGGGCCGTGCACTATGGCCTATGCACTATGGCCTATACACTATGGCCTATACACTATGTCCTATGCACTATGGGCCGTGCACTATGCCCTATGCACTATGGCCTATACACTATGGCCTATACACTATGGCCTATGCACTATGCCCTATGTACTATGGGCCGTGCACTATGGGCCGTGCACTATGGCCTATGCACTATGGCCTATGCACTATGGGCCGTGCACTATGGGCCGTGCACTATGGGCCGTGCACTATGGCCTATGCACTATGGGCTGTGCGCTATGGCCTATACACTATGTCCTATGCACTATGGGCCGTGCAATATGGGCCGTCCATTATGGGATGTGCACTATGGCCTATGCACTATGGGCCTATGCACTATGGGCCGTGCACTATGGCCTATGCACTATGTCCTATGCACTATGGCCTATACACTATGGCCTATACACTATGTCCTATGCACTATGGGCTGTGCGCTATGGCCTATACACTATGGCCTGTGCACTATGGGCCGTGCACTATGGCCTATGCACTATGGCCTATACACTATGGCCTATGCACTATGGCCTATGCACTATGGGCCGTGCACTATGGGCCGTGTGGCCTATACACTATGGCCTATGCACTATGTCCTATGCACTATGTCCTATGCACTATGGGCCGTGCACTATGGGATTTGCATTATGGCCTATACACTATGGCCTATACACTATGGCCTATACACTATGGCCTATACACTATGTCCTATGCACTATGTCCTATGCACTATGGGCTGTGCATTATGGGCTATACACTATGGCCTATACACTATGGCCTATGCACTATGTCCTATGCACTATGTCCTATGCACTATGGGCCGTGCACTATGGGATGTGCATTATGGCCTATACACTATGGCCTATACACTATGGCCTATACACTATGGCCTATGCACTATGTCCTATGCACTATGTCCTATGCACTATGGGCTGTGCATTATGGGCTATACACTATGGCCTATACACTATGGGCTGTGCATTATGGGCTATTCACTGAGGACAACTGAAGTAGTGAAGGTGTGTATGGACTGTAAAAACCGTAAGGAGCAGTCTTCAAGTGAAGTGTTCAAATGAAGTCTCTCCTTCAGTCCGGCGGTGAAACAACATATGAGCCTCAGGCATATGAGCCTATGTTCAGAGCTCTATCACAACACGATCAATGTGCATCCTGCTAAAGAAACTACCGCACATCAGTTTGTGAAGTTGTTGTGTACAGTTTTGTATCATGTTTTTGTGTATTTATGGAGCATTGCAAACTATCTTACTGCTAACTGTAAAGAGGGTTCGAACAGAGAGATCGCTGATGCATGGATGATCTAAAACCTCTTCAGAAATGTTTCCACTGCACTTTAAGATTATTAAAACCGATATACCGTAAGCTAAACAGTGCAAATATCAGCTCAATAGAGATTGGACGGTCATATAGTTCATCTCCGTTTGCTTCACTTATTTGAATCAACAGTGAGATATTTTCTAAATCTGACAAACGGCTCCCACACAGTGAAGAGTCTGCGTGCGAACAGTGGGACATGCAGCCTTGATTAGTGTTATTGTTAATGGGCAATCTTAACTAATAAAGACTTAATCCCTTCTCATAACCGTAGCGTGTGATCTGTCAGCGCACGTTGGTCGAACATTCTTGAGCTGAGTGTGGACCCCCGGGACAGGCCTGCTCTGATTACACTTGTGAGGATTAATCGCAGGCTTGATGAGGACTACCCCCTGGTCAGGCTTACTTTAATACAGAGTGAGGGCAAAGTGCTGTGGAGTATGTTTGCCAGTGAGCTAATTAAAGCCAGAGAAGTTTTCGCCTCAAAGGGCTGTGGAGGTTTTTGTCTCGCGCTCATTTTCACTTCACTTGCAGAGGAACATGACTACACTGTTTTACGGTTTGAACATGAAACACAATATTACTAATAGGCCACTTAAAGCAGGAACTCGTGAGAGATAACAAGGGTTGATAAGATTAGGATGTCGAAAGTGTCAAATCACATACTGATCAATATAAAACGAGTATTGAAAATAGACTCATTTAAGCAAGTAATGTCTTTAGAAAGATCTTGAGCTGTATCGGAGCAGGTATAAGAGCTATTTACACTATTATACACCCATGGAGCAGTAAAGAACCGACCTGCACCTCTGAGGCAGTACACACCACACATATAAAACCACATGGGATAGAAAAGAAAGTACAGTCGTGGCCAAAGGTTTTGAGAAAGAAAGACACAAATATTAGATTTTCACAAGGTCGTTTAACGCCCTTAAAATTCTTTTGCGCTAACTCGTTAATAACGCACTATCTTTGACAGCACTGACAAAAACGGATCCAGTCGTGGCCAAAAGTTGTGAGAATGACACAAATATTAATTTTTGTGCCAGAACGTCCTCTGAGAGCAACTTCTCCCAACCGTCCAAGAGCAGTTTGGTGATGAACGAAGCCTTTTCCAGCAGGATGCAGCACCTCGTCATAAAGCAAACGGAATAACTGAAGGTCTCGGGAAACAAAACATAAAGATTTTAGGTCCATGGCCACGAAACTCCCCATTGAGAACTTGTGGTCAATCCTCAAGAGGCGGTGGACAAAAAAAAAACACAAATTCTGACAAATTCAAAGCTTTGATTATGTAAAAATGGAGCCGTCAGTCAGGATTTGGTCCAGAAGTTGACTGAAGCTGCAGGGAGAAGTGCAGAGGTCTTGAAAAAGAAGAGTCAACACTGCAAATATTGACTTGCTGCATGAACTCGGTGTAATTGTCAATAAAAGCTTTTGATGCTTATGAAAATGATTGTAATTATATTTCAGTAAACCATAAAAACATGTGAGAAAACACCTAAAAACCTGTGAACCTGTGAAAATCTAATATTTGTGTCATTCTCAAAACTTTTGGCCACGACTGTCCTGTTACTTAATGTTAAAAATCACAGGCTGTTGTCTAAACGAAGGCGGTTTTTTGTTACGTTGGTCACATTTTTATACAGCGCTTTTCCACCTTCAAGGCCCTCGAAGCTCTTTACAACAGTGACCCACTCACCCACTCACCCATCAGGGTACACAGACACTGGGGGGAGGTTAGGTTAAGTGTCTTGCCCAAGGACACAACAACAGTTTCATCTGTGGGAGCTGGAATCACCCCAGCCAACCTGTGGGTCAGTATATCTCCACTCAACCAGTGATATTTATGTTTAGTTTAGTTTCGTCTTTGTCAGGGACCATGTACAAAATTCATGGATCTTTATAACAGAAGAGATTTAGCTCCTGCTACTTTCCCTCTGCAGGTGAACACACAAAATATTGACAATTTACAATATAGCAATAAAATACACAATAAAACATCACAATTCCTAAAACCTGACTCCCTAAAATCACAGCAATAATGAGATTAAATGTAGTTGTGCTGAATTTGTTTGTAAAAATGTCCAGTATAATGAGCCTGACTGATGTCGGCACGTTTGATTGTCTAGAATGTGCTTTTTTAGGTTTGGAGTAAAATGATGAATGTCTCCAGACTGTTTCAGAGTCTGGAAGTTTATTCCACTGTTTAATAGTTAGAAATGAAAAGGCCGAGGATCTTTGTGGAATCGTACAGTTTCTGTTTGCTGTGGACGTGTGGATCGAGTCGTCTGTTCTGAGCAAAGTTTGATCAATGTTTTCAAGGGAGGAGCAGCTTTGTTAATCATTTTGAGTTTTTAGATTTGAAAATAGAACTAAATTGTCAAAACTGAGCCATTTATATTTACTGAGAATGTTGCAATGGTGAATGATGCAATAGTATCTGATCCGGTATTGAATATTGAGTCGATTCCTTAGTATCGAAATTGAGTTTTTTAGTCAAGAATTTTAGTGACACCACATAAGATTCTAAATTACTTTTAGTTTCAAATTGTATTGGAGGAAAAGTCTTGTCTGTTAGCACAAAGAGTGAGGTGAAATATTTTTACACTATTGTATTAAAAGTGTCGTGTATTTGAGTGAAATGTGTGTTGTCCCAGTACAGACATATTGTAATAGCAGCTACTTGGGTCAAAAGAAGTCCGCTGTGTATCGTCTGCTTCTAATTATAAAGTGCTCTGCGTCCTGAGTATGGCCCGACCCATATATCAGTTGGCCGATATTATCAGCCAATGTTGGGCTTGGAAACATATCGGCGATCGGCCAAAATCTTGCCGATATTACACATGGATGTTTTACCTTGTTATAAAGCTTAGACTCTCTACATTCTGCCCATTTAATCCAATTTGCTGACAGATAAATGTCCTAATATGTGGCTCCACATCAGTATTTATCTGCGGTGTCATTTGTCTGTGTCCGTCCCGCCCCTGAACGCATCACCATGTGTGTTTGTTTACACCTGCAGCTGTAGATCCATGTGCACATATACGTCTATGTGCACAACACTGAGATTCTCTTCTTTTTGCGGCCGCTCAGTGTGAGTCTGGATTAAAGGACAGTTCTTAGTGCTGATCTGAGAGGAGCCTGTGTGAGGCTGAGTGTTGAAATGTGTCGGTTTGAAGCTCGTTTTGGTTCTTTCTCATTGGTTAGCGATTAGCTGCTGTAGCTCGCACACATAAACAGGCTGTTTTCTCTTCTGTTAGCGACTGTAAAGTGACTATAGTGGCCGTATATATGTTACTGGACACACACTGATATGGAAATGAGCTGTGAATAGAGGTGTGAATTATCCGCATTTAGCAGATCATTAATTACCGCGGCGCGCACGCATTTACCGCTAAAAGCTAATAGCAGTAGTTTACTTACAGAACTTTCTTTACTGGCTAGAATATCGTACAAAAACACCATTAGGCCGAACGACTCTTTAAATATGACGTAAAGAGACAGAATAACAATAAATGTCGCCTAAATAAACCCAGTTGAAAATCCAATAGAGCCAAACTTAAGTTTCGTAAACAATTGAAGATTTACAGTGATATTTTCCATCATAAATATATCGGCAGCTCCAACTCCTATTTTACCGGTATCATATCGGCCGCAACAATATTCATATCGGTCGGGCCAGTATCAGAACTTTTGTGTTATCATGTGTTACCATGTTTTGTTAGCTTTACAGTGATGGCCTCTTAAAATTGTAAAAAATAAAATAGATAAAAAACTCTTCTAAACTCATCATGGTGAATAATTAGGATGTTCTGAATGCATAAGGTAAGTGAGGAATAACTTTGGACCACTGCAAACTGTTTCAGATTAACTCGTTCTGTTTTTCCCCTCATTAAAAATCAAACGCAGCACCTTTAACACAACATTAACATGGAAATTGTGAACCCAGTTTCTAAGAATTTCACCTAGAAAAGTTTTAAAAATCACAATCGCAGTTAGAATTTCACAAACGCCGTATTTCTGAACAGCTCATTTTGTCTTGTACAACCTGCAAAATTTTATGTTAATACTTTGGAACAAGCTTTAAATTTGCTCTGAATTCTGATTTGTAAATCGCAGTGAAATGACAAGGTTAGTAAAGTTAGTACATTTTCTCCATTGAAATGTTATTGCTTTGTCTAGAATGTTTCACATTATGGCATTAAATCTTCCTACCATCATGACCAAACCAAACCAAGTTACGGGTCAGATCTATGGAGAGGCGACTCCACTCACAGACAGAATGTGCGTTTTTTGAGGTATTTTTAAGTTATAAAACCACCTGTAATTGAATAAATGTAAGATAGAGCAGTTTAATGTCACACTGTGGGACATTCCAGGCAGAGCAATGACATCTCCATAGAAACAAGCAACCCTCGACCAAAAAAGCGACTCTTGCAAACCTGTATGAGTGCAAAGATATTCAGATAAACAGGAATGGCTCTGACACAAAGTGAATAGGTGGATATCCTGTCTGAAGCCCGAGCAGGTCCCTCAGGTCCCTCCTCTTTAGCTCCTCTGCAGTTCACAGTTTTCTTAGAAGATGTGAACCTGAACCTCCCGGGAGCCGCGCACACTTCACTTCTTATTCCCCTGGGTTCAGCTTTAGTCTGGGTGGACGTCGGTGCAAGACTCTCAATTAAAACACCATTTAAAACCTCACATTTAACCTGTTGCCACCCGCCTAATTTTGTCTGTGCACAACAGTAACACAAACCCAAATGTCACGGTTTATTAAAAGAAAATCTTAGACCCCACAGGCTTGTGTGATGCATCATTTTAAAACTTAGACCTTCTAGTTTCTGTAGATCCACATATGAAGACTGTGAGTGCAGCTAACTTACAGTACACACATTCAAACATGTCTAAAAACTGAATTTTTTTGCCTCGGAAAAAAATACAAAATAATAAAGGCTGTAACTTGGGCAAACTTCATCCTAGGCACTTGTGGCTCACTACACTCACTGCTGAAGCTGTTGCAACAACTGTGTAAAATGTCAGACTCTGGGCCTCAGGGTTTGGTGCTGTGACCCTTTGTGTAAAAATATGACAATTCGGCACAAGTGTCCAAATATGTACCAGATGTTCCAAACTGTAATAAGATGTAATGTGTAATAAGTAAGTCTCTTCTGAGCTTTAGGCAGGTTTTCTTAAGATAAAAAACTAAAACAAGCCAAAAATAACTCTCAAGATGTGTCAGATGCCCTCCCCCAGCGTCTTGTGCGTAACCGTAGACTCAAGCGTCTGCAAACAGCTTTATGCAGCTCCACACTGAGCTCCTCTCACCTCTGCCCCACGTCCCGCCCACCGCCGTAAAGCTCTCATGATAGGCTAATAGGATATGTCAATCACTTTCTGGAAGAACCAATGACTGAAGAGCTTTGCAGCTCGGCTCATAGGGGGGGTCAGGTGCTATGAGTATTGGGCAGTAAACTGCCCCTGCGACCCAGCTGGATTAAGCGGGGGATGGATGGATGCTGTTGTCATTTATTATTCGTCTAATGAGAGCTAGTGTACGTAAGTCTAAGTTTTTGCTCTTCTTTATATTATGGTTGCTTGGTAACAGTTATTGGTCGACTTTGGGATGTGTCAGATGTGCTGCCTGTGTCCAATTAAACCAGAAAGTCAAATTATTATTTTTTAACTTCAACAAAATTGAAAAACCTAGGTTACATTTTTAGTCAAATCTTAAAGCTTAAATGTACTATTTTTGTGAAATGAGCAGTCTAACCTGTCAAATGCACTTTAAAGAGGCTGAAAAAAACAACTAGTTCACTGTAAACAGTTTGCAGTGCTCCAAAGTTGTTCCTCACTTACCTTATGCATCCAGAGCATCTTAAGTATTCACCATGATAAGTTTATAAGTGTGTTTTACAACTTTCAGAGACCAGAGTGCAGTTTTGCCACCACATTAAACAACTAGCATGCTAACTAGCGATGTAACGATACCCAAATCTCTCAGTATATTTTCACAATATACATCTCATGGTACGATATTTATAGAGATATTATGTGGAGGCTAATAAAATTACAAATATGCTACTTTTCCTTTTAAAATGCCTTGACAAGACTTTAGTTCTGTCATAACCCTAAGAATTCACATTTAAAAGTTCTTATAACAGTTATTTCTTCATGTAATCTGCGCTCAGACTGATGCCCGGTGTACACTGGTGCGGTGTGGGACACGCGCAGGTCCCGCAGGACTTAGAAAGTGATTAAAAGTCAATACTCTGCCACACTGACCTCGGTGTGGAGCAGCTGGGGCGTGGACCTGCGGAAAGAATCTGCAAGAAGTTTGTCTTTGCCGGACACCACAGCAGCTTCTGACGTCACACTGACACAATCACACGAGCAAAACAAGAAATCAGACGCTCAGAACTGACTGATCCGGTGTATTTTCAGAATAAAACATCCTGCACACTCCTGGTTCTTCACAAATGTGCAGTACTTACCCAATGTAGACAGACACAGTGTCCACAAGCACAAGAAAGTGGTCGTAGTGTGAAATGCTGCTGTTGTTTCCCAACAAGGAACTCCTGACCAGAGCGTGAATCCCTGAATCCCACATTGTCTCGGGAGAGCAGTTTCCACACTCACACACACACTCACAGCCCACAGCGACTGCACAGCAGCAGAGAGCAGTCAGTGACCTGCGTGAAGTCGCCCCATCAAACGCAAACCTACACAAAAACTATGTCAATCGTTTGTGCTTCGTTTGTGCTGCAAAAAGTTTTGTTTGTGCGACTCTGAAGAGAAATGATCTGAGGCTGTGGAAAAGTCTATATTACTATAAAATATGAATCAAAAGCAAATGACTAAAGACTGAAACAGACTTTTCCACAGCCTCAGATCATTTTCGCCACTAGTTTTGTGGAGTTTGTCGCCGTCATCTGAGCGGAAATGACGTCCTATAATTACCACAGAAATAATAATGAATAATTTTAGAAATAAATTAGTGCTGCCGCGATTATTCGACGTTGTCGACGTAATCGAATATGAAAATGAGTCGACTACAATTTTTTTGGTCAAATATTCGCCTTTATTTATTTTTGGTCTCAAACGGCTCGTCCAGAGACCTTTCGCTTGCCTGAGATCAGGTATTTCCCCTCCACACCACTAGTAGTACTACACTCGAGGCGGACACCGGTGCTGCTGACAGCGGCTACATCCGGGGTTGACGCCGAGGTGGCTAACCTCGGCTTCACCAAAGGCGAACAGCAGTGGTAAATAATGGCACCGCCAAAGAAAACAAACTTGAGGAAGTATTTGCCGTGCGCACTCTGCTGGCTGGTCTCTCTCTTTCTCTCTTCCCCCTTCCCCCGATTTGAGCATTTGAGAAAATGCCAGCGGCCGGAGTCGGACCAAGACCTAAAGCCTCGAAAGCCTGGGAATACTTTGGGACAGATGGTGATAGAGTGGTTTGTACACTCTGTAAGACTTCTTTGGCTTATCACGGGAGCACGACCACTATTCATGAGGTATTGAGAATACCGTTGCATATGCTGCTCGTGCAAACTCGTTAAATTGTGTGTGCATATCGTTGTTCAACATTGTCGAATGAGCACAAACACAACAGACATAACAGCAATAACCTTTGCAACTCGCACACACAAGGTAACCTCCCGGCAAAATCTAACACACACACTTGTGTGTGTTAGAACCGCTTGTTTTGTTTTTTTTAATTAGTCGTTTAGATTAGTCGACTAATCGAAAAATTAGTCGAGAGATTAATCGTTAGAAAATTAGTCGTTAGTGGCAGCACTAAAATAAACTCGCACAAATGAAAATTGTCACAGCACAAATGAAATACAAATGTTTTCTATAATGTTCTTCCTGCTTTTGAGCTTTATTTCACATTCTGAGGTTCTGGACGACGTCATCGGCCGAAAATAAAACTGCAAATATCTTAAGAACCAGAATCGCACAGACGATCCCCAAACGCAGAACAGCATTTGGAAACTCGGCCTTTTCATGCGCGGCGTCCGTCAGTGGAACATGTGACCAACAGAGCTGATCACATGTACTAACTATGGCACGTTCTCACGCCTGGCGAAAAAACGGCTCCTTTCAAACCAAACCTGCGCCCATAATGTGTGTGGAGAGAGAGTGATGTTCTGGAGAGAATGAATTGAATGATGACTTTTGAGAAGGACGATGATTTTAAGGTGCTGAGAGAACTGGGTATGACTGAGGATACAGAATTTTAATGATTGTCTGTGTATGTTTGTATTTATGAACTATAACATCAACCTGCCCGGGGACGACAGGTGGAAATTAGCACTTATGCTCCAACCTGGTACAAGCATCTCTCCTGTTAAGGTTAATGTATATTTGTGCACTGTCCCGGTCTAATTAAATAAATAAACAAAACTTTTTTGCAGTACAAACGAGGCACAAACGATTGACTCCATTTTGGACGTTTTAGTGCATTTTTAAGCTTCCTGTGGGGCTGACCCCAATTTGACCTATAAAAGAATTGTTAATTGCTGCACGGGAACTATTCATTTAAGCAGAGCGAGGTGTAATTCGATATATTGTGATGGCCCACGATTTATTATTGTGACGATATGATATTACAATATTTTGGTTATTTTTACACCCTTAATGCTAACGTCTACTTCCTGCTTCTCACAAAATAAACTCTTTATAATTACAGTCCGTACATAGTGGACTTTTAGACCTCAAGAGCTGCTCATGTAATGTATATCTGGACACGTTTGCTCAGGTACATGGGGAAAATGCCGTAGTATTAACTGTCCCGGTGTCTCTGGTGTGATCGGCAGAGGTCCGTCCTTCGGTCCATGCGGTAAGGTGAAAGCTGAGCCGGAGGACCATGTGGATGCTCTGTGGGGGTTGCGGTTATGCAGAGGAGGAGTGTTTGTGCGAGGGACTAAACCAAGACTAAACCGGGACTAAAGCAGGACTAAACCGGGACTAAACCAAGACTAAACCGGGACTAAACCAAGACTAAACCGGGACTAAAGCAGCATTAATGATGGACTAGACTAAACCAGGACTAAACCGGGACTAAACTGAGATTAAACTAGGTCTAAATCGCATTTAGACCAGGACTAAACTAGGACTAAACCGGGACTAAACAAGCATTAATGATGGACTAGACTAAACCGGGACTAAACCAGGACTAAACTGGGACTAAATAAGCATTAATGATGGACTAGACTAAACCAGGACTAAACCAGGACTAAACCAGGACTAAACCAGGACTGAACTAGGATTAAACTAGGATTAAACTAGGATTAAACTAGGACTAAACTAGGACTAAACTAGGACTAAACCAGGACTAAACCGGGACTAAACCAGGACTAAACCAGAACTAAACTGGGACTAAACCGGGACTAAACCAGAACTAAACTGGGACTAAACCGGGACTAAACCAGGACTAAACCAGGACTAAACCAGAACTAAACTAGGACTAAACTAGGACTAAACCAGGACTAAACCGGGACTAAACCAGGACTAAACCAGAACTAAACTGGGACTAAACCAGGACTAAACCGGGACTAAACAAGCATTAATGATGGACTAGATTAAACCAGGACTAAACCGGGACTAAACTGAGACTAATCCAGGACTAAATCAGGACTAAACCAGGACTAAACCAGAACTAAACTGGGACTAAACCGGGACTAAACCAGGACTAAACCGGGACTAAACAAGCATTAATGATGGACTAGATTAAACCAGGACTAAACCGGGACTAAACTGAGACTAATCCAGGGCTAAATCATGTCAAGACCAGGACTAAACTGGGACTAAATCAAGACCATAACCAGAACTAACCCAGGTCTAAATCGATACTAAACCAGGACTAAACCGAGTCCAGACCAGTGACATAGTGCATCTTTAAACACTCAAATGTGGGATGTAGAATGACAGAAAAATGGCTCTTGTGTGTTTAGTTTTGTGTATTTCTGTATCTCCTTCAGACTTCTTTTTCACTCAGACATAGTTAACATAATTATGGATTTTATTGGACATTTTTATCATTATAATTTGTCTTCCTGGTTGGACGTAGGCAGCAGATTTAACACACACACAGGTAAATCCAATCCTGTTACCTAGCAACCGTAACATTAACCAAAACTTGTCTAAAGGCCGCCGCACATTACAGGAGAATTTGCCCGATTTTGGCTGCGATTTTATTTTTTCTCCCCGAGTTTGTGGAGGCGAGACCCGAATTTGTGTCTTTGTGTGTGATTTTGAAGCCGCTGCTCCTCGTGTGTGTATGTGTGTGTGTGTGTGTGTGTATATGTGTATATGTGTGTGTGTGTGTGTGTGTGTGTGTATATGTGTATGTGTGTGTGTGTATATGTGTGTGTGTGTGTATGTATATATATGTGTGTGTGTGCGTGTGTGTGTGTGTGTGTATGTGTGTATATGTGTATGTGTGTGTGTGTATATGTGTGTGTGTGTGTATGTGTGTGTGTGTGTATGTGTGTGTGTGTGTGTGTGTGTGTGTGCATGTACGTGTGTGTGTGACTCTGAGCTGCTCCGTCATATAACCAAAACAAAACGACTACTAAACACCTCCGTGAAGTCGCCTCATCAAACTCAAACCTGCACAAAAACTGTGTCAGTCGTTTGTGCTGCAAAAAGTTTTGTTTGTGTGATTCTGGTTCTTCAGATATTTGGAGTTTTATTTTCTTCTGATGACGTCGTCCAGAACCTCAGAATGTGAAACAGACTCAAAACAGAAAGAAAATGATAGAAAACGTTTGTATTTGGTTTGTGCTGTTTTGTGCTGTGACAGTTTCATTTGTGTGAGTTTATTTCTAAAATTATTCATTATTATTTCTGTGGTAATTATAGGACGTCATTTCTGCTCAGCTGACGGAGACAAACTCCACAAAACTAGAGAAGAGAAACGACCTGAGGCTGAGGAAAAGTCTGTTTCAGTCTTTAGTCATTTGCTTTTGAGTCATATTTTAGATAATAAAACAGACTTTTCCTCAGCCTCAGATCGTTTCTCTTCTCTAGTTTTGTGGAGTTTGTCTCCGTCAGCTGAGCAGAAATGACGTCGTATAATTACCACAGAAATAATAATTAATAATTTTAGAAATAAACTGACAAATGAAACTGTCACAGCACAAAACAGCACAAACCAAATACAAACGTTTTCTATCATTTTCTTCCTGTTTTGAGGCTGTTTCACATTCTGAGGTTCTGGACGACGTCATCGACCGAAAATAAAACTGCAAATATCTGAAGAACCAGAATTGCACAAACAAAACTTTTTGCAGCACAAATGAAGCACAAACGATTGACTCCATTTTGGATGTTTTAGAGCATTTTGAAGTTTCCTGTGGGTCTGACCCCAAATTTGACCTATAAAAGAATTGTTAATTTCTCCAAAACTAAAGAAGCAAATGAAAATTTTTGCGGCACAAACGAAGCACAAACGATTGACATAGTTTTTCTGTAAGTTTGAGTTTGATGGGGCGACTTCACGCAGGTCCACTAAACATCAGCAACACAGAGGCTCTAGATACAAACTCAGGATATAGTAAAAATAATGAGAAGACTTTATTCCTCACCTCTTGTGAAGTGGAGCATTTAAAGTGCAGCGTCTCATCCACATTATCCATAGAAATTGTCCTCCGCAAATAATGACTCCAGTCCACAAAACTGTGCTGTGAATCCAGTTTGAGGCTTTTTTTTTTTTAAATGAAAAAGTCTCGATATTTCCTCCCGTGTGTTTGTTTCCATCCACACAGCGCACGGATCGAGGTGAAGCTGCAGATCGACAGTGACTCTACTTCCTGTGGACTTTATCTCCTCTTTTCTGCTTTAAAAATCCTGGATCTGAGGTTTTGCTCCACATTTCACAACACAGTTTTCACCTGTGTCTAAACTCAAAGTGCAGAGTCTGATCTTTGAGCACTTCAGAGTCTCAGAGCGAGTGGTTTTACTGCAGACAGGAAACAGCTGAGGCCATCACAGCCACACAGATCCTGCTGTGGTGTTTGAGATCAGAGTTTTAAAAGCTCATAAGATTCTCCTCATGTCTGTGGTTTGCGCTTTTTGTCGCGTGTTTAAAAATCGCTGAGGACCAAAAATTCCTGTCTAATAAAATAAATGACTACACCTTTATTTAAACATTTAATCATGTTGAAACTGTCAGAAAAATGCCTTCCTTTTGGGTAAAATGTCACATTTTGGGTGGACTTTTCCATTTTGATGACATGGGCGAGGAGCTCTTCATAACTCACTTAATCGATGCAAAACTATGATGAATATTTAGCGCACAGTATTATCCGCCAAACTAAGTCGGCATTAGAAAAACATGAAAATCTGTCATGTTCACTTCCAAATAATGGGCCTATTGTGGCGTGTCTGTAGTTACTCTGCTGCTCGCACCATCTCCACAGCCTTTGCTCACACCCGACCACAGCACCACCACGTTTCCCTCCTCTCTTTCCTCCTCTGCTCTGTGTAAAAGTCGTCCTGGCGGCGCAGAGGCCAGTCCCGTCGCATCATTAGAGAGCGCTGTGATCATACGTGCGGCGTCGCTAATTCGTCCTGGCCCACTTTATTTGATTTGACTGCACCACTTCGCAGATCGCCTCTTCCCATAAGCCAAAGAAAAGGCGTTATGACAACTGCTGCCCAAATAGGCTTAAAATAGATCGGCGAGCAGACAGACTTGTGAAAGCCGAGGTGGTGGTTCCAAAGAGACGGAGCCCGGTGTGTGCTGGAGCTCGGATGACACGTGTCCACTCTGTGCTGCAGGATGGGAGCTGATTCTTGGCATTTTAAACATTCTATTTTTAGTTTAGTGAAAAAAAAATGTCTATCAAATCCAGTGTGGGTCAGTTGCCACATTTACATAAGAGCTTTAACTCCAAATAAAATAATTTAACTCTGAATTAAAATGAATTCCGCTTTAAAAAGACCAGGTAAACACTTCATTCCTAATGAAAAGTATTATTTGGAATGAAACAGTTCTGAAGTAAGTGGGGGTTTATTCTGATTTTAAAACCAAATGAATTTATTCCTGGATCATGTAAACCAGGAGAACTCAATTACAAACTCAAAAGTTCCACTTACCAAATTTACAGAGTTTCCAGGGTCCCGAAAAAGTGACGGTGGATTTTCAAACTTAGAACTTCTAACAAAAAATGTAGTAAATCCACATGGAACATTTGAGTATTGTGTGTTCTGTCCAAATCAGTGTGAAAAGCTAAAGGCTGAATTAAGGCAAATTATGGTTCTGTGTCAAAACTGTGTCGTCCGCCGCACCCATGGGTGTAAAATAAGATTTTATTATATTTCTCTGCACCTCCCAAATTTTCTAACTACACATCAAAACAACACAGACAATAAGGACTGTGACTGGTTTTTAGACCTGGTTTTAGTCCTGGTTTAGACCTGGTTTAGTCCTGATTAATTAAGACAAGGACTAAAACTAGGTCTAAACCAGGACTAAACCAGGTCTATAACAGGACTAAAACCAGGTCTAAAACAGGACTACAACAGGATTAAACCAGGCTGCGCCTCCTCCGGCCGCAGGTCCCACATACCCGTGAAAATCTGGTCCTGAAAAGAGTTTAGTCCAAACTTAATAATCACATGTCGAATGGCGGGATGTTGAAAAAAAAGCGAATGTGCCGCCGCTTCGACCACGGAGGAAAAACTGTCGGAGTGCAGGACGTTTGATAACAAATGGACACACGACACTCCCACAGTTAGACGTCAGTGTCAGCGGTGTGTCGGAATCACAGACCGTATATACGGTCTATGGTCGGAGTGGCAGCTGTAACCGGTCGGGCGGGATGGAGAACACAGCTTCACAACAAAGCACAGGAAATACTGCGTGGATCTGGAACGCTATGAAAAAAAAGCTAGAGAGAGATTTTTGTCTCGGTCCGGATGTCATTGCGAAGTCCGCCAATTGAGTACTTCTGATGTAAACGTTTCTTCTTCTTCAAAATAATCCCGGTGGTTGGTGCTCGTTGGCTCGTCCTTCTGATCCGGCTCCTCCAGTCGTCTCTTGGGACTTTCCTCCACGTCTCTTTGGATTTCTGAGCGGGATGTGGGAGTGGGCTGAGGTGTGGCAGCCTCAGACTCAGTTTGTCTTCTTCCTCCTTCTCCCACACTCTTCCCTTCTCCTCCTCAGCTCACAGACGGAAAGCGTGAGGACAGAATTCTCCAGCTGCTGCTTCATTATCATCAGAACCACTGCGGAAAAAGTTTGGATCGTGTTTGTGTCGGCGGCGAAACGACAAACAGAGATGACAGAAAAGCCGGAGCAGCTGAAGTGTGGGTTTTCTTCCCAAAGACGGAAATACGTTTGTGTCGCTGTCCAATCAGAACCTTCCCCACCCCCAGACGCTGAGGGGAATTAAATAAAAACGATTTAACGTATTTTCCATGTAAACCTCAATTTGGAATTATTTCATGTAAACTTCAAAGGAGAATATTTTAATTCTGAACTATTTAATTCAGAACGGTTAATTTGTAATTAAAAAACATCATGTGAAGTGGCCAGTGTGATGGAGTTTGTCTGTTTGCCTCCAGTGCTTGTTTGAAAAGGCTTCACAGACCTTTAGCGTTGGCACAATATTAAACATTCACTTTTGATGTTGAGGATAAATTGTCAATTACAGTTGGCCTGATTTTTCTGAGACCAAACGATATCCGATATTTGTCTTTCTGCTGATATCCGATGTTTGCCGAAATGAAAGGTCCCATATTACGCCATATTATGTCTTCTGGTGAATGTTATAATTTAGTTTCCTCATCACAAACACATGGACTTGTGTTTTGTAAAACAAGTCATGCTCCAACGTGTTTTTAAACTCCACACACCTTCACTAGAATCATTCGGATCATTTCAGCCTTTCCAATCTCTACTAAACTAAAGGTAAAAGGAGCTGTTCACTTGAAAACTACCACTTCATGACATCACAAGGTGGAACGGAGCAGTTTGAGCTTTGGAGACATGGACAGACTAGTAATAAAGAGTCACTCCAACATGTGTGAATGAAACTAAACACAACTCCAGGTCTGTTTTTGAGAGAGAACAACAATACAATAGTCTCACAGTGGTCAGTTTTGCGTATATAAATATAGGACCTTTAAGGCCTTGTCCACACAGAGCCGAGAATCTGATTAAACAAAGTTATTTTTGTACGATTTGGCCTCATCCACACAGAACCGGAGGATTAAGTCCTTAAAACCGTGATTTTGGTAAACTCCGGTTTTGCGTTTGGTGTGGACATGAATAACGGTGATTTGCATTTTTAAACGTCACTATTTGCGACATAAGAGCATAAACGTCATAGATGCTCCTCGTTTCTGTCACAGTGGAGCAGGGACACTCTAAGAAGCCTGTTACTTCTGACCCTCTGACAGGATCCACAAATGGAGTTAAAATGTCCATATTCTGCTTTGGCCTGATTCCCAATCCAGATTTTCTATGTCTTGTTCACTTTGTTTCCATAACCACTTAAAGCAGTTCCACCTCTTTGTCGGTCACACAAACGAGCTCCTGACTCCATGTTTCATGTTTTGCGGAAATGACGACGCAAAACGGAGCCTCTGATTGGACAGGCTGGAGCTTATTTTTAGGAAAACACTGCCACCTGCTGGTCTGGAGGCTCATAACCGCACCAAGAGCGTAATTATGCAGGGCTGTGCGGATAGAATTATATTTAAAACGGTTAAGTGTGGACATAAGACTTTTTTATAAAATGAAGTGTAGCAGATCTGTGTTTATAGAAATACCCGTGTATGTGTGGACATGGCCTGAATGTGATATGAGCTTGTGATTTTCTACCAGAGAGAGGGTTCTTAGAGCCCTACAGGGGTGGGAGGTGTTTGGAGATAACCTTAATAAGAAGCTTTCTTGTATATTAACTGCCATTAAACCTCAAATAACGTGGCTGATCTTTGCTGTGTGTTGCAGGCGTGCCTCTGTCCACACAGTGGGGTCCTCAGGGATACTTCTACGCCATCCAGATCGCCCAGTACGGCCTGAGCCACTACAGCAAGAACCTGACGGAGAGGGCGCCCCACGTGGAAGTGTACGATACTGCGGAGGAGCGCGACAGCCGGGCCAGCTCCGCCCCCTGGAGCGTCCCAAAGGGGTGTGTCCTGAGCCGGGCCTACGACAAGAGCAGATACACCACAGTGCGTCAGTTCAGCGCTCCAGGTACGAGCCGGCAGCCGTTTCCTCTTTTTTTTTTTTTTTGCAACTTTATTTTTATTTCCTTATTAACATAGAAACAAACTTGAGGTATTGGGAGGAGGCGTACCACCAGTGCCAAGAAATGTATATGTTGACCAACAAATATAATTTTAATGTCACCAGAGCAGCGACCCTCAGCCAGACTCTCATTACTTACTCAAAACGAAAGAATGTTCATTTTCACCATGCAGTGTGACTGTAGTTTACCCTGTTTTCGATCAGATTAGTTCAGTTTTTATTCATATTTTTGTAGAACTCTCAATAGCAGCCACCCCACAAACAAGGCTGAAGAACACTGCTTTAAAAGGACAGAAAAATACCCCAAACCTCTGGTATTATGTATAAGGTCGACCTCTATTGCTCATAAATATAATCCACTTCCACCATAATTTTGAGAACTTCAGTCTAATGTAATATGTGAACTTTTCCATGAGGTAAATATTCTGTATGTTTATCCATTGTCATTGATTTGGAGCAACCGGGTTAAGCCAAAGTTTTGTAATTGCCTTTCTAGGCCGTTTTCTAACATAGGCCTGGTTTTATTTTCTTTATTATCTGGATAACAAAAATAAGCTTAATCATTATACTGCCCAGGCACTGTAAAAAGTAAGAGCAGAGTTTGAAAAGCCTTTATTTATTTATTTATTTATATGTAGCCGTGTTAGGATGAGAATGTGAGGATGCTCTTACATAGTAAAAGACGTGTGTCCCAGTCCTGAACCTGCAAACACTGCTTATTTTCAAGCAAGAAATGATGAGCAGTATATTCATATTTCTGTGTTTTTTGTAAGCAAAGTTTAAAAGTGATAAGAAATCTGTTTAAGGAAGAGGAAGGAGGATGTTGTGCTTCCGTCTGCTTTACAGATCATCTCAAACATTAGAATGTCATGAAAAATGTCAGTATTTTTGTCTCTTATTTCAGAAAGTCAAACATTATATACAGGGCGTCTTAAAAAGTCTAGCCTTGAATTGATGAATTTGGAAATAATACCTTAAAAAGACCTGAAAAAGTCTTGAATTTTTATATCTGGGTCTAAAAATGTGTGCAGTACGTAACTTCTCCGTATCACATTTCTCCTCAAAAGTTTAATTTGTCAGCCAACATTATTTGGTTAAATAACGTGGCCTAAATAAAGAACCGATAATTGAGAAAGCAGCACACCCCCGGGTCCAGATCCTCAGAACACGTCGCTGAAGATCACGCGCTGCAGCAGCACAAGCAACAAGCTGAGCAGGAGAGTGAAGTCAAAGAAAATCTCTGCAGAACACAAAGTTTGACGAAGCCGTTATGTTGTTTTTAACATTGATTTTACCCATTTCATGCTGTGGTTATGAGGAAGAGTCTCTACTCCCCTGACACAAATAAAAGGATTTTTATTTGTCTTTGCTGGTAGGTCTGTGAAATAGGTGTTAAGTTTTTATATAAATGGTCTTAGGCCTTGTCCACACGTAGCCGGGTATCTGATAAACCGAAGATGTTTTGCTGTGTTTTGACCTGTCATCCACACGAACACGCATCAAAAACGAGTATTCAGGGAAAACTCCGGCCAAAGTGAAGATTTTTGAAAACTCCGTTTCTGCCTGTTTGTGTGGACAGAGATAACTGGGGTTTTGCATTTTAAAACGTCACTGTCTGCGCCAAAAAATATGAATCTGCCCTGACGTCAAACGTGCGACATTTGTTTAGGCGACTGCAAAAGCCAAAGCCAAAGCAGACTATGGATCGGAGTTGTTTCTTCAGAGCTGTGTGTGTGTTGAGAGCAGAATTGCTCCTAAACTGTGTTTAGGAGCAATTCTGACTCCGAGTCTGTTCAGACAGAGGAGGTCGGCGCCATGTTTTCTGTTGTGTAAGTTTAGGCGGAAGTGAGTGTGAAGTGACGGCTCAATGGAAATAACGCCATCTACAGGTTTGGAATGTGTATGAATGTGGTTGAAAACGCAGATGTTCGGTTATGTGTGGAAGGTGTTTTTTTCGAAGACGAGGTGGTGTGGATAAAACAGTTTTTATAAACGGAGGGGGGGAAATGTTCGGTTTTAAAAATACCCGGCTACGTGTGTACATGACCTTAAAAAGATCTTAAACTCTTACCACCTGCCTGCCCGTGGGCGATTACACAACATTAAAAAGTAATTATTTTTCCACTATTGACATGCTACACATCGTTTGAAAACTTAAACGTCCATATTATTCATTTTATGCCACACAGTGAGCCCACAGAGGAATAACTTATAATTCCTGAAATGTAGGTTAGCTGCACTCACAGTCTTCATATGCAGATCTACAGAAACTAGAAGGTCTCAGCTTTACAATGATGCATCACACGAGCCTGTGGGTCTGAGAGTTTCTTTTAATAAACTGTGACATTCGGGTTTGTGTCACTGCTGTGCACAGATACACTTAGGCGGGTGGCAACAGGTTAAAACGACTGATATTAACTTGGACAAAAAACTGTAGGAACCCTGTATATAGACTCAGCCTTTATTTCTTGACATTTTGGTGATTATGGCTCACAGATCATGAACATTTACACTATCACTGACTATTGCACTATCACTGACTATTGCACTATTACTCATCTCCCGTACGCGCGCACTCTGCGCGTGGATTGTGTCTTGTCGCCTACACTCCGTGGACCGCGCTTCCTCCTGTGCGCCTCTAAACCAGAACTCACACCAGGACTAAGCCAGGTCTAAACCAGATCTAAAACCAGGACTAATCCAGGTCTAAAACTAAACAAGAATTTGCAGGAGTTGGCTGCTACATTTATGTAGTTTTAAAAATCATGACAATATCAAGTAATCCAAAGTATTCAGATTACGTTACCCACTTTAAGTAATTTAATGGATTACGTCACAAACTACATTTTGGGGAATGTAATCTGTAATCTGTAGGGGAACATTTTAAAAGTCACCTTCTCAACACTGATGCTACAACATCTAAACAGAACCGTACATTACATCAAGTGGAAAAGAAACCGTGAGGTGAGTCAACCTGAGCCCAGCGATAATTACGCTTTTCATGTCCAAAACACGTGTATCTGTCAGTGCAGGTGGTGTGGACTTAACATGTGCAAAGTAGACGCGACAATAACAAACGATTACTCGATTATTGGAACAAAATAATCGACAGAATAATCGATTACTGTAATCGATAGCTGCAGCCCTATTACTGACTATTTCACTATTACTGAATATTGCACATTTTTCTATTTGACTGTTGTGTGTTTACTTTGTGCATCCGGTGTGAGCAGCAAAGTAAGAATTTAATTGTACAGGGAAACGTGTTTCTTTACTGTACATATGACAATACAGCTTTGAATCTTGAATGAACACCTCATATTCTGTGTCCAGAAAATTAGAACATTACATAAGAGCAATAAGAAAATAGTATTTTTAAAGCCCACCTGATGCCCCCCTGCACACTCTGAGTGTGTCCTGTGAGGCCCTGTGACAGTCTGACAGTGCACAGCTCAGGCCTAATCATTACAGCAGCTCTGGGCTCACTCAGGTGGACACGCCGCCTGTCACCTGTCACCTGTCCTATGCCTCCTGTGCGACTGCAGGGGCCTCCTGTCGCTGTCACCTGTCATATATCGCCTGTCAGGCTGCACACATTAGAATCCAGGCAGCCGGGCTCTGAAGAGATGTTACCTGGTGCAGCTTTAATGTCACCAACATTCTCATTCAGTTGTTGCCGTGGTCTCACACTAGAGGATGTTCAGTTTGGTCTGAAGCCTGATGCTTTTCTCCACGAGTTCAGGAAGGAGCTCTCATAAGATAAGATAAAATAAAATAAGATAATATAAAATAGGACTTTATTGATGTTGCAGTGGAGAAATTCAACAGTGACAGTAGCTCCAGGACAGTTTAGTGCAAAAAAGGAAAAAAGTGTGATGCAATCGAGATAAACAATAAGAATAAAAATAGAAATAATAATAAAAATAATAATACAAAGTGAATAAGTATATGTATAAAATTTACAAAGACAATGGAATTGCACTGGTGATAAGAAGAAGATAAGAAAATAATGGTGAAGTAAAGCGGGTCTCACTACTGTACAGAATGGAGCGATATGTACAGTGCAGATGAGTGGATAATAGAATATGAATATAAATACTATACAGTGAACCGTCGCTATAACGCGGTTCACCTTTCACGGATTTCGCAGATTTTTTTATGCTTTTTTATTTTTTATTTTACAGTGCATTGTGTTCTGAATCCTGATTGGCTGAGGTCGTCTAGAAGTGAAAAAAGTTGACTGAAGTCTGTCACTTAGACCAGGGGTCACAAAACCCTAAAATGAGGATCACACTGCATATGTTTTTTTTTACCTGTCGCTCTGTATAAAAGACTATAGTTGATTTATGAAATCAATGAAAATACAACACAAATAATCCAGAGTCGTGTGGTTTAGTCTGACAGAAGCTGAAGCATCAGCACTGAGCTGTTTTCAGTGCAGTTTATGCAAATTAGCCATGTGGTAAAGTTTCGTTTCTCATTTTAGTCCTGGTTTAGTCCTGGTTTAGTCCTGGTTTAGTCCTGGTTTAGTCCTGGTTTAGTCCTGGTTTAGTCCTGGTTTAGTCCTGATTTAGTCCTGATTTAGTCCTGGCTTAGTTCTGGAGGAAAATAACATAAGGACGAGGGGAAAAGACGCTGCACCACAGGCTTCAGTAGAAAAAGACTCTACAGGAGTCAGGACGAAGAGGCTCAGTCAGAGGGACTGGGAAATACGCCTGAGGCACAATGTCCAACCTCATTCATTTTTAAAATTATTATTTAACAGTATTTTTAAAAACTACCGTAGTTATTTGTAAGGAAACATTTATATTTTTATTTCTTAGCCAAATGCTTGGGCCTGAAAACAGGTTTGGATCTTTGGTTTCATTCTATAGTTCAGTATTGTGTTGTATGATAATTGTAAAAAATAAAGCTGATACTTCACAGATTTCGCCTGTCGCGGGTTCATTTGGAGCGTGACCCCCGCCATAAACCAGGGGTCACTGTATATATAAAATAAAAAGTACAATCGTGATCATTTGTGGTGCTCTCCTCGTGTCTGTGGGATCAGTGTGATTCTGTAATCACTATTTATCAGGTGGCTGCTTTAAAACCTGAAATCGTAAGGTTCCAACACGTTGTCATTTTACGATTGTCACTGGTGAGGACCTTTACCACAGCCAATCAGAGCAGTGAGTCTGCGGGACCCCTGTTTCCAGGGAACAGCTCATCAGCTGTAAGAAGAGCAGAGGATGCAAACAGAGTTGGTGCTGACTTTTTCATCCTGTCCTTGTGCTTATTTCAGTGATGTAAATCTTGTCTGAAACTTCACTGTCCTTCATGTCTGTGGTCGGCACACGTTTTATTGTGTATTTACAGTAAATCCTCTACATACAGCCCGCCTTAACTACTTTTATTTTACATCTTTTTTAGTTCAGTTAAAGTTTGTACATTAAAGGAGGTGTTTGACTTCTGTGGGTTGTTACCTGCGGACACAGAACAGATTTAGATCACCATGTTAACTTTTATTGTGTTAGAAATGCTGTATTCACCGACATGTTTCACTCTGAGTCTCCCCTCTCCCCCAGTGAAGTCATTTTCAATGTATTAGAGCAGTTTTTATTTAAAAAAAAAAACTTGATTCACGATTCGATTCGATTGCCCGTACAACAAGCATCCAAAACTTTCACCATGTTGTGAAAACCTCTTCTCCACTGAATAAACTGGAAGCGTTTCATATGGTTCACAATATTGATGAGCTTCTGATTAAATTTGCTTCCTCAGTCGCCGGGAGAATTAACGATCGATTATCGAATAATCATTAATGTTTTTATATCAAAATTGTCATAATTATTATTACTATTACTAATCTGCATAAATAAACTCAACTTTACAGCATATAAACCATCACCACAGTAGAGCCGCATCAGTGTGACATTAGAACGGGTTTAATGCAGCTTTGTGCACATTCGTTTACGTTTTACAGAAACTAAACTTAACTAATTTAACCTAACTCATTTGCATAAACCGTAAACACTGGAAAAAAGCCGCTCTTTCTTTGTGCGCTGGTGCGGTCGGCTTCTGTCGGACTAAAGGACACGACTCGGTGGGTTATGAGTGTTCTCTCTGTGCCGTTCTCGGGGGGGAAAGTGAGAGACACAGGAAGTGACGACGGAAAAATGACGGGAATCGAATGCAAAATGTACACGCTGTATAAATAAAATCTTAAGTATCGATTTTTCAGAAAAAACGAATCAATTTGCCATCTTGATTTTTATTTTAGATAGATTTTTTTTTTTTTGCCTTCAATGTATTTAATAATTCATTGTTATGTGGACTGAGAGAGGAGGTTTGGTCTATCTGAGTGCACAGTCATCCTGGTTGGACACATAAATTGATGTAATAAGGCTATTTGCTGGTCGTAATCTGCCCAGAAAGTCTCTGAATGTTTGAATTTTTATTTATACAAAGCTTTTCTGTAGATACTTTTGTAGACGAGCTACATAACACATTTAGATCAGTTTGGTCTTTTTTGTTTACCGTATTTTTCGGATATAAGTCACTCTGGAGAACAAGGCACCAACCAAAAAATGCACAACGAAGAAGAAAAAAACATATAAGTCGCACCGGACTATAAGCACTTTTTTGGGGAAATTTGTTTTCTAAAATCAGAGACCAAGAACAGACATTTCCTCTTAAAGGTGAGTTATAGAAACACCAACAGAACAGAGCAGAACAGGCTGAACATGTGTCTGGTTTGTTCATGTCACATATGAACAGTTATTCACAAAACTAGAGCAGAAACAACAGAACAGAATAAGTTTACTGAACTCTCCATCTCGCTCCAAATCACTAAATCCACTGAATTCTTCATCCTCGTGTCACTTCTGAGTAACTCCACCAGCTCCAGATAAATCCACATTTTAGCCGCGATGAGCTTTTGTTTTCTTCACTTCAGTTCGAGTTTCCTCCACTTTTCTCCATCAAACACAAGTTTCTCTCACTCCAAACTTTCTTTCTGCTGCTCGATTGTTCCTCTCTTCTTCCGCTCTTCACATGTTTCCGGTTCTCGCTCAGTATTTACCGTAAGTAATAATGTGTTTGTGCACATTGGTTTAAGTTTTACACAAACTAAACTTAAAGCCTCGTGGCTCATTTGCAGATAGTGAAAAAACAGCTGGTGCTGATGCAGAAGCTTCTGTCGACTAAAGGACCAGATTCACTGGACAAAAAAAGTCTCCATGTGGATTTAAGTAAGAAAACAGGAGTGAGGTGCTGCAGGTGGTGACAGAAGTCTCTTCCTCGCCTGACTCTCCTCCTCCCCGGCTCCTTCCCCACCTGGGTAGCTGTGGTCATACCGAACTGGCCCACGAGCCTGGACATCTATAGCCTGTCCGTCCATGGGAGTGGATCCCTCCTTCACTGTAGTTCTCCCCGAGGTTTCTTCTTTTTCCCAGGACCCTGGGTTTTTTGGAGTTTTTCCTTGCTGAGAAGGAGGGTCTAAGGACAGGGGATGACTGGACCATGTTTCATTTGCTGCTTTACATGAATGTTGTTTATTCCTGTTTTGATATGTCTGTGTGTATGTTTTACTCATCAAAATCTTGGAACGGCCTTAGAGGAAACTGTTGTTGCGATTTTGGGCGCTACAAAAAAAAAAATTGAAATTGAATTGAATTAGAAGTGACAGTGGAGCAGGAGGAGGAGCCTGAGGCGGAGCAGATGCTGGTACAGGCCTAGAGCCTCTTGTGTCAGTGTGAAAATCACCAACATGTGAAATTATATCTCACTGTGGAAATGTGTTGGCTCCTTCGATGCATAAAGGACTTTTAATATATTCAGTCGGTGCCTCGGGTTTGTACCTCGCCCATGTTACATTTATGTTTAGATGAACTGAAATATTTCATATATAAGTCGCACCTGAGGATAAGTTGCAGGAAACACCCAAACCATGAAAAAAAGTGCGACTTATAGTCCAAAAAATATGGTAGTTTATAGTAAATAAAAGCTGTTTTCAGTCTGCTTCAGTATGGGTTGATATCAGGTATCAGCAGATACTTAAAGCCATAGTATCGGTATCAGAACTGAAAATACTGGATCGGTTCACCCCGAACATAATCCTTAGCCGCCGTCCTCCTTGCACCAGTCTTTGTGTGTCCGGTCTGGAGCGGTGCTGTCAGGCACTCGTCTGTGCACTCTCTCTGTGCAGTAATGACAGTTTGGAGTGGGCCGCTCTCCCACAGACTATTGTGTGTGAGACGTTCAGATGACAGCTGCTTTCTCCCTCTGCTGTGAGCCAGGAGACACAACGCAACATCTTATTACAAACAAGAGACCGTACTATCAGCCCTTTGCATCATTTACCATTAATACACCACTTTTAACTCTAGTATGGACCATTTTAGCACTTAAAGAGGAGGCATTTCACTTCTGTGGGGTATTACCCGCTCACCATATTACCTTTTATTGTTTGGAAAATGCTATAATCGCCGAATATACAAGTTTTACAAGCTTCACTTTTGTTTTTGACTCAGAGCGCCGTCACAACACGCCTGGCGTACGTCCTGCTTATAAAACTCTGCACATCACATCGGGTTTGTCAGGTTGTTGTGAACAGTTTTGTGTATTCATGTATCTTTATGGAGCATTGTCGTGTGGGAGCGTGGGTGATGTAGGCTTGTAGATGGAGAATTGAACAGAATCTTGCAGCTAACCATAAAGAGGGTTTGAATTGAGCCCTGGAGAGGATCCCTAAATTACTCAAACATGTATGGATGCCATCTAAAACCTCTCGGGTGTGATTTTGATGAGGGAACAGTGTAACATGAACAGCTCCAAAAAAATCTATTTGTCACAATAGCCCCTCTTTATACGGCTGCACTATGAAGCATTGATTTGCTAACAGCAGGTTGCTAACTGTATGCACCTGCGTTACTCCCCGCGGCGGCCAGCAGGAGGCGTCAAACAAACCCAAGTGTTCAGCCAGGCTTTCAGACCCCCTCTCCGTCCTCACGCTCGGGCACTGTGGCACTTTTCTGGTGGAGAGAGCTCCTCCTGCTCGTCTGTGCGGAGTCGGGACGGGCATTCGATTAAACCGTCTTAATCGGTTGTCGGGAAAATTAACGATTGATTTTCGATTAATTATTAACATTTTCTATTAAAATTATCATCACTATTATTACTATTACTAATCTGCATGAATAAACTCAACTTTACAACATATAAACCATAAGGACTACAGAGCCACATCAGTGTGAGATCAGAATGTGTTTAATGCAGCTTTAAACATTTGTTTACGTCTTAGAGAAACGAAACTTAACCCCTGAAGACCTAAGGGCAATTTTACATTTCTCTTCGCCTGGATTTTTTCTTAATTTTGCTTTTAAAACTGCCCCGTGGCTGTTGTCAGATGGGTTAAAGTGGTGTTAAGCTTCTTCAGTGTGAAGCAAATTGGCGTTTTACGTGGAAGTTCAGAACTTGCCCCATCACTGCACTAGTTCAGAACTTGCCCCCATCACTACACTAGTTCAGAACTTGCCCCATCACTGCACTAGTTCAGAACTTGCCCCCATCACTACACTAGTTCAGAACTTGCCCCATCACTACACTAGTTCAGAACTTGCCCCCATCACTGCACTAGTTCAGAACTTGCCCCCATCACTGCACTAGTTCAGAACTTGCCCCCATCACTGCACTAGTTCAGAACTTGCCCCCATCACTGCACTAGTTCAGAACTTGCCCCCATCACTACACTAGTTCAGAACTTGCCCCCATCACTGCACTAGTTCAGAACTTGCCCCCATCACTGCACTAGTTCAGAACTTGCCCCCATCACTACACTAGTTCAGAACTTGCCCCATCACTACACTAGTTCAGAACTTGCCCCCATCACTGCACTAGTTCAGAACTTGCCCCATCACTGCACTAGTTCAGAACTTGCCCCCATCACTGCACTAGTTCAGAACTTGCCCCCATCACTACACTAGTTCAGAACTTGCCCCCATCACTACACTAGTTCAGAACTTGCCCCATCACTACACTAGTTCAGAACTTGCCCCCATCACTGCACTAGTTCAGAACTTGCCCCATCACTGCACTAGTTCAGAACTTGCCCCCATCACTACACTAGTTCAGAACTTGCCCCATCACTACACTAGTTCAGAACTTGCCCCCATCACTACACTAGTTCAGAACTTGCCCCCATCACTGCACTAGTTCAGAACTTGCCCCCATCACTACACTAGTTCAGAACTTGCCCCATCACTACACTAGTTCAGAACTTGCCCCCATCACTACACTAGTTCAGAACTTGCCCCCATCACTGCACTAGTTCAGAACTTGCCCCCATCACTACACTAGTTCAGAACTTGCCCCCATCACTGCACTAGTTCAGAACTTGCCCCCATCACTACACTAGTTCAGAACTTGCCCCCATCACTGCACTAGTTCAGAACTTGCCCCCATCACTGCACTAGTTCAGAACTTGCCCCCATCACTGCACTAGTTCAGAACTTGCCCCCATCACTACACTAGTTCAGAACTTGCCCCCATCACTACACTAGTTCAGAACTTGCCCCCATCACTACACTAGTTCAGAACTTGCCCCCATCACTGCACTAGTTCAGAACTTGCCCCATCACTGCACTAGTTCAGAACTTGCCCCCATCACTACACTAGTTCAGAACTTGCCCCATCACTACACTAGTTCAGAACTTGCCCCCATCACTACACTAGTTCAGAACTTGCCCCCATCACTGCACTAGTTCAGAACTTGCCCCCATCACTGCACTAGTTCAGAACTTGCCCCCATCACTACACTAGTTCAGAACTTGCCCCCATCACTACACTAGTTCAGAACTTGCCCCATCACTACACTAGTTCAGAACTTGCCCCCATCACTGCACTAGTTCAGAACTTGCCCCCATCACTGCACTAGTTCAGAACTTGCCCCATCACTACACTAGTTCAGAACTTGCCCCATCACTACACTAGTTCAGAACTTGCCCCCATCACTGCACTAGTTCAGAACTTGCCCCATCACTACACTAGTTCAGAACTTGCCCCATCACTACACTAGTTCAGAACTTGCCCCCATCACTACACTAGTTCAGAACTTGCCCCCATCACTACACTAGTTCAGAACTTGCCCCCATCACTGCACTAGTTCAGAACTTGCCCCCATCACTACACTAGTTCAGAACTTGCCCCATCACTACACTAGTTCAGAACTTGCCCCCATCACTACACTAGTTCAGAACTTGCCCCCATCACTACACTAGTTCAGAACTTGCCCCCATCACTACACTAGTTCAGAACTTGCCCCCATCACTACACTAGTTCAGAACTTGCCCCCATCACTACACTAGTTCAGAACTTGCCCCCATCACTACACTAGTTCAGAACTTGCCCCATCACTGCACTAGTTCAGAACTTGCCCCATCACTACACTAGTTCAGAACTTGCCCCCATCACTACACTAGTTCAGAACTTGCCCCCATCACTACACTAGTTCAGAACTTGCCCCCATCACTACACTAGTTCAGAACTTGCCCCATCACTACACTAGTTCAGAACTTGCCCCCATCACTACACTAGTTCAGAACTTGCCCCCATCACTACACTAGTTCAGAACTTGCCCCCATCACTACACTAGTTCAGAACTTGTCCCCATCACTGCACTAGTTCAGAACTTGCCCCCATCACTACACTAGTTCAGAACTTGCCCCCATCACTACACTAGTTCAGAACTTGCCCCCATCACTACACTAGTTTGTTGCCTTGACAGACTCACTGCCACAGTGAGATCTCCGCCGAGGAAACACTGATCTGTGCCGTTTTTTGGCTTCTGACAGAATTCGACCTCCTCTAGCGACGGACTTTAGCTTCAAACGTGCCGGAGTTCAACTTTAAACAAGTCACTTAAATAACAGAAACTAGTGTTGGCCGATAGATGTTGTAGCTCGATATTTTTAGTCACTCTCACTGTTTTTATTGAAATCAAACTCTTAAACAGGACCGGGAAACTTGGAAAAAAAAATTGTTGTTTTCAATAGATTTTGAGTTTTCAGACCATTTAAAAACTTCTTTGGTAATGTGTCACCATGGTAACTGTTGAACATTCCACCATAGAAATACATGCAGTACACCCCAAGCGAGATGTGACTGCAGATGTGTGTAAAATCCCTCAGTCGTCCAGGTAGAGTCGATGCCATGTGGCTGCAACGTGCCCACGCCTCAGCGAAAGGATCTGCTTGACACTGTGAACGTTTAGACATTTCTGCAGCGCCGTCTGAAGCTGTTTGTTAAAATCTGTGGAACGACCTGCGTGAAGTCGCCCCGTTAAACGCAAATCTGCACAAAAACTGTGTCAATCGTTTGTGCTGCAAAAGGTTTTTGTTTGTGCGATTCTAGTTCTTCAGATATTTGCAGTTTTATTTTTGGCCGATGACGTCGTCCAGAACCTCAGAATGTGAAACAGCCTCAAAACAGGAAGAAAATTATAGAAAACATTTGTATTTGTTTTGTGCTGTGACAGTTTCATTTGTGTGAGGATCTGAGGCTGTGGAAAAGTCTGTTTTATCTAAAATATGAATCAAAAGCAAAAGACTAAAGACTGAAACAGACTTTTCCTCAGCCTCAGGTCGTTTCTCTTCTCTAGTTTTGTGGAGTTTGTCTCCGTCAGCTGAGCAGAAATGACGTCCTATAATTACCACAGAAATAATAATGAATAATTTTAGAAATAAACTCACACAAATTAAAACTGTCACAGCACAAAACAGCACAAAACAAATACAAACTTTTTCTATAATTTTCTTCCTGTTTTGAGGCTGTTTCACATTCTGAGGTTCTGGACGACGTCATCGGCCAAAAATAAAACTGCAAATATCTGAAGAACCAGAATCACACAAATGAAACTTTTTGCAGCACAAAACAGCACAAACGACTGACAGTTTTTGTGCAGGTTTGCGTTTGATGGGGCGACTTCGTGGAGGTAGCTGAAAGCATTGGGAGTCTCCTTGAATAGCCCGGACGAGCACAGACGCAGGTGCACTGAGCTGTCCGTCAGCTCTCCGGCCTGATTACACTGATTGAGCTGTAATTGACATTGAGGTCGGCTCTGTGTTCTGGGACACTGTGTTCCTGCTCAGACCTGCACCTCACCGGCACCGAACGAAACGCCTGCACATCGCATCAGCTCTGTCAACTTTTTGTGTACAGTTTTGTATCATGCACTTGTATATTTATGGAGAATTGTCATGTGGGAGCAGTGGAGACGCATTGCACAGAATCTTAGTAAGTAGTAAAGCAGCTAAAGTTTATTCGTCAATTTCTTCACATGTACAAGACATACAAAGGAATCGAATATTTCATTTCATTTCATTTTTTATTTCTTTGGTAAGATGGACAATGTACATTTATAAACATTACTACAAATGTAAATATACCTGGTTTAGCTGAAAAGGCTGTTTTTCATTGGTCGTCCCCCTGCCAGATGTTAATAGGCATCCTAAAAATACACAATAATAATACAAATACAGTGGGAAATGAATGAAAAACTGTACATATTGTAGAAGCAGTAACATTTAAATATATTATACACAAAGAACAATAAAATACAATAAATGAAAAGTGAATGAATATCTCTAACTGTGAGGTTCGCTATATTACTCAAACATGCACGACTCTAAAACCTCTTCAGGCATGTTTTTCGATCTGGGAACAACGTTATAACTATAAAATACATTTTGCATCGTACCCCGTCTAATATTTGTTTAGCTTAGGCTGAACCAGCGTCTCTCATGTTGACCCGTTTTTCTCCTGCAGCAGAAAAGAGCGGTGAGGATTATAAATGCAAGTGGAAACAAACCCTATATTTATACAGTTAAACTTATTGAAATGTAATGATTTAGTAGAATTTAATATTCTGAAAATGATGTATAAGGCACAGCAGAAAGCCTCAGCAAGTAACCTGCAAAACAGATTTACAGTATTTATAATTTAAAAGGAACTGAGGCTTTTAAAATGCCCAGATTCAGAACAGCGACAGTGGAAAAGTGACAGTGAAATCACAATTGATAACGAAACGATCACCACTACAGAGACCGTCAAATTCCTTGGTACCCACATCAATCACTCACTAAAATGGAAACAGCATTCAAACGAAACATACAAAAAAGCCAATAAAAGACTGTTTTTCCTCAGACAATTGAAAAAATTCAGAATCAGACACAACATCCTTCTCCACTTTTACACAGCAATAATTGAAAGCGTTCTCACTTCATCAATAATAGTCTGGTTCGGTAATTTGGACTCACATTCACATAACAAACTTCAGCGTATTGTAAACAAATCATCTAAAATCATTGGTCACACTCTCCCTCCACAGACACTTTATCACAGACGCATCACACAGAGCCAAAAGAATCACCTCAGACCCCACACATCCTGCCAATAATCTGTTCAAACTCCTGCCCTCTGGGAGGCGCTACAGGTCCATCATATCCAAATCTGTCAGATTCAAGAATAGTTTCTTTCCCGTTGCCATTCGGAGTCTAAACCGATCCCGTTCATAACTGGATATTTATCTGTTGTGTGTGTTGTATCGTGTAGTGTGTTGTAAATTTGTTTTGTTCTGCAACAGACACAGAAGATGTGATTTCCTGCTGTACTGGAAACAAATTCCACCAACTTGTTGTGTGGCCATTAATAAATGATTCTGATTCTGATTCTGAAATCAAGAACTCTAAATCTATTGAGTGTATTTTTAAAAAGTGTCAGATATTGTGCGCTGAAAATGTATGAGACGGCAGAGCATTCGCTTCTGTCGCGTTATGTCCTGTGTTACGTAATGAAATAGAAAAATGTTCCGTGTTACAGCTTTTATGATTTGATTCTAAATGTTAAATTGTGAATAGGGGTCAGACGCAATAAGTTTAAACTTCTTTCTGCTCCTTTTCATTCATAATATTTAATTTTAATGTTAGGCTGCCATAATTGTTTTTAAATGGATGAAATAAATAATATAAATTGAATTGAAATGAAAGATTCTCTATGTAAGATCTGCCACCGCTGCTTAGACTCAGTGAAATACCGACGCCTGTTCCCCTCACAGTGACTTTAACTGCAGAGGGAGGAGTTATCTTAGTCATTACTGCTACAAATGACAGTGTTACTTTAAATGACATCATTCCAACATCGTGCAGCTTTAAGACACTCCAGATGGTTTAGTTTTGCCTTCACCTGGAGGCGGGTTCCTTCTGAGCAGGAATATAGGCGAGTGCTGCAGGTTTCCCATCAGGGGAGAGCCGGCACATTGATCCACTTGTCTCGGCTCTCAGACTGGCCTATATACAGTGCGGCACGGAGGAGCAGGGGGAAAATCTGTTGACTTTATAATGATCCTGCCGAATAAGACGTCCAAATGGGTAAAGCAGAGATGAGGGCGGCTCCGGGGGGGTGCAGTGAGGGGTGGGACGGCGCCGACCCGGAGATTAAAGGACCTCATGTTTTGATTCCATGTGTTTGAGCGTAATGCGTCCTGCCCCAGTTCAGATTTATTACACAAGCAGCTCTGGGGGTCAGAATTAGGCCACTGCGCACTACCTACGTCAAATTCTACCGTGTTTTACTGTCCGATAATCAGGAAGTGCACGATAAGCCTGAGCCCTGCCCTGTGAGTCGGTGACAGTGCTCCACACAGACCCACACACTTGGAACCATGTGGGGCATTCGTGGTGTTACATTGGTGAAGAGGGGGCAGAAGTGTGGGGTGAGCTGCTCTGGGTCTTTGTCACTGCCCGTGTTTCCTCCACTGACCGTGAAAAGCAGCTCTTGTCTCTGGACTGAAGCAGATGCAGTGTCCAGTGAAATGCAGTTACTGCAGCAGTGACCTGAGCTCGGCTCAGTGCCTGTTCCTGTGCTCATCATTATCTAGAGTAACAAAAGAGACCTGCGGGAAGTCGCCCCATCAAACGCAAAGCTGCACAAAAACTATGTCAATCGTTTGTGCTTCGTTTGTGCTGCAGAAAGTTTCGTTTGTGTGATTCTGGTTCTTCAGATATTTGGAGTTTTATTTTCACCCGATGACGTCGTCCAGAACCTCAGAATGTGAAACAGCCTCAAAACAGGAAGAAAATTATAGAAAATGTATTTGGTTTGTGCTGTTTTGTGCTGTGACAGTTTCATTTGTGTGAGTTTATTTCTAAAATTCTTCATTATTATTTCTGTGGTAATTATAGGACGTCATTTCTGCTCAGCTGATGGAGACAAACTCCACAAAACTAGTGAAGAGAAACGACCTGAGGCTGAGGAAAAGTCTTTAGTCATTTGATTTTGATTCATATTTTATAGAATAATACAGACTTTTCCACAGCCTCAGGTCGTTTATCACCAGAATCGCACAAACAAAACTTTTTTGCAGCACAAATGAAGCACAAATTGACACAGTTTTTGTGGAGGTTTGTGTTTGATGGGGCGACTTCATGGAGGTACAAAAGAGAATCCTCATGTTCTTAAAGCCATAATATGTCACTTTTTATGTTTTGTTTATTGCAAAACAAAAACTTGCATCCTCATTATGAGCGGGCTTGCATTTCCACAAACCTGACTCTCCTGCTTGTTTTCATGGAAATGTTCTTCTGTTATAAACATATCCCGTATCTCTGAGTGTCTGAGTGTGACGTCTCCACAGCGTCGCTCACATGAGGCTCCTGTTGCCACGGTTACAGGAGCGAATTTGGAGCCAGGTCCATATTTGGAAATCCTCCCGCGAGTATCATAGCAACACAAGAGCCAATCATGAGTGAGGAGGTTAAATGTGGCGCCTCCTCCTGGCAGAGCTGATGCATCATATATACGGACTATGGATGTGATACTCTGCACCTGCAGGACACTGGATTTACCTGATTCTGCACAAGAAGAAGAAACTTTGAGCTTTAAATAGTTTAAGTCACTGATTTATGTTGTTTGTTCTGTTACGTACGAACAACAATAGAGTCACAATTTAACCAAATTCTCTTTACTTTCTGCTCGTTAAATTCTGCTCGTTCAGATTCTAGTAACATTAGATATTGTGACTGTTTGAGATATTTTGTTATTTTATTTCAGAAATCGTCACTCGGGGGAAAGCGGGAAGGGAACTTACTTAGCAACGAAACGAGCTGTCAATCAAACCTGTTGCTAACGCTAGGGGGAGGGGCCTCGGGGAATGAAGGCGTCTGATTGGTCCGTTATTTATGTTCAGATCTTGATTTAGGAACAAAACAGAGAAATGAAAAGTTCAGGATCCTGTGTGGCGGCTTCAGACGAACAGTTTAAGTCCAGAATGACGAGGCTCAGAGCAGCAGGTACAGACAGAGGGACGAGAAGATCCTCATGTGAAGGAGCTGGAAGAGCCTCCTGGAGCACTTCCTGTTTGGCACGCGGCGGCTAACGGGTTAGCTTAATCCACTCATATATACGGACTATGGTTATAAACTTGCACATAATGGCGTAAATGTCTCCACGGAGGAAGTGTGGGTTTAACTTTGTTCCAGGCAGGTGACGTTCCACCTCCAGAAAGTCACACACTGAACCTTAAAATTTCCATCACGTATCCAAAGTTATTATCAGTTATTTTTTTCTGCACCAGCTGCTAAATTAAAGTTGGTGTAGTCGTGCCTAAACTGTAGTGACATGTTGCACTGGTGGGAGTCACTGGGACCTGCTCAACACCTTTTTCCTTTTCTAGTCAAACAGAAATGATGTGACAAACCGAAATGCCAAATTCTGCTCATCTGTTACCAAAGTGCTGCTAATAAATCAGTGATAAATGTGAAGATGAAAATATAATTGCTAACCCGGCGTAGGAAAGTGACAAAAACAGGTCTATTTTTACATACGCACAGCACTCCCTCACGCCTGAGCCACAACACAAACCTCCCATTGTTGTTTTATTTTATATTCTGTTTCTAACTGGTGAACCGTCAGAGTGACACACCGCGCTGCCTGTGTGCGTCTAACACCGGGCAGTGTAAATGAACTGAACGCTCTCCCCCGCGTCACACCTGGAACGCAAATACAACACGTGGGAATGAAACGGAGCTCAACTTCAGCTCCGAGAAGAATCATCATCGTCATATTTTTTTAGAACAAAATATAAAGCTTCATCTGTTCTGACTAAACCTGGACTAAAACCCACTCAGACCTGTTCCTGCCAGTGTGCACAGGCCCAGTGTGCACAGGTCCAGTGTGCACAGGTCCAGTGTGCACAGGTCCAGTGTGCACAGGTCCAGTGTGCACAGGCCCAGTGTGCACAGGTTCAGTGTGCACAGGTCCAGTGTGCACAGGCCCAGTGTGCACAGGTCCAGTGTGCAAAGGTCCAGTGTGCACAGGCCCAGTGTGCACACAGGTCCAGTGTGCACAGGTCCAGTGTGCAAAGGTTCAGTGTGCACAGGCCCAGTGTGTACAGGTCCAGTGTGCACAGGTCCAGTGTGCACAGGTCCAGTGTGCACAGGTCCAGTGTGCACAGGCCCAGTGTGCACAGGTCCAGTGTGCACAGGTCCAGTGTGCACCGGTCCAGTGTGCACCGGTCCAGTGTGCACCGGTCCAGTGTGCACAGGTCCAGTGTGCACAGGTCCAGTGTGCAAAGGTTCAGTGTGCACAGGTCCAGTGTGCACAGGTCCAGTGTGCACAGGTCCAGTGTGCACCGGTCCAGTGTGCACAGGTCCAGTGTGCACAGGCCCAGTGTGCACAGGCCCAGTGTTCACAGGTCCAGTGATACGTTGATTATTGGACTAGAACTGAATCCCTGCCCCTCACCCCCAGGACCTGCTCTCAGAATCTGTGTCCTCCAGCTCTCCCTCCTCTTTCTGTCTCTCCTCTTTTTCACCTCTCCCCTCTCTCTATTTCTCTCCTCTCTTTCCTCTCCCCTTCTCTCTTTCTCCACTCTCCTCCTCTCCTCTGTCCTCCTCTGTCCTCCTCTCTCCTCTATCCTCCTCTGTCCTCCTCTCTCCTCCTCTGTCCTCCCTCCTCTCTGTCCTCCTCTCCTCTGTCCTCCTCTGTCCTCCTCTCTCCTCTATCCTCCTCTGTCCTCCTCTCTCCTCCATCCTCCTCTGTCCTCCCTCCTCTCTGTCCTCCTCTCCTCTGTCCTCTCCTCCTCCCTCCTCCTCTCATCCTCTCCGCCTTCCTCCTCTCCTCTGTCCTCCCCTCTCCTCTTCTTTCCTCTCCTCCCCTCTCTCCTCCCTCCTCCTCTCTCCTCCCTCCTCCTCTCCTCTGTCCTCCTCTCTCTTTTATCCTCCTCTCTCCTCCTCTCTTCTGTCCTCCTCTGTCCTCCTCGCTCCTCTGTCCTCCTCTATCCTCCTCTCTCCTCTATCCTCCTCTCCTCTGTCCTCCTCTCTCTTTTATCCTCCTCTCTCCTTTATCCTCCTCCCTCCTCCCTCCTCCTCTCCTCTGTCCTCCTCTCTCCTCTGTCCTCCTCTCCTCTCTCCTCTCTGTCCTCCCCTCTCCTCTGTCCTCCTCTCCTCTGTCCTCCTCTCTCCTCTGTCCTCCTCTCTCCTCTGTCCTCCTCTCCTCTCTCCTCTCTGTCCTCCCCTCTCCTCTGTCCTCCTCTCCTCTGTCCTCTCCTCCTCCTCTTCTCCTCTCCTCCTCTCCTCCTCCCTCGTTCTCGTCTGGTGTTATTGATGCGGGGGAACGTTGGGGCCACAGTACAAATCCACTTACTGTGTGCGTAGCCTTAAGTAATGGTTTTGTGAGTGCATTAAAGGGCTGTGGTGCTGGCCGGCCCCTGCCTGACTGGCTCTTCCTCCTCTTCCTCCCCTTCCTCCTCTTCCTCCCCTTCCTCCTCTTCCTCCTCTTCCTCCCCTCATTTCACAGCCTCATCTCTCACCCTCCTCTTCCTCCCCTCGTCTCACACTCTGGGCTCCTTCTTCCCTCTTCCTCCTCCTTTCTCATCTCGTCTCACAGTCTCAGCTCTCTCCTCTTCCTCCTCTCACACTCTCACACTCTGTCCTCTTTCTGTCCTCTTCCTCCTCCTCTTTCACTTCTTGCTCCTCATTTCAGTGTCCGCTCTCCCCCTCTCCTCCTCCTGTTCCTCCTCTCGGAGCCGTCGTCTCATTGTCGCCCTCTCGACGTCCCTTTTGGCTTCGTGGACGCCGCTCTGAGGTCTCCGGGCCGGCTGCCATGTTGTGGTGGAAGGAAAACAGGGGAATGGGGTCGGATTTTGGGGCCGTGACAATGGGAGGGCAGAGTGTGAAGAGCGACTGCAGGAGATTTGGCTCCGAAACACAGAAGTGAGCGGTGCAAATGGTGGATTAATGGCAGCGGACCAGATTTTACTGCCTTAAAATATGAAAAACACAAGTGGGTCCTTTTCAGTTTAAGTGGTTTGCACAGGTCCAGAGTTTTTCCTCACTTTACAGAGGAGCTGCGAGAAGCACAAATGTTCAAATCGTTTCAGATTTCGTCACATGAAACTTTTGTCACTTTAGACCACATGTGTCAAACATGCGGCCCGGGGGCCAGATCCGGCCCTCCAAGACCTTTAATCTGGCCCTCGGCTGATTTTTCTATTAAAATACTTAAAATTTTCAGATTTTTCTGTTAATTTTCTGCACCGTTTACCATAGCAGCGTCTCCGGCGTTTCTGTACGTTGCGACTCCCACCAGAGCAGCACAAATGAAGACTTTCCTCTTTCCAAACGCTCTTAAAGGACGATCGTTCTGACTGTCGACCGTGACCCTCATCAGCAAAATGTCAAAAAATGAGAAAAGCAGATGCTGAGTTCAGGATTTCCCAAGAAAAATAGTCTAATTCTTATTTGTTGACAGAGGTGAATGGGAAATCTGTGCTCAGTGTGTTTGGAACAAGTGGCGTTGCTCGAGGAATATAATCTTAAACACCACTACGAGACACGGAGAAAAATACAATAACTTGAAGAGAGAACTGAGTTTTCTGATCCGGCCCTTTTGGGATCAAAGTAGGCTGCATACGGCCCCCGGACCAAAATGAGTTTGACACCCCTGTTTTAGACTCACTCAGTGGGAAGAGGAAGCACAACGTTTACTCAAGTACAATCGATTACTCAAGTAGGAGTAAAAGTCTGGTGTCTGAAACTAAAAAGTTCACGTGTATTACAAAAATACTCGAGTTTAAATGTATTTAAAGTAAGCTAAATATAGATGCAGCACTGAATTATTATTATGTAGAATTAACAAGTGGTTTGTTACAGCGCTGAACATTTATTAGAGCGTCTGTCACGAAAACAGAAATAACTGCATAGGAACTTGTTTCAAATGAACAGTTTCAGTGTTGTTCATTAAGAAAATGACCAACTGGAAGAACAAAACTGTTCTTTTTGACAAATCACAACCAAAAATGTGAATATTTAGTGCATTCTGCTGCTTTGTTTTTCTGTAATTCTGCGAATTCTCTTTTGTTACCGAGTTCCAAACAGTTTCGGCTGTTCCCAGAGACTTTGGTGTCATTTTAGGAAAACATTAAACGTGAGAATGTTTGGCCAGGAATAACAATTCGATTTGAGCATTAAAGATCTGGTTTTGATAAAAAAAAGATTGTGCATGAACTGGAGGATGAACCATTATAGAAACAAAGACATTATAGTAAACAGAAATACTCTTAAATTACGTATGTCAGCAGCAAACACCTGATACTGGGGGATGGTCTAATACACAGGTGTCAAACATGCGGCCCGGGGGCCAGATCCGGCCCTCCAAGACCTTTAATCTGGCCCTCGGCTGATTTTCTCTTAAAATATGTAAAATTTTCAGATTTTTCTGGTAATTTTCTACGCCGCTTAGCATAGCAGCATCTCCAGTGCTTCTGTGTGTGGCCGCCTCCCACCAGAGCAGCACAAATGAAGACTCACCTCTCTCCAAACGCTCTTAAAGGACAATCGTTTTGACTGTGACCATGACGCCCTCATCAGCAAAGTGTCAAAAATAAGAAAAGTGGAGCTGAGTGCAGGATTTTCCAAGAAAAATTTACTAATTCTTCTTTTTCACGGAGGTGAATGGGAAACCTGTACGCTTGGTGTGTTTGCAACAAGTGGCGGCGCTCAAGGAATATAAATATAAAGGAGGAATATAAACGCCACTATGAGACACAACATGGTGAAAAATACAATAACTTGAACAGAGAATGGAGTTTTCCAATCCGGCCCCTTTGGGATCAAAGTAGGTTGTATACGGCCCCCGGACCAAAATGAGTTTGACACCTCTGGTCTAATACATTTGTTAAGATCTGTATTACAGCTGTTGTCGTGCTGTTGTGCCGTTGGGCCAGGACCATTCACCTCCTGTGACTGGAGTAGTTCATGTATTTGAGCAGAATGTTTATAATGTGCTTCAGTATTGTCTAATCCAGGGGCCCCCGCGGCTCTGGAGCCACATGCGGCTCTTTCCTCCTTCTGTTGTGGCTCCTGTGACTTTGGAAAATAAATAATGAGGATTTAATTACAGTGTATTTTTATTTTAGTTTGTTCATTTAAATGTAATTCTAAATGTGTAGATAATGTTGTAGATATAAAGGTCCTGTAACATTCAAAGAAAACGTCTTTAGAGCCAACGCACCTCCTCCTGTGCCTCTAAACCAGGACTAAACCAGGACTAAACCAGGACTAAACCAGGTCTAAACCAGGACTAAACCAGGACTAAACCAGGACTAAACCACGACTAAACCAGGTCTAAACCACGACTAAACCAGGTCTAAACCAGGATTAAACCAGGACTAAACCAGATCTAAACCAGGACTAAACCAGGACTAAACCAGGACTAAACCAGGACTAAACCACGACTAAACCACGACTAAACCAGGTCTAAACCACGACTAAACCAGGTCTAAACCAGGTCTAAACCAGGTCTAAACCAGGACTAAACCAGGTCTAAACCAGGACTAAACCACGACTAAACCAGGTCTAAACCAGGACTAAACCAGGACTAAACCAGGTCTAAACCAGGACTAAACCAGGTCTAAACCAGGACTAAACCACGACTAAACCAGGTCTAAACCAGGACTAAACCAGGTCTAAACCAGGACTAAACCAGGACTAAACCAGGACTAAACCAGGACTAAACCAGGTTTAAAGCAGGACTAAAGCAGGTCTAAAGCAGGACTAAAGCAGGACTCAAACCAGGACTAAAGCAGGTCTAAACCAGGTCTAAACCAGGTCTAAACCAGGTCTAAACCGGGACTAAACCAGGTCTAAACCAGGTCTAAACCAGGACTAAACCAATGTACAGGTGATAAAATGATGATGGACACAGGTTGATTCGCTGCTTTACGCACATTTGTTTCCGTTTTAGAGACACAAAACAGCTCAGTGCTGATGCTTCAGCTTCTGTCGGACTAAAGGACACGACTCAGTGGATTATTTGTGTTGTATTTTCATTGATTTCATAAACACACTATAGTCTTTTATACAGAGCGACAGGTAAAATCATCTGCAGTGTGATCCTCACTTTAGGATTTTGTGGCTCTGGGTGTTTTTTTCTGTGGGAGACGCTCCAAACGGCTCTTTGAGTGTTTAAGGCCCTGAGCCCTGGACTAAGCTCTGCAGTGTGGAGCATCTGCACCAGTGATAAAGCAGTATGTTGACCGATGATCAGCAACTGCGCTGTTAGCATCTTAACTTTTGCTAACGGCAAAAGTTTGTTCTGGTCTCTGATAGTTGTGAGTAATTAGGGCGCTGAGGATGCATAAGGTACGTGAGGAATAACCACTGCAAACGGTTTCAAATGAGCCCGTTCTGTTCTGGGGAAGTAAAATAACAGTAAAAATAACAGTAAAAAGGCAGAGCTCCTTTAATGTCCTGCTTCACTCACACTTGAACTGAACTCTGGTGATTATGGCAAACACAAGCCCCAAAACGCTGAAGTTTAACACGTATAACAAACCATTCTGATTGGCCCGTTTCATTTCATAATTCGTCCTTTTGTAAATCTGTCCCTTTGGGCGATATTCACGTCCTGTTCAAAGACGCCTCAGGCCCAGTGACTTTCATCATTTCACAAAAACACCGCATGTTCCACAACCAAACCAAAGCCCAGTCTGTGATCTGGAATGAACCGGACCTGGACCCGGACCTGGACCCCGACCCGGACCTGGACCTGGACCCGGACCCGGACCTGGACCTGGACCCGGACCCGGACCTGGACCCGGACCTGGACCCGGACCTGGACCCGGACCCGGACCTGGACCCGACTCTAGTCTTTGAGATGTAGGGGAGGATAGCACTGCACCTACCATCTCATCCCTGCCCCTGTCTCCTCTCTGCCCCTGTCTCCTCTCTGCCCCTGTCTCCTCTCTGCCCCTGTCTCCTCTCTGCCCCTGTCTCCTCTCTGCCCCTGTCTCATCGCTGCTCCTGCTCCTGTCTGTGCTCCTGTCTGTGCTCCTGTCTGTTCTCCTGTCTGTGCTCCTGTTTGCTCCTGTTTGCTCCTGTCTGTGCTCCTGTCTGTGCTCCTGTCTGTGCTCCTGTTTGCTCCTGTCTGTGCTCCTGTCTGTGCTCCTGTTTGCTCCTGGCTGTGCTCCTGTCTGTGCTCCTGTTTGCTCCTGTCTGTGCTCCTGTCTGTGCTCCTGTCTGTGCTCCTGTCTGTGCTCCTGTCTCTGCTCCTGTCTGTGCTCCTGTTTGCTCCTGTCTCTGCTCCTGTCTGTGCTCCTGTCTCTGCTCCTGTCTGTGCTCCTGTCTGTGCTCCTGTCTGTGCTCCTGTCTGTGCTCCTGTCTGTGCTCCTGTCTGTGCTTCTGTTTCCTCCTGTCTGTGCTCCTGTCTGTGCTCCTGTCTGTGCTCCTGTTTGCTCCTGTCTGTGCTCCTGTTTGCTCCTGTCTGTGCTCCTGTCTGTGCTCCTGTCTGTGCCCCTGTCTGTGCCCCTGTCTGTGCTCCTGTCTGTGCTCCTGTCTGTGCTCCTGTTTGCTCCTGTCTGTGCTCCTGTTTGCTCCTGTCTGTGCTCCTGTCTGTGCTCCTGTCTGTGCCCCTGTCTGTGCCCCTGTCTGTGCTCCTGTCTGTGCTCCTGTCTGTGCTCCTGTCTGCTCCTGTCTGTGCTCCTGTCTGCTCCTGTCTGTGCTCCTGTCCTGGGTGCGTCTCATTAGTCTGTGTGCGGTGACACCAGTGCTGCTCTGTGTCTCTGCAGACTCTGTGCTGGGGAATAATGCAAAGACTCCAAAACTGGACCCAAACTTTCCTCTTCACACCACTGAATATAATTAGTGCAAGTTTTTGTCAGACTCGCAAAGGAGTCGGTCCAACTTTTCCCCTCACGTGGGATTTAGCACAGCGTGGTAAAAATCCTGCATGTTCATCCTGAGTTTCACTTTTCTCATTAAGGCGCCATTTTGAGGACTTTTTAATCCATCCTGTCTGAATTATCACTGAAATCTGGTGATATCGTATCGTCACAGGTCTCACAATAATATCGTGGACCATCACAATATATCGAATCCCAAGTGTCTTTGCTTAAATGAACAGTTCTGATGCAGAAATAGCTAAAAAACAGAGGGAACTACATAGACCATGATCCTTTGCTCCGTTTCAGTGCAGACGACATGAAGAAATAACTGTTCTAAGCACTTTTACATCTTCATTCTTTGGATTAAGTCTGTGAAGCATTTTTAGAGGAAAAAGTCGCAGATTCACAGTTTTATATTGTGATAAATCTGGAACAGTGAGATGTTTATGGTGAAAATATCAAACAGAGAGATTTGGATTTCGTTCCAGCATTTTAGAGTCAGTCTTGTTACTATGTAGAATATCGTAATATCGTGAGCTTTCCCACGGTATCGCAATAAATATCGTACCGTGAGGATATCGTATCGTGAGACTTGGATATCGTTACAGTCCTCGTTCTGTCTAATGTCACGTTACTAAAATTTCAAGCTTGATTTCAATATTTAAACAAAATAATGTGATTTTCAACATTTTCAACAACTTCTCCCAACCGTCCAAGAGCAGTTTGGTGATGAACAACACGGCAAAAAACAAAATCTAGCCGAGCTAAAATGACTGGGATTAAGAAAGTTTTACCCTGATTGGAGAAAATTTCCCTTGACGAGTAAAATGATCTGCCAGTGCACTAAGATTTTTGTCCTTAAAATATGAAAATACGTCCTGCTGCACCTAAAATAAGAAAAACAACTTTTTGCACTTAAAATAAGAAATAAAATCAAATGTTGCTTGAATTAAGAGAAAAACACTTATTCCACTGCAGATCATTTCACTTGTCAAGAAGAATCTACTCAAATAAAGTAAAATGTTCTTAATTTAAGTCATTTTAACTCACCTAGATGTTGTTGTTTTCCCAGTGAAAGCCTTTTCCAGCAGGATGGACCTTCCCATAAAGCAAACGGAGTAACTAAACGGCTCAGGGAACAAAACATAAAGATACATAAAGATTTTAGGTCCATGGCCACGAAACTCCCCATTGAGAACTTGTGGTCAATCCTCAGGAGGCGGTGGACAAAAAACCACAAATTCTGACAAACTCAAAGCTTTGATTATGTAAAAATGGAGCCGTCAGTCAGGATTTGGTCCAGAAGTTGACTGAAGCTGCAGGGAGAAGTGCAGAGGTGTTGAAAAAGAAGAGTCAACACTGCAAATATCGACTTGTTGCGTGAACTCAGTGTAATTGTCAATAAAATCTTTTGATGCTTATGAAATTCTTGTAATTATATTTCAGTAAAACCATAAAAACATGTGAGAAAACACCTAAAAACAATGAAGCATCTGTGAAAATGTGATATTTGTCTCATTCTCCAAACTTCTGGCCCCGGCTGCATTCATCGTGCGTTTGTTTTCTCATTAAGGGGCCAGTCTGAGAACTTTCAGCAGTAAAAAGAACTGGTTTTTGTTTTGAATTATTGATCGCTATAGAAACCGTGGTCATTTTTCATCTCTCTGACACTCATGGATTTTCCCCAGGGATCAATACCTTTACGTTCTTCTGGTACGTGAGTCCCGTGTTTTTGAGTGATGCTTTTCCAGTACGTGTGCCCAACTCCCGTTACCATTTTTCTAATTTAATCTCAAATGTTGTGACACTTTCGATCAAAGGAATTTACTGTTACTCTGTCAATAACGTTCTCCACTGTGTTCTCCATTCATGTCTGATTGTAGTTCAGCTTTAGTGTATTAAAGGGATGTTTCACTAAACTACAGATTACTGTGGGGTATTAACAACTAACAAAGCAGATACTTAAATCCCCATCTTACCTTTTATTGTTTCAGCAATGCTATAGTCGCCTAGAACAACATATTAACATGTTTTAGAAGTTTCACTTTCAGTTTTGAAGCTCTGAGTCTCTTCCCCTTCCTTCAGAGCACTAGTGTTTCCCACAGACCCCCTGTGCGTTTGTGTGTGCGCAGGGGAGAAAAGGGCCCAACTGCACATGTTTAATGGGCCGGGAGCCACTGCTGGCCGAGGCTACTCTGGAGACATGCGCCATTGAGCTCAGCCACTGACTTGAATGAGTGGCCCTTTTTAGATCCCAAGGCTTGATCAGAACATCTCATTTTACGTGGCTCTCTGAAAAATAACTCGAGCGCCTGCTCCTTGCAGTTTGGCCCATTTATTGCGCGGGGCTTCCCCCAGACCACTGAGCTTTATTACGGTTCTGAGTGTGCGCCCGTGTAGACCGTCGAGTGACCGCAGGTGAGAGGAGCACAGGGTAAGTGCAGCCGGGGCACTTTGCGGACACCCTGCTCAGGGTCCTGTTCCTAGAGGCGTGGGAGGAGTGGTTTCTTGGTCTCTGATTTTATAAAATAAATTCCCCCCAAAAAGTGCCACTTGTATATGTTTTTTTCTTCTTCATTACGCATTTTTTGGTTGGTGCGACTTATAGTCCGAAAAATACTGTAGTATAAGTGTTTTATAAGTGTCCTCCCGATGACAGGCTGCACGTCTGTGTCTCTGTGCGTGAGTGAGGATGAAAACAAAGAAAAGAAGCAGAATGAAGTTGTGGTGCTGTTTTCAGTCTGTGGCGCCGCTCCACAGACTCGTCTATGTGGGAAACACTGCAGCATCATCACAGAATTCCACTAATGAAACTACTGAACAGTCACATCGGGTTCAAGTTGTTGTGAACAGTTTTGTGAGTGAGTTTTATACAGAAACTTACAGTGAACCATGAGGAGGGTTTGAATAGATGACTCCAACATGCATAGATTAGATTAGATTAGATTAGATTAGATTTTGCACCATTCCCATAATTAGCATATTTTGCACATTCCCTGTGGCCTAAAAGTGTAAAGGTGAGACATCGAAAACCTCTGCAGGCTGTTTTTCATGAGGGGACTCCAAAAATTACAATTTGCATAATAATATTCTTTAATGAATAAGCCATGGAATGACTGGCTTGTTATTTTCCTTTTGTATTTACATCTGCAGATCCAGATGTCTCGTGTATGAACCTCCACCACAGTGACCCGCTGTGATGCTCCAGTAGATTTCAAACATAGGTGACGCTAAAACTCAAAGTTCAGTCTCTATCTGCGCCCCTGATCGTGTCCAGTGTAGTTTTGCGTCCAAAGCCCAGGCCCTGCGCTGTGTGGGAGATAACCCCAGTGTGGTGGAGGCAGGCTGCAGCTCGGGCTCATCCATCAGAGCATCTGTGAGGAGACAGATGGAGACAGGCTGCTCTCACTCACTAAAAATACCTCCTCCACGTCAGACTGCGCTCAGACCTGCTCACAGACTCCACATATGCTTGATGAGGTTTGTGCCTCGTTATATTCGCTGCTTCGTAATGAGACATTTTTCTCCTTATTAAAAATGCAGCTTGAATTTTACCTGAAAACATCTGGATTTGCTGAGGTTTGATTGTTTAATGAGGAACTAAACTCTGTGTATACGGTTATAACAGGATTTCCACTTTCTAGTCCTTTTCATCAGCTTCAGTGCAAATCAGGTAAACCTGCAGCTTTCTGCTCAAAAATGCGATTTCCGGTCATTGGTGACACTGAGATGTGTGTGTGTGTGTGTATATATGTGTGTGTGTGTATGTATGTGTGTGTGTGTGTGTATATATGTGTCTGTGTGTATATGTGTGTGTGTGTGTGTGTATATATGTGTGTGTGTGTGTGTGTGTGTGTGTGTGTGTGTGTGTGTGTGTGTGTGTGTGTGTGTGCGTGTGCGTGTGCGTGTGTGTATATGTGTGTGTGTATATATATGTGTGTGTGTATATATATGTGTGTGTGTGTGTGTATATATGTGTGTGTGTGTTTAGTGCCACTTAAACCTTCTACATAAGGAAACTGGACTCAGTCTTCATCACGAAATCTCCATCAGTCACCAACCTGCTGCCACCTTCTCAAAATCCCCTCGTCCTTCTCAAATACATCGGCCTTTAATATTTATTTTATCCAGATGAATGAAGACTGTTATTAAGGCCACTGAAAACAAGTCTAACTGCTCTAAAACCGTCGCTCTCCTCACAGAGGATTGGGGGCAAAGTGCTTCATGACAGTGAGTCAAGCTGAGAACTGAGCATCTGACATGTTTCAAACGGGATTCTTTGTGCTGGAATCATTTGGAAACACACTCATTATGTGTGACTTTTTGAATCCTACACTCACTGACTAGTCCTAAATATTGGGCGCTGTGACGCCCACAGGTTCCCTCAGTGGCTTTAGGATGGGTCAAATGCAGAGGAAAGGTTTCCCACAGGGACACTAAAGTGTTCCTTCACCTAAATACGAGTGTCTCCTCTCTGTTCCAGACTCGTCTGAGGGCGTGTCTCTGCAGCTGGGGAACGTCAAAGACTTCATCCTGAGCCTGGACCTGAAGTTCAGCTCCAACGGCAGTGTGTCTGTGATCCTGGAGACCACAGAGAAGGGCCCCCCTTTCACCATCCACTATGTGACCAGCAACCAGCTCATCACCTTCAAAGACCGAGACATCACCTACGGCATCGGCCCCAGGGCCTCCTGGAGCACCCTGACCAGAGACCTGCTCACAGACCTGAGGAAGGGCGTGGGACTGTCCAACACCAAGGCCGTCAAAGCCACCAAGGTCTGCTCCTGGGTTATGTCCATGTACAGCTGGGTTTCAGAGGGAACTCAGGGCCATTTTGTGGGAGATAAATAGAGTAATGACTTCAAATGAAATCCCCATGTCGCCTTTTATTGTTGCTGTTTTTTATCAAAATAAGTGAGAGGTGAAAGCTTTGAAACTACAGCTGTGCTAACTCTGGTATTAAATAAGCTCTAGGACTGAAGTTCCCTGACACAGACGTGCGTCCTGCTGCAGATGAGCTGACGTGTGTTTGTTTTGTGCACAGATCATGCCCAGGCGGGTGGTGCGCCTGCTCCTCCACGGCCGTGGCTCTGTGGACAATGTGACCATCTCCACCACAGCTCACATGGCGGCCTTCTTCGCCGCCAGCGACTGGTTAGTGAGGAACCAGGACGAGCACGGGGGCTGGCCCATCATGGTGACCCGTAAACTGGGCGACGGCTTCAGACCTCTGGAGCCCGGGTGGTACTCCGCCATGGCCCAGGGCCAGGCCATGTCCACCCTGGTGCGGGCTTACCTGCTGACTAAAGACCAGACCTACCTGAACTCTGCCCTCAGAGCAGTGGGGCCCTACAAGGTGCCCTCAGCGCAGCACGGGGTCAAAGCCGTCTTCATGAACAAGTACGACTGGTATGAGGAGTACCCCACCACCCCCAGCTCCTTTGTGCTGAACGGCTTCATCTACTCTCTGCTGGGGCTGTACGATGTGACGGAGACGTCCGGGGAGAGGGGGGCCGAGGCAGCTCAGCTCTTCAGCAGAGGCATGGACTCTCTGAAGGCCATGCTCCCTCTGTACGACACCGGCTCAGGCAGCATCTACGACCTGAGACACTTTATCTTAGGCACTGCCCCCAACCTGGCGCGCTGGGACTACCACACCACACACATCAACCAGCTGCAGCTGCTCGCCTCCATCGACAGCGCCCCCATCTTCAAGGACGTGGTGCGCCGATGGAAAGGCTATTTAAAAGGGATCCGGGCCAAGCACAACTAGAGCGTCCTCCAGAGCAGACAGCAGGGGGCGCTCTGCTCCTGACCAGAGCAGACAGCAGGGGGCGCTCTGCTCCTGACCAGAGCAGACAGCAGGGGGCGCTCTGCTCCTGTTCAGAGCAGACAGCAGGGGGCGCTCTGCTCCTGAAGCCTGTCAGAGCTTCGTCCTGGGACAGGCCAGTGTCAGGAGCGTCTGTGAGACTCTGGAGGGCGTCACGGTTACTTCAGATTTCATTTTGTTTGCGGTGATTTTTCAGATTGTATTTTTTACAAATGAAAACAATATTTACATAGATTAAAATCAGGAGAATTGTAAATAAGAGTAAATTATGAATATCAGTAGGAGAATGTTGCCAAAAATCCTCTAACAAAATACTTTCTTTTTTTTTGGATCCATTCTCATTTCACTAAATCCCACTGCACACACACACACACACACACACACACACATATATTTCTACACACACACACACACACACACACACACACACACACACACACACACACACACACACATACACACACACACACACATATATCTCTACACACACACACACACACATATATCCACACACACACACACACACACACACACACACACACACACACACACATATCTCTACACACACACACATATATCCACACACACACACACACACACACACATACATATCTCTACACACACACACACACACATATATCCACACACACACACACACACACATATATCTCCCCACACACAGTGGGACAGTGAGCGTTTCACACAGTAGCATGGCCCCTTCCACAGGGTCCAGTGTGTTCAGGCGGGTTCATGAGGAGCTCTGTGTTCTCCAGTATTAGCGGTGCAGATGTGTTTACAGTAGTTTGTGTTTGGGTGACGGGAGCAGGTGGATCTTTGTACACTTGAATAGTAAAGGATATGTGAGTGTCACACTGGGCTCAGGGCATTTGGTTTGGGCCTTTCTCCTGTTTGGAGTCTCTGTGTTTGTTACTGTAGCTGCGTCCAGCACACGTGAGGAAAGGGACATTCGAGGGCTGAAAACTCTCCTGCGTTCAGCTCCGAGCCGTGTCCACAGGTGGAAACGCAGAAACGAAGGCCAGTCATGTTGAAAAGTTGTTGTATTTTCTTTGGGCAAAAATAATGTCGTTTCTGCACTACGTCCAATTTACCCGATAATCAGGCTGAAATACGGAACTTAAACGAATGAAAGACCAAAACAAATGCGATAACCCAATAATGAGAGTTCATCACAAACTCCTGGTGACGCGTGTCTGCGAATCAGTGGAATTTTAGAGGAGCCGTTGTATTTGGAAGATTAAGAACAGTGAACTTTAAAAGAACTCTTAAACCTCTATTGTTTTTTTGTCATCGTCTCATTAGTTTACCACTTTTTGCATAATTATTTTTGTTAAAACCTAAAAACTAGAAACAAATCCGATGATTCACATCAGATATAACTGTTTACATAACATTTTAATAATGGGATAAGTCCAGAAATCAAACTGAGAATCAGGGGGCGAAGCATCAGATTCTAAAACTCAAACATGTGTTTTTGTTCATTCTGTGCATTAAAGGTTTTAATGTTTTTATCTTTTCTGAACTGTGTTTGACACACAAATCCTGCAAACACATGGCTCCACCTTGTGATGTCACGTGGTGATACAGGAAGTGCTCCACTGTTTGTGTTTGTGTTAATTCTATGCACCACTTGAATCATTTGGTTCATTTCTGCAGATTTTTACTGACCTAAAAGGAGCCGTGAAATTGGAAAACTACAGCCTCATGACATCACGAGGTGGAACTGAGGCTTTTGAGCGTTGGACGTGCAGATGTAGGATTCCTCAAACGTGTGAATGAAACAAAACACCTTTAACAACACAAGGCTGTTTCATCAGTGCCACTTAACACCAAAATAGTCCCATTTCTTCCTCCGGTCTTGCCCTTTACGACCCCCCGGCTGAGCTTTACCGACCATTAGGACCATTGGATTTTGATTTGATCTAAACTGAATTACTCGGCCCGAGCGACTCGCGCTCCTGCCTCACGCTTTACAACGTGAAGGTGAAGAGTCGTGCTGAGTGTGGGGACGCTAAAGTCTCTCGTTTAAAATAGAAGTGGGCAGTGGGTTCCACGGACGCTGGTGTAGACGTGATGTTTACTGAAGTGTAGAACCTGCGTGAAGTCGCCCCATCAAACCCAAACCGACACAAACATGTCAGTCGTTTGTGCTGCAAAAAGTTTCATTTGTGCGATTCTGGTTCTTCAGATATTTGCAGTTTTATTTTGGAACCTCAGAATGTGAAACAGCCTCAAAACAGAAAGAAAATGACAGAAAACGTTTGTATTTGGTTTGTGCTGTTTTGTACTGTGACAATTTTCACTTGTGTGAGTTTATTTCTAAAATTATTCATTATTATTTCTGTGGTAATTATAGGACGTCATTTCTGCTCAGCTGACGGAGACAAACTCCACAAAACTAGAGAAGAGAAACGACCTGAGGCTGAGGAAAAGTCTGTTTCAGTCTTTAGTCATTTGCTTTTGATTCATATTTTATAGAATAACACAGACTTTTCCACAGGAACGAAACTTTTTGCAGCACAAACGAGTGACACAGTTTTTGTGCAGTTTTGCGTTGATGGGGCGACTTCACGGAGGTAAATGGAGGAGGTACAAACACGACAGTGACGTGATGCTTCTTCTGTGGATGTATCAGCCCAGGATCAGGGAGTCGGCTCTTTGGAACACTTCCTGAACGACTGGAACAGGATCTATTTGTTTTTAAAGAACCAAACCTTTTTCTTATCCGAGTACATTTTAATACTGAAACTAACGCTGAACCAACACAAGAGTTATTTTATTTTATATCATTTCGATATAAACACAGTTCCACTTTCAGTTTAAGCCATTTTAAACAGATCCTTGTGTCTCTGTCGACCAGATTATTCTCACGTCGGCTTCTGGCATAGAAATAAAAAAGAGCCGAAGTCCCGTCACTGACTCGGATTTTATTTTGGTGATAACTTCACATCTTTAGAACAAACTGCAGAGTTGTTCCCCCTGTGCTCCAGAGGTGAGACCAGGAGGTTTGATTCAGAGCACTGGGGGATTCTGTGGATACTTTGCAGTCGCGCTGGGGGTGTTCTACATGTATCTCTGCGGTGGAATGTTCAGCAGTTTCTGGATAGTTTGAAAATGCAAGAAAAATATGAAAATAGACTGACACGTTTTCCAGAGCCTGTGATCAGTCCGAGCGTTCATGGTCCTTTTTAGGAGTTTGAGTTTCAACAAAAAGATGCTAATGCTAATGCTAACTAGCTCGAGTCTGTATATTGTGTGTGAAGTCTTGTTTAACAGCACAAATCAGCTCACCTCACCTCGGAGTTCAGCTAAGTCAGTTCTTTCTGAGCAGATTGTTGGACTTTAATCTGAGCTTTATTTTAGCACAAAGCTTCAGACAGAGCAGTGCTTCCAGTTAGCATCACACCCCCAGAGAATGTTGATGGCGTCTATAAAGTATCGACTCTGTTGCGGTTCATATTTGTATTTGATTTGAAATGAGGGGACTTAGTGTGAGCTTCTGTTGGACAGACAAAAGCACAAATGTTGGGTCAGAACGTGTTGGACGTGGAGCAGAACCTTCTCCTCACTGTGTCCCAGCCCACAGCGGTTCCTCTGATGGACTCACTGGGGCCGGCGCCCCCTGGTGGATTTATGCAATAACTGTTTACTGTTCGGGGCTGTGACTGAGACCACAGACTGCTACAAGCACAATGTGCAACTCACCCTTTTTAGTCCCAGAGTCTTTCTATCTTTGTGCTTTCGAGGCTTTTTCAGATGTCAATAAAAGCATTTTCTTAAACTCTGTGTGTTTCTTACTCGGGGCAGTGAACTGTTCCTCTCGTGGAACATGTTTGTGTCACAGTCTGATCCCGGCAGATCTCAGAGGCTCAGCCGGACCTGGTCAGTACTTGGATGGAGACACTGGGAATTCCAGGTGCCACAGGGGGGCGCCAGTGTCCTTAGGCAAAACACATCACCCACATTGCCCAGTGTGAAGGTGGAGTGTGTGTGAGTGTTGGTGGTGGTCGGAGGGGCCGATGGGGCAGATTGGAGCCTCACTTCCGTCAGTCTGCCCCAGGGCAGCTGTGGCTACAACAGCAGCACCACCACCGGGTCTGGAGTGAATGAATAAAGCTGTAAAGCGTCTTTGAGTGTCCAGAAAAGCGCTGGATAAAACCGATGCATTATTATTATTATTATCGTTAACATGAGTGTTCACTGGATCTGCACTCGTGTAACACGGCTACAGCCTGATCACACTCACCACATAACACAATGTGCCAACTCCACAGTGGATCTCATTTATTGGAGGCTTAAATCACATGTTAACACACACACACACCCCACACACACACACACCCCACGGCACTTTACTGCACTTTCACAGGAGCCTTTCACTGTTCAGTAATAATCATCAAACTTTATTTCTATAGCACCAACAGCCGAAGTGCTGCACAACAATAAAACAAGATAAAAACAATAAACACACACACAACAAAGCAGAAGACACCATTAGACTAAAGAAAGTGTCTCAGGGCCACTCAGTGTTAAAAGACATTTTAAATAAGTTGGTTTTTAGTTTGGCTTAGGACAAAGGCAGGTCAGTGATGGAGCGAAAGTCAACGGGCGAAGAGTCCAGAGTTTTGGAGCGGCCGCTGCAGAAGAACGACCTCAGTAACAGTAACACTTGACTGGCTCTCACTCTTTTGGACACTCACTCTCCACAATCTGCTCCAGGGGCCCCAAGAGCACAGGCCAAACACTGGCTCTGTGGGAGGGCATCAGGGCCAAACACGTCTCATTCACTCTTCACCCTCACTGGAGTCTGTCTTTCCCCTCACGTTACCCTCTGTCCACCAGCAGAGGGGGCAGAGGAGCCGAGGAGAAGGGCAAAGCGCTGGGTAAAAGTCAAAAGGTTTTTGACAAACAAGAGTAAACGTAACAAAAGGAAATAATGCAGAAAATCAAACGACAGAAAGAAAAACGAGACAAACTAAATCAGATCTGAAGGAACTGCAAGAAACACAAATGTTCAAATCATTTCAGATCCTCACCGGACGATTTTGTCACTTTAGACTCAGTGGGAAGAGGAAACACTTTTACTCACGAGTTCAGTGTTACTCTGTACTCTATATTACACAAGTAAAAGTACTGTTCCACAATATATTACTCACACAGGAGTAAAAGTACATAACTAACTAAAGTAACTAACTGAAGTACATAACTACTCAGAGACGAACAACACTGTGGACGTCCAGAGTGAATAAATCAAACAGACTCCAAACGAGCTAAACACACATGTTAAAGTGCCTGGTGTCCTGTCCCTCCGCTGTGCCTTGGCCTCCTCACAGCGGTGATCACATTAGGCCGGGCCCCGGGGCCGCTGGGGCCGCTGGGGCCGTGGCTTTGGTGAGCTGCATAAATTGGCCGCTGATGGAGTTAGTGCGATGCTCAAAGGCCTGATTGAGTTTGGGGTTTGGATGGAGCCTCAGAGGAGAAACCGAGAGACACAATTACACCACTTCACACATCTGTAACTCCAGATGAGCAAAGAAATAATTTCCTCGTGTAATATTTGATTCTAAGTCACACATTAAGTGACACTTCACACTTGGATCATTTGAATCGTCTGAATGTTTCCCTGTTTTTATAAAGAGTTTGTTTTACTCTTACAGTTTTCGTGCTGATTTTCTCTTCATTATAAAAACACTGGACAAAGCCAAATTGATTCTATTTAAATATAGAATTGTGGGTTTTGTTTCTCAAGACCATTATCCAGTCAGAGAGCAGAATGAGCCTCGTGGGTTTCACTAAACCATCTGAAAATAAACTTCAAATGTCTCTGATCTCCCCAAACTCCAGCACCTGCACCATCAGGAGTCAGTGCTAGTGCAGCCGCTGCAGCTCAGGGAGGGGATTCTGCAGGTTCTTTCACATGAGGCCTGAACATGAACTGAGAGTGAGACACACTTGTGTCTCTGCAGGTTAAAGCTCTGGGGACACAGGTCCAGTTGTGCCTTTAATCACTTTTTAAAGGGCGACTTTCCACCTGTCACAGAACTAAGGAAACTGAAACTTAAATAAATTAAGAAGATTCAAAATGTATTTTCCTTCTACTTCTACATGAGCAGTTATATGGAGAGTCTTATTCTTTAGGTAATGGGCCTGTGAGTGCGGTGAAGACGTGAACAGTCCAGGTTTAGGGTTTAGGGTTTAGGGTTTAGGGTTTAGGAGCAGCACCTGCATCAGCATCAATGCACGAGACACTGGACGAGGTGAAGAGGAGACGGAGCTGAGGAGGCTGCTGGTTCTGCTGCTGTGAAAGGACCTGTGCAGAGACAGGAGCAGCTGTAAAAATTATAGAATTAAATTTAAAAAAATAAAAATTACAGAATTAAATATTAGCACAGAATTAAAGAAATTTGGGAAAAGTGAGTTTCCTGTCACAGCGCTGGTGTTTGCTCTGCAGCTCTGTGCATTTGGACGGTTTAAACAGTTGTGCTGCGGTGAACGAACCGGTGAAAACAGGTTCAGGTCAAAATGGCCTCTTGAAAATAAGATATTAAAGATCTAAAATATCTCTCTTTGTCTTCTCTCTTCTCTCTGTCTCTCTCTCTGTCTCTCTCTGTCTCTCTCTGTCTCTCTGTCTCTCTCTCTGTCTCTCTGTCTCTCTCTCTGTCTCTCTGTCTCTCTCTCTGTCTCTCTCTCTCTGTCTCTCTGTCTCTCTCTCTGTGTCTCTGTCTCTCTCTCTGTCTCTCTCTCTCTCTCTCTCTGTCTCTCTCTCTGTCCGTCGTTAGTTCGTATGAGGAAGAGAAAAGGACTCGTTTCTCTGAAGCTGTGGCTGCTGGAGTCTGAGGCATTTGTTTTGAAGCGCTGCCCCCTGCTGGACACATGTGCAATTACACAGCACAACACACACACACATAGGTCTGCTTGCCACCATCGTCACCACCAGAGCAGAAAACCGTAGTTGTCTTGTCGTTTCCCGTTGTGAACTTCCTCGTGCCAGGCCACTCGGTCTCGCTCATTCATGCCGATGTTTAGGCGCTCCATCTCTTGAACGGCATTGGCCATCTTCCCAGGCATAAGTAGGCTCCTTACCTTCCACGTGGCGATCTTCATACAAAACCTCGATGTGAGCCCGGAGATTCTTAGCACCCCTGCCCCATTTAAGGGGCGCCGGTACTCGGGGCCAGTTTTTATTTTGATTCGCATCATTGAAGTTTTCTTGGGAGAAATAGTGCAGGTGGTTTCCCGTTGCCTTCCTGCATCACACGTTAAGTGTCCTGTGAAGACGTTACCGCAGTGGTTCTTTATATTGCGGTCTCTTTGCAAACCTGGCTGGCTCGATTGTAATGCCAAGTACCAGGGTTGCTGTTGTTGCTCGCGATCAGCTCACCCTGAACACCAACATGGCGTCCAGGGAGTTTCCAGTGGCACCAGAACGTGGAGGAGCGAGCATCACCACCAACAGATACACAACATTTAATAATATTTGTTCTGATCTTCTTGTCTCTTACCTTTTTCCGTTCCTCTGAGCTCATATTTGCTGTTTCAGATGTTGAACATTTTCTGTAATGATTTTGACAGGAGATTGTTGTTTACTCTGAACATGATTTCCACAGTGTAAAGCTCGACTAAACCGTAAAAGTTTAGAGTTTGAAGGTTCATAAACAATGCGTTAGTTGGTTCATTCTGTGCTGATAATGTGATTTTTTTTGCGAGGTAAAGACTGGTTTTGTATTCGTCTTATATGTATTGCCCCAAATCTCGATACAGTCAGTTATGTGAGCCATTACTAGTGAGTTATATATACTGAAAAGGCTGTTTTTATTTAAGATATAGCTATATTTATATATAATTGTGATTACTTTGGATAATTTATTTCTGATTTTACTTATGTGCGATTTCCAGTTTAAATTCTGGTCTATAGTTACTCCTAAAAACTCCAAAACTCTTCAGAAGTGTTAATATGCAGGTTTGTGTTAAATCTGAATGAAACAAAACAAGATCAGATCATCAGATAAGTTCAGACTCTGCGCTTGAGTCTGTTTATGCTGCGGAGAGTGAAACTTACTCATTAACCTGTATTTGATCAGCAGTGTGTCTGAGCTCAGCCCAGCGTCTGTTCAAAACAAACACTTTGAGTTTTAATGACCAGACAAACGAGCTCAAGATCACAAAGGTCACAGCACATTTCAGTAACTCTGCAGGTCAGAGAGAGACACCATCCTTTTCTGTGGTGCCCTGTTTCATTTGGATGACTGAAGAAAATAAACTACTGCCACTAAATATCACTACAACAACAACAACCAACACAACCAGTGTGCGAAATACCCGTCAGTATTCGGGGTCCACATCTCCGAACTGTTGAGCAACACAGATCTACATTTTCACTGTGCAGAAGCCTGTGCAGAGTTGTGTATCACAATGTGAGCAAATGAGTGAATAAATGTTCAGTATCAACACGCAGTCAGTGACTTGTCAAGGACCAGGGTTTAAGACAACAACTGGGGACAGAACAGTCACATAACGGGTGAATAATGAGCTGTGACCTGAGGCATTTCTCATGACTGAAGGACGTCCAGTGATCTGCAGTGAGTCTGTGTTTGTCGCCCCATCTCCTGCTGCACCCGGGACACTCGCGCTGGGACTTTGGGCCGGGTCGTGCTCGGGTGCGGTTGCCTGGAGTTCTGTGTTCGCACCTGTCGGGCTGTGGACAGGGCGTCGTCGCTCGGCGCTGTTTGCGGGTCTCGCGGTGGAGCTGCGGTTGTGGAGAGGGTGGGTCCAGCAGCAGGGGGTGTGTATTGCCTGGTGGGGTGGGTGTGGGTTCTGCTACGGTGCTCCTCCGTGTGTGTGTGGCATAGATCGTTTATACGGACCTTATATACGGTCTATGGTTTGTGGATGTGGTGGCGGCGAAGGGGGAGAGGAGTCGCTGTCCGTGGTCCTGGTCACAGATTCGCCGTATGTTTTGAGGTGGACTTTGTTTGGTGTTTTCCTCGTGCGGGGGCATCGGTGCAGATGTGTCATGCTTTGGTCCACCTCCACCAAATGGGACTTGGTACAAATTATTTTCCTTCCTGTTTACAAAATTATGCTTTTTAATGCTTTTTAGGGGGTGTGATGGGTTAATCAGGGTGTCCCCCCCGTATTTAGCACATTGAACATAACTACCACTAACACCACCACTGCAACTACTACAACTTTCACTACAACTAAAGTCCTCTGCTCCAGGACATCAGAGTGTGGGAGTGAGGAGTAACACACTGTAAAGAAGATTCTGGTTCACTTCTCACAAATGTGGGACTAATAACAAACAAGAGTTTTTCAGTTTCCTTTTCTATCAAGGAAATTTTATATCAGATGTCCGTCCTGACCATAGACTGTACAGTATATAAACCCTAGAATAGCCATCGCGTTCCAAACAGGAAGTGAGCAAGGGGCTCCTTCTGGCTCCGTGTGTGTGTGTGTGTCTGTCTGCGTGTGTGTGTGTGTGTGTCTGTGTGTGTGTGTGTGTGTTTCTGTGTGTGTGTGTGTGTGTGTGTGTCTGTGTGTGTGTGTGTGTGTTTCTGTGTGTGTGTGTCTGTGTGTGTGTCTGTGTGTGTCTGTGTGTGTGTGTGTGTGTTTCTGTGTGTGTGTGTGTGTGTGTGTGTGTGGCCTCCCTCAGTGGGGGAGCTGAACTGGACTTTGCTGGTTTGAAGTTCTTACATTCAGGACTTATGCTCCTGCCTCCTGACCCTGTGCTGTGTCCTGTTCTTACATTCCTCCTCTCACCTTTGTGTGAGTGTTTGTTCTGTTCAGTTTAACCCTGATAAGAGGCAGTGGGCAGGTGCCACAGCTCCTGCTCTGCTGACAGGACTGTGGGGCTGCATGTCTGTGTCTCTGTCCAGTGCATTTCATTTTCACTGGGGCCATTAGCATCGGCCTCCAAACATGGCAAACTATAAAAACCCAAGGCTGTTTTGGTGACTGAAAACTTTCTAAGGTGGTTTTCACATAGTCACTGCCCTGGTCGACGTAAAAGAGACTGAGCTCCTGTCTGCAGCTCTGTGAGAAGCTCTGCTCCAGCTTCAGGCCGACCTACACAGTCTGCGGTGACAGAAACAGTGCTGGAATGGCCAGAAGTGCACGGATCACGTTTACTGGATGAATGAGCGACTGACTGACTGACACATTCATCTGACAAGGAAATGTAGATCAACTTAATATCAGTAACACATCTACTCCTGCGGCACGGTGGCTGAGTGGCAACACTCAGGCCTCACAGCAAGAAGGTTGCGGGTTCGATCCCCGGGTCGCTTGGGCCTTTCTGTGTGGAGTTTGCATGTTCCTCCCCGTGTCTGGATGGGTTTCCTCCGGGTGCTCCGGTTTCCCCCATCAACCTAAAACATGCCCGCACCCCTATGAACTAACATCAAGGACCATGTTGTCCACCCTCCTGTGGGCTCACCACCTGCAGAGGGGTTCATAGGGGGGGTCAGGTGCTATGAGGATTGGGCAGCAAGCTGCCCCCGCGACCCAGCCGGATTAAGCGGGAGAAGATGGATGGATGGATGGATCTACTCCTGCCTCTGTCTGCGCAGCTGAACCTGGGTCTGTCTGCGCAGCTGAACCTGCCTCTGTCTGCGCAGCTGAACCTGCCTCTGTCTGCGCAGCTGAACCTGCCTCTGTCTGCGCAGCTGAACCTGCCTCTGTCTCTGTATCTCTCACAAACCTCTAGATCCTTCCCAGTGTATTTAGGCTCAGGAAAGACCAGCTCCAGTAGGTGTGAGCTGAGACATTCACGGGGCTCTGCTCACTTGAAGCACGTTCATTTGGAAATACGTCCATAAGTTCTGATCAGCTGATGTTTGGGGTGAATGATGCACGGTGCAGGTGAACATGACCCGTCCAGAAGTAAACAAAACTAAACCTGGTGGGTACAGAGAGCAAGTGAAAACCACCTGAATCTAACTTGAAGGATGGAAAACAATACAAGAAAAACATGGCGGGCCACAAGTAGCACAAACCCATTTATGAGCTTTAAAAACATGGAACTAGAAGTTATATATTGACTCATATTACTCCAAAATGTAACATATAAACCAGAATGTGCCTGCAGCCATTCTAAACACGACACTCCTGCACAGGCTGCTCCTCCACCTCTCAGCCCAGCAGCTCTTAGGTCATTCATATAAATGCACTCTAAATGCATTTCAGCTACAACCCGCCTCTGCCCCATGTGCGCCACGGCAGCAGAACCATCAGCCTCTTCAGCCTCTCCACTCCCTCCTCTTCACCACCACTGTCACATCCCCATCTCCGCTGCCGAGGACTGAGCTCCAGAGTTGATCCATTCAGTGAACTTTCTGCCCACTCATTTATGTGTTTATTTAGTGGAGTAGTGTTGGCTTCGCCCTGTGGCTCTCGGGGGCCCGTCTGGACTCACCTGCTCCCGGCTGCTTCACGCACTATCGACTTTTATCATTTTCCGCACCACATTCAGGTCACACATACACCATCTACACTCCCCCCATCACATGCACGACGCCACTGATGCACTCACACCTCATCCCTTAGATTCTGGAAACATTATTCTTTGTTAACTCTTTATTTGTAATTTAAATCTTATTTTTGAGCATGTGAACTCGGGTGTTGTCTCAGTCTTTGTTACGGCAGGGACTGGGTCATGTCAGTGTTAACGGAGCGTGGCCGTGTGGGAGCATGGGTGACGTAGATGCAGAGTGAGCATCTTACAGCGAAAGATCCTTCTTCACCATTTGTTTTTTGTGCAGTTTTTTAATACAGAAGAGAAATCATGAAGAATAGCGAAAAGCCCTGGTGAAAACATAAAAACAACTGTAGTGCAAATATATATATATACATTTTTGTGTTTGGATTTGGATTTTGGAAGTTGAAAAACACTGAACTGTTTCCGGGTCATGAGGCGCTAATAAATATTTACATTAAAACAGTGAATATGAGACACTAATGAATCAAAAAATGACTAAATATTGTTATATACAGTGAACCGATACCAATAACAAACGTGCTATACAATAAAAATACAGTGCTAAAATAATGTGCGGACAACACATGCACGGATGGCATCTAAAGCCTCTTCAGGGATGTTTTTGATTAGTAGTGTCGGAGCTTGCGCTGCTTAGATATATAGCACGAGAGCCTTTTAATAACTCCCGGGGTGAGAGCTCAGTTTATACTTCTGAGAATAATCCTATTGCTAATGTTTTATTGTTAACTAATTAGTCTTATTATAGAATTACCAGGGATGGAGTTTTTAGGTTCTCGAAATACCTGTATGATAATTTAATTTGCCCTATGACCTCTTTTATCATGCCAAGTACTACGCCCTGTCACCCTACGCTCACAATCTACTCACATAGGTCATTCGATAACATAAACCATGCTAATATTCTCACTGATAACTCTGATCTCTGTTACTTTTGGATCATATCCCCTTTTTTATATCCTGTACCTTTTATTATCACTGATTAAATTATTTTTAAATACCTTTGATTTCACCACTAATTACTCTAACCTTTTTTATTTTATATCATATTAAACTGATATTGATATTGCCACTTAATTAACCCTAATTGACACTGACAGCCACTTTAACAGAATGAGTCTTGCTGAGATTACCACCAACCTCTGACTTATATTTAATCTTTCTCAATTCTGAATCATACCTTAAATTAATAACAACAAACAATTCAATACTTAAACCATAATCAGAATAACATCAACAATGATTCAAAGCTTAGACTACACAGTTAATCAGCATTAATATTGCTACTCTTTCATGTGTATTCATACTCACACTGTCTCAGATGTGACGACCACGAGGATGTGATGTGTGTGGAAACTCTGGATATGATGTCTCACAGACAATGAACACAGATGAAATCAATTTCAGGGAACAATACTCATTTCAAGAAATATTTATTTCCCTTACACAAGATAAACATCTGGTCGTCTGAGAGGTCTTACCGATTTCTTAAGGTGTTCTAAAAGATGAAGTGAGAGTAAATGACCAAGTTTTTAGTTAAGAGATTTAGAACTTTTTACGAAGTTCACAGCAAAACATCAAGGTCCTCTGTCCACTACTTGGTTGCACCTAACCGTTAGGTTATTCAGACTAATTTAGGTTGTCCAGAAATGCAACTTTTCGTGAAAACACACTTCACCCAATAGAGCTCACCTCACCCCAAAAACCAAGGGCAATTACCTTACCGGGCACAATCACCTGTACATCAGAGGTACAAATGGCAAAAGGCCGAAGACTATTCTCAGACTCCAGCTTTTATTGAGCCCCGCGCCGGTAAACACCCACCGGTCCTTAGGCTCAACCAATTAAATTTTACAAATACAAATCAATGCCTTATTTGTCTTTTTAGACTCAACCAATTACAAATTAAACATCTTTCATGGCATTACATCATTAGTCACATGTCACAGGTTTCAGGTGGTTTTCTTCAACGGATTCAGTCTAGACTTCTTGCTGGTTTTCATTCAAGTAAGATTACTTTGTGGTTAACACCTCTGCTTGTCTTTAGCTTATGCATGCAAAAACTACAAAAGGGGTTCAAAAGTTAAATTACAATGTGCCTTATATAAAATCTGAAGATGAAATAAAAATGAATAATAAAAAATGAATAAAACAATAAAATGAATAATGAATTTAATTCATGAGTAATAAAATGTACAATAAAATGAATTATCAATAAAATGAATGAACAATGAAATGAATTATCAATAAAATGAATGAACAATGAAATGAATTATTAATAAAATGAATGAACAATAAAATGAATTATCAATAAAATGAATTATCAATAAAATGAATGAACAATAAAATGAATTACATCATGAGATCTCACAATTATCATTAATGGAATCAAAACAGAAAAATATAAAACTCAAAATAAAATAACTTTTCCCTTTTGGTCATTCGTCAGAAAGAAAGAAATATAAAAATCTCATTCACACCTCTTAACAAGTAGAAAGCTAAAAAATAAAAGCATAATTTCCCCTCGTTAAAGCTTTTAAATGATGAAAATGCATATGTTTTTCACAGTTCTCATTAAGTCTCATCGGGTGTGTTTACTGTAAATGAGTGTGTGATTTGTGAGTCTGGTTTGATTATCATTATGGTGTTGTTTGGTCGTGGTCCGTCCCAGTGGACCTCCTCCTCCTCCTCTTTCTCCTCCTCCTCCTCCTCCTCTTTCCCCCAGAGTCAAACACTACATGAGCTACACGAGGCGCAGACTAACGCTCAGACTAACGCACTGGAAAACCCTCCCTCAGCACTGACGCATTCCCACCAAGGGCTGAAACTTGAAACGAGATCCTCATTTGAGCAGGTATCAAGACTAACAAAAGTCACATTCACAGGACAGAAATGAGCCTTTCCTGAGTAAAATGATCTAGAGCTGCATCAGAACAAGTATAAGAGCACATAGACGAGTGCACACCCATGGAGCACTGAGGATTACACACATATAAGAGCACATGGGAATAGGAAAGAAAGTACTAGGATTTAATGCTGAAAATCACATTCTATCGTCTAATTAAAGAGTATTTTCTATTGTCATCGTGGTATCGGAATCAGTATTAAGTAATATTCACTACAAAAAAGGGGTTTCTAGCATAGTTAAACTGACTTGAATTAAGCAGATTCATCTTAAAAGACCAATTTTAAGATTTTTTTACTTAATAAGATGAGTTTTTTTTTACTTGTTTCAAGATATTTCATCCTGATTTATCTTATCTCCATATTACAACTTACATATAACTTATTCTAAGCACTGTTTATATTAACTCAGTCCAGGTTAAGCCTCTTTAACTTCCTTCTCAAACCAATAAGGGGAAAAATCTTGCCATAAATACTTGAAACTCGTGTTTTCTGCTTAGAACAAGATTCATATTTCATCTTGTTTTAAGAAAACTTGGTAAGTGAAATTATCTTACTGCACTGGCAGATAATTCCACTTAAAATAGGACATTTTTACCTCAAAAATTAAATTTTTTTCTTATTTTTTGATCAGCCTTTTTTGCAGTGTTGAAATAGAGTTTGATTTTTTTGTATTGTGACAAGACTCTAGTCCACAAACAGTGACCTACGAGTTAAATCTGGCTCTTCATGTCACATTAATGTCACTTCATATTCTATCATTTAGAAAGTTTGGTTTTATAAAGTTAGTTAGAACTTGGCCGGCAGATCCCAAATGATGCTTTTCTGTATATTTCACACAGTCTGGTCACCACCACGAGCCAGATTCAGACAGATTCAGTCCTGTCCAAACTCACGTCAAGTAATGGAGAAGAGTGTCTCACAGATCCAGGCAAAGTTATCAGATGAGACAACAGTGAATAATCGCTAAATGATGTCCCCTCTCACCATTATCATAACGCTAAAATATGAGATGATGATATCCTTAGAGAAAAGCCCTGCACCCTGTAGGCTGTGTCTTTGCCCCAGTACATTATCTTGCATAAGTAGCTCTTCAGGTCAAAATAACTCTGTCTGCAGCGTTTTATTGTCCGGTTATCAGGAAGTGTGCATTAGCATGCTGTATGCTGTTAGTGCCAAGGCTCCACATGGTCTCTGAGAGTTGGGAAAAGCACAAACTCATCACAGTGAATAATTCAGATGTTCAGAATGCACATGGTGAGTAGTGATGTCAGGATACGACTATTTCAAACTCAATCTCAATACTACGGAATAGACTCGATACTCAATACCGATTCTGATACCATAATTAGGATGCTCTGAATATATGAGGTAAGTGAGGAATAACTTTGGACCACTGCAAACGAGTTCTGTTTATTCAGAGGTGAAGTGTCAGAGCACCTTAAAGAGTTAGTGTTATGATTTTAAACATTTCTGCTTGTCTTACAACAATTACAGTGTTACATAACCGGATTCATAGAAGAGAAGATGACTGATGACGACACTCGACCTGTAGTAACTCAGGGAATGTGACTGCAGCCAGCGCCCGGCCCATTGTTTAATCGTTTAAATCGTTTTATCTTCAGCAACTCACATTTCACATAAGGAAAAGTCTTTGGCACTGAGTCATGATGAGAGAGGGAGAGAGGGAGGGTAAGAGAGCGACAGAGAGAGGGAGAGAGGGAGGGTAAGAGAGCGACAGAGAGAGGGAAGTTATGTGAGCGGGAGAGAGGGAGAGAGGGAGTGAGAGGGATAAGGAAGGAGGGAGAGCCGTGGTGGGGCAGAGAGAATGACAGAGGGAAAGAGAGAGGGAGAGAGCGAGGGAGGGGTGGAGCCAGGTAACTCGCCGCACAGGACTCAGAACACAAGGGAGGGAGGGGCCAGCAGGAGGCGCCATGGCAACAGCGCTGTATAAAGGCACATTCCACCTGTCGGCAGTCTCAGTGTCACATCGAGCTGCACACACACAGCAACCGGACCAGAGACCGCAGCTACAACCGGGCCAGCGACCGCAGCTACAACCGGGCCAGCGACCGCAGCTACAACCGGACCAACCACATCTACAACCAGAACAACAACCGCATCTACAACCAGACCAGAGACCACAACTACAACCAGACCAACCACATCTACAACCAGACCAGAGACCACATCTACAACCAGATCAACAACCGCATCTACAACCAGACCAGAGACCACAACTACAACCAGAACAACCACATCTACAACCAGAACAACAACCGCATCTACAACCAGACCAGAGACCACATCTACAACCAGATCAACAACCGCATCTACAACCGGATCAGAGACCACATCTACAACCAGAACAACCACATCTACAACCAGAACAACAACCGCATCTACAACTGGACCAGAGACCACATCTACAACCAGATCAACAACCGCATCTACAACCGGACCAGAGACCGCATCTACAACCAGAACAACAACTGCATCTACAACCGGACCAGAGACCACATCTACAACCGGACCAGAGACCACATCTACAACCAGAACAACAACCGGATCTACAACCGGACCAGAGACCGCATCTACAACCAGAACAACAACTGCATCTACAACCAGAACAACAACCGCATCTACAACCAGACCAACCACATCTACAACCAGAACAACAACCGCATCTACAACCGGACCAGAGACCACATCTACAACCGGACCAGAGACCACATCTACAACCGGACCAGAGACCACATCTACAACCAGAACAACAACCGCATCTACAACCGGACCAGAGACCACATCTACAACCAGAACAACAACCGCATCTACAACCGGACCAGAGACCACATCTACAACTGGACCAGAGACCTCATCTACAACCAGAACAACAACTGCATCTACAACCGGACCAGAGACCACATCTACAACTAGAACAACAACCGCATATACAACCGGACCAGAGACCACATCTACAACCAGAACAACAACCTCATCTACAACCGGACCAGAAACCGCATCTACAACCGGACCAGAGACCGCATCTACAACCAGATCAACAAACGCATCTACAACCGGACCAGAGACCGCATCTACAACCAGAACAACAACTGCATCTACAACCGGACCAGAGACCACATCTACAACCGGACCAGAGACCACATCTACAACCAGAACAACAACCGGATCTACAACCGGACCAGAGACCGCATCTACAACCAGAACAACAACTGCATCTACAACCAGAACAACAACCGCATCTACAACCGGACCAGAGACCACATCTACAACCAGAACAACAACCGCATATACAACCGGACCAGAGACCACATCTACAACCGGACCAGAGACCACATCTACAACCGGACCAGAGACCACATCTACAACCAGAACAACAACCGCATCTACAACCGGACCAGAGACCACATCTACAACCAGAACAACAACCGCATCTACAACCGGACCAGAGACCACATCTACAACTGGACCAGAGACCTCATCTACAACCAGAACAACAACTGCATCTACAACCGGACCAGAGACCACATCTACAACCAGAACAACAACCGCATATACAACCGGACCAGAGACCACATCTACAACCAGAACAACAACCTCATCTACAACCGGACCAGAAACCGCATCTACAACCGGACCAGAGACCGCATCTACAACCAGATCAACAAACGCATCTACAACCGGACCAGAGACCGCATCTACAACCAGAACAACAACTGCATCTACAACCGGACCAGAGACCACATCTACAACCGGACCAGAGACCACATCTACAACCAGAACAACAACCGGATCTACAACCGGACCAGAGACCGCATCTACAACCACAACAACAACTGCATCTACAACCAGAACAACAACCGCATCTACAACCGGACCAGAGACCACATCTACAACCAGAACAACAACCGCATATACAACCGGACCAGAGACCACATCTACAACCGGACCAGAGACCACATCTACAACCGGACCAGAGACCACATCTACAACCAGAACAACAACCGCATCTACAACCGGACCAGAGACCACATCTACAACCAGAACAACAACCGCATCTACAACCGGACCAGAGACCACATCTACAACTGGACCAGAGACCTCATCTACAACCAGAACAACAACTGCATCTACAACCGGACCAGAGACCACATCTACAACCAGAACAACAACCGCATATACAACCGGACCAGAGACCACATCTACAACCAGAACAACAACCTCATCTACAACCGGACCAGAAACCGCATCTACAACCGGACCAGAGACCGCATCTACAACCAGATCAACAAACGCATCTACAACCGGACCAGAGACCGCATCTACAACCAGAACAACAACCGCATCTACAACCGGACCAGAGACCGCATCTACAACCAGAACAACAACCGCATCTACAACCGGACCAGAGACCACATCTACAACCAGAACAACAACCGCATCTACAACCAGACCAGAGACCACATCTACAACCGGACCAGAGACCACATCTACAACCAGAACAACAACCACATCTACAACCGGACCAGAGACCACATCTACAACCGGACCAGAGACCACATCTACAACCAGAGCAACCACATCTACAACCAGAACAACAACCGCATCTACAACCGGACCAGAGACCACATCTACAACCAGAACAACAACCGCATCTACAACCAGACCAGAGACCACATCTACAACCAGAACAACAACCGCATATACAACCAGACCAACCGCATCTACAACCAGACCAGAGACCACATCTACAACTGGACCAGAGACCACATCTACAACCGGACCAGAGACCACATCTACAACCAGAACAACAACCACATCTACAACCAGACCAACCGCATCTACAACCAGACCAGAGACCACATCTACAACTGGACCAGAGACCACATCTACAACCGGACCAGAGACCGCATCTACAACCAGAACAACAACCACATCTACAACCAGACCAACTGCATCTACAACCAGACCAGAGACCACATCTACAACCAGACCAACCGCATCTACAACCAGACCAGAGACCACATCTACAACCAGACCAGAGACCACATCTACAACCGGACCAGAGACCACATCTACAACCAGAACAACAACCACATCTACAACCAGACCAACCGCATCTACAACCAGACCAGAGACCACATCTACAACTGGACCAGAGACCACATCTACAACCAGACCAACAACCACATCTACAACCAGACCAACCGCATCTACAACCAGACCAGAGACCACATCTACAGCTGGGCCAACAACAAGGCCAACCATAACGGCCACAATCAGACCAAACACAACAAGACCTACAACAGGGCCAACAGTCAGAACAACCGCCGTATCTACAACCGGACCAACCATCAGACCAACTGCCAGGCCAACAACCAACACCAACCCGGACTAACGATGCTCAGCCTCATCAAACTCCCTCCAGTCCTGTCCATCAAAGATGTGCCCAAAGTAAGTCCTTTACTGTTCTGAGGTCACAAACAACCGACACGTGTAAATATACGTGATCCCCCACAGCTGCACCATACGCCCCGGACGACTGATGATACAACAGTCGTATCAAATTAACGGAATGCAATAAAACTATACACGTTTAATTTGGGCATTTTAGTGCAAATCGACTATTTCCATTATGATATTGCACTGTGCAATACTTTATTATAGCTGTCATTATTCATTATTGGCAAAATCTGACTTAGAAATGGCCGCTCGTGTAGGACTTCCAAAAACATTCACCGTCTGCTGTATATTCAGTATACGACCATCAAACTTACGAACATAAATAAAGCGAAATCTACGCATCCTTAAACTGAAGGGACGGATTTTTTCTGACCCTTAATTTAACAAAATAAAGATGATCAAACTTTATTCTCCACATAATAATTGCGTTTATGTTATAGAATGTTAGAACCTTTCAATGCCTCTCAATATTATTTGTGATGTCCAAATTTTCACCAAAAATGACCAAACTACGGGAAATTTTTGTAGTAAATATAATTCCACTGGGGTTTTACACATACTTCAGAACATTTACATCTAAACTGGAGGTAACAGTTGAGAACCATTTTATTTCCATATGATGAATATGAAACTAAATTAAACCACATTTACTACGTCTTGAAATTTACGTTCTATAGTTTAAAAAATGCATTTTGTAAATCAGAATCTGTCCTGAGTGAATCTGTCCTGAGTGAATCTGTACTGAGTGAATCTGTACTGAGTGAATCTGTACTGAGTGAATCTGTCCTGAGTGAATCTGTCCTGAGTGAATCTGTCCTGAGTGAATCTGTACTGAGTGAATCTGTCCTGAGTGAATCTGTACTGAGTGAATCTGTACTGAGTGAATCTGTCCTGAGTGAATCTGTACTGAGTGAATCTGTACTGAGTGAATCTGTCCTGAGTGAATCTGTACTGAGTGAATCTGTCCTGAGTGAATCTGTCCTGAGTGAATCTGTCCTGAGTGAATCTGTTCTGAGTGAATCTGTTCTGAGTGTGGAGCTTTTCATGTCAAAATGGAGTCTGAGGTTTAGTTCTGTGATGCTGCTCTGACTATGACTCTACAAATGGATATTTGCATTTGATTGTCTTGACCTAACGTCCTCTCTGCTCTCCTCTTCACTCCTCTCCTCTCCTCTTCACTCCTCTCCTCCACTCCTCTCCTCTCTTATCCTCTCCTCTTCACTCCTCTCCTCTTCACTCCTCTCCTCCACTCCTCTCCTCTTCCCCCTCTCCTCCTCCTCCTCTCCTCCTCCCCCTCTCCTCTCTTATCCTCTCCTCTGCACTCCTCTCCTCTCTTATCCTCTCCTCTTCACTCCTCTCCTCTTCACTCCTCTCCTCTCTTATCCTCTCCTCTTCACTCCTCTCCTCTGCACTCCTCTCCTCTCTTATCCTCTCCTCTGCACTCCTCTCCTCTCTTATCCTCTCCTCTGCACTCCTCTCCTCTCTTATCCTCTCCTCTGCACTCCTCTCCTCTCTTATCCTCTTCACTCCTCTCCTCTTCACTCCTCTCCTCTCTTATCCTCTCCGCTTCACTCCTCTCCTCCTCTCCTCTCCTCCCCTCCCCTCCCCTCTCCTCCTCTCCTCCTCTCCTCCTCTCCTCCTCAGGTGTTCCAGGAGGACTCCATCATGTCTGGGTACCGTCCTCCTCGCAGCTCGGCCACAGACTGTGTCCTCAGCCTCTTCCAGATGACCAACGAGACGCTCAACATCTGGACTCACTTCCTGCCCACATGGTACCTCCTCTGCACCTCCTCTGCACCTCCTCTGCACCTCCTCTGCACCTCCTCTGCACCTCCTCTGCACCTCCACAACACCTCCCACAGCACCTCCACAGCTCCTCCACAGCACCTCCTCTGCACCTCCTCTGCACCTCCTCTGCACCTCCACAGCACCTCCTCTGCACCTCCTCTGCACCTCCACAACACCTCCCACAGCACCTCCTCTGCACCTCCACAACACCTCCCACAGCACCTCCACAGCACCTCCTCTGCACATCCACAGCACCTCCACAGCACCTCCACAACACCTCCCACAGCTCCTCCTCAGCTCCTCCTCAGCACCTCACACAGCACCTCCTCTGCAACTCCACAGCTCCTCCCACAGCACCTCCTCAGCACCTCCCATAACACCTCCTCTGCACCTCCTCAGCACCTCCTCTGCACCTCCCATAACACCTCCCACAGCACCTCCTCTGCACCTCCTCAGCACCTCCCACAGCACCTCTGCACCTCCTCTGCACCTCCACAGCTCCTCCCACAGCACCTCCTCAGCACCTCCACAGCACCTGCTCAGCACCTCCTCTGCACCTCCCATAACACCTCCCACAGCACCTCCTCAGCACCTCCTCAGCACCTCCCACAGCACCTCCTCAGCACCTCCCACAGCACCTCCACAACACCTCCACAGCACCTCCTCAGCACCTCCTCAGCACCTCCCACAGCACCTCCAAAACACCTCCCACAGCACCTCCCACAGCACCTCCACAACACCTCCACAGCACCTCCACAGCACCTCCCACAGCACCTCCACAACACCTCCACAGCACCTCCAAAGCACCTCCCATAACACCTCCCACAGCACCTCCACAGCACCTCCAAAACACCTCCCACAGCACCTCCTCAGCACCTCCAATAACACCTCCCACAGCACCTCCACAACACCTCCACAGCACCTCCTCAGCACCTCCTCATTACCTCCCACAGCACCTCCAAAACACCTCCCACAGCACCTCCCACAGCACCTCCACAACACCTCCACAGCACCTCCACAGCACCTCCCACAGCACCTCCCACAGCACCTCCACAGCACCTCCACAGCACCTCCAATAACACCTCCCACAGCACCTCCACAGCACCTCCTCAGCACCTCCAATAACACCTCCCACAGCACCTCCACAGCACCTCCTCAGCACCTCCAATAACACCTCCCACAGCACCTCCACAGCACCTCCACAGCACCTCCACAGCACCTCCCATAACAACTCCCACAGCACCTCCACAGCACCTCCACAGCACCTCCCACAGCACCTCCACAGCACCTCCACAGCACCTCCAATAACACCTCCCACAGCACCTCCACAACACCTCCACAGCACCTCCTCAGCACCTCCTCAGCACCTCCCACAGCACCTCCAAAACACCTCCCACAGCACCTCCCACAGCACCTCCACAACACCTCCACAGCACCTCCACAGCACCTCCCACAGCACCTCCCACAGCACCTCCACAGCACCTCCACAGCACCTCCTCAGCACCTCCAATAACACCTCCCACAGCACCTCCTCAGCACCTCCAATAACACCTCCCACAGCACCTCCACAGCACCTCCTCAGCACCTCCAATAACACCTCCCACAGCACCTCCACAGCACCTCCACAGCACCTCCACAGCACCTCCCATAACAACTCCCACAGCACCTCCACAGCACCTCCACAGCACCTCCCACAGCACCTCCACAGCACCTCCACAGCACCTCCCACAGCACCTCCACAGCACCTCCACAGCACCTCCACAGCACCTCCTCAGCTCCTCCAATAACACCTCCCACAGCACCTCCTCAGCACCTCCAATAACACCTCCCACAGCACCTCCACAGCACCTCCTCAGCACCTCCAATAACACCTCCCACAGCACCTCCACAGCACCTCCACAGCACCTCCACAGCACCTCCCATAACAACTCCCACAGCACCTCCACAGCACCTCCACAGCACCTCCCACAGCACCTCCACAGCACCTCCACAGCACCTCCACAGCACCTCCCACAGCACCTCCACAG